>OY726521.1:5768062-6195337 GCA_963383655.1 Bathymodiolus septemdierum
AAACAAAATATGGACTGCAATTATCAAACTGTATTGAAACAAATAAATAAACAAAATATGGACTGCAATTATCAAACTGTACTGAAACAAATAAATAAACAAAATATGGACTGCAATTATCAAACTGTACTGAAACAAATAAATAAACAAAATATGGACAGCAATTATCAAACTGTACTGAAACAAATAAATAAACAAAATATGGACTGCAATTATCAAACTGTACTGAAACAAATAAATAAACAAAATATGAACTGCAATTATCAAACTGTACTGAAACAAATAAATAAACAAAATATGGACAGCAATTATCAAACTGTACTGAAACAAATAAATAAACAAAATATGGACAGCAATTATCAAACTGCACTGAAACAAATAAATAAACAAAATATGGACTGCAATTATCAAACTGTACTGAAACAAATAAATAAACAAAATATGAACTGCAATTATCAAACTGTACGGAAACAAATAAATAAACAAAATATGAACTGCAATTATCAAACTGTACGGAAACAAATAAATAAACAAAATATGGTCTCCAATTATCAAACTGTACTGAAACAAATAAATAAACAAAATATGGACTGCAATTATCAAACTGTACTGAAACAAATAAATAAACAAAATATGGACTGCAATTATCAAACTGTACTGAAACAAATAAATAAACAAAATATGAACTGCAATTATCAAACTGTACTGAAACAAATAAATAAACAAAAGATGGTCTGCAATTATCAAAATGCACTGAAACAAATAAATAAACAAAATATAGACTGCAATTATCAAACTGCACTGAAACAAATAAATAAACAAAATATGGACTGCAATTATCAAACTGTACTGAAACAAATAAATAAACAAAATATGGACAGCAATTATCAAACTGTACTGAAACAAATAAATAAACAAAATATGAGCTGCAATTATCAAACTGTACTGAAACAAATAAATAAACAAAATATGAACTGCAATTATCAAACTGTACTGAAACAAATAAATAACCAAAATATGGACAGCAATTATCAAACTGTACTGAAACAAATAAATAAACAAAATATGGACTGCAATTATCAAACTTTACTGAAACAAATAAATAAACAAAATATGAACTGCAATTATCAAACTGTACTGAAACAAATAAATAAACAAAATATGGACAGCAATTATCAAACTGTACTGAAGCAAATAAATAAACAAAATATGGACTGCAATTATCAAACTGTACTGAAACAAATAAATAAACAAAATATGGACTGCAATTATCAAACTGTATTGAAACAAATAAATAAACAAAATATGGACTGCAATTATCAAACTGTACTGAAACAAATAAATAAACAAAATATGAACTGCAATTATCAAACTGTACTGAAACAAATAAATAAACAAAATATGAACTGCAATTATCAAACTGTACTGAAACAAATAAATAAACAAAATATGGACTGCAATTATCAAACTGAACTGAAGCAAATAAATAAACAAAATATGGACTGCAATTATCAAACTGTATTGAAACAAATAAATAAACAAAATATGGACTGCAATTATCAAACTGTACTGAAACAAATAAATAAACAAAATATGGACAGCAATTATCAAACTGTACTGAAACAAATAAATAAACAAAATATGGACAGCAATTATCAAACTGTACTGAAACAAATAAATAAACAAATTATGGACTGCAATTATCAAACTGTACTGAAACAAATAAATAAACAAAATATGGACAGCAATTATCAAACTGCACTGAAACAAATAAATAAACAAAATATGGACAGCAATTATCAAACTGTACTGAAACAAATGAATAAACAAAATATGAACTGCAATTATCAAACTGTACTGAAACAAATAAATAAACTAAATATGGTCTCCAATTATCAAACTGTACTGAAACAAATAAATAAACAAAATATGGACTGCAATTATCAAACTGTACTGAAACAAATAAATAAACAAAATATGGACTGCAATTATCAAACTGTACTGAAACAAATAAATAAACAAAATATGAACTGCAATTATCAAACTGTACTGAAACAAATAAATAAACAAAATATGGTCTGCAATTATCAAACTGCACTGAAACAAATAAATAAACAAAATATGGACTGCAATTATCAAACTGTACTGAAACAAATAAATAAACAAAACATGAACTGCAATTATCAAACTGTACTGAAACAAATAAATAAACAAAATATGAACTGCAATTATCAAACTGTACTGAAACAAATAGATAAACAAAATATGGACTGCAATTATCAAACTGAACTGAAACAAATAAATAAACAAAATATGGACTGCAATTATCAAACTGTATTGAAACAAATAAATAAACAAAATATGGACTGCAATTATCAAACTGTACTGAAACAAATAAATAAACAAAATATCGACTGCAATTATCAAACTGTATTGAAACAAATAAATAAACAAAATATGGACTGCAATTATCAAACTGTACTGAAACAAATAAATAAACAAAATATGGACTGCAATTATCAAACTGTATTGAAACAAATAAATAAACAAAATATGGACTGCAATTATCAAACTGTACTGAAACAAATAAATAAACAAAATATGGACTGCAATTATCAAACTGTACTGAAACAAATAAATAAACAAAATATGGACTGCAATTATCAAACTGTACTGAAACAAATAAATAAACAAAATATGAACTGCAATAATCAAACTGTACTGAAACAAATAAATAAACAAAATATGAACTGTAATTATCAAACTGTACTGAAACAAATAAATAAACAAAATATGGACTGCAATTATCAAACTGTACTGAAACAAATAAATAAACAAAATATGAACTGCAATTATCAAACTGTACTGAAACAAATAAATAAACAAAATATGAACTGCAATTATCAAACTGTACTGAAACAAATAAATAAACAAAATATGGCCTGCAATTATCAAACTGTACTGAAACAAATAAATAAACAAAATATGGACTGCAATTATCAAACTGTACTGAAACAAATAAATAAACAAAATATGAACTGCAATTATCAAACTGCACTGAAACAAATAAATAAACAAAATATGGACTGCAATTATCAAACTGTACTGAAACAAATAAATAAACAAAATATGAACTGCAATTATCAAACTGTACTGAAACAAATAAATAAACAAAATATGGACAGCAATTATCAAACTGTACTGAAACAAATAAATAAACAAAATATGGACTGCAATTATCAAACTGTACTGAAACAAATAAATAAACAAAATATGAACTGCAATTATCAAACTGTACTGAAACAAATAAATAAACAAAATATGGTCTGCAATTATCAAACTGCACTGAAACAAATAAATAAACAAAATATAGACTGCAATTATCAAACTGTACTGAAACAAATAAATAAACAAAATATGGACTGCAATTATCAAACTGTACTGAAACAAATAAATAAACAAAATATGGACTGCAATTATCAAACTGTACTGAAACAAATAAATAAACAAAATATGGACAGCAATTATCAAACTGTACTGAAACAAATAAATAAACAAAATATGAACTGCAATTATCAAACTGTACTGAAACACATAAATAAACAAAATATGGTCTTCAATTATCAAACTGTACTGAAACAAATAAATAAACAAAATATGGACTGCAATTATCAAACTGTACTGAAACAAATAAATAAACAAAATATGGACTGCAATTATCAAACTGTACTGAAACAAATAAATAAACAAAATATGGACTGCAATTATCAAACTGTACTGAAACAAATAAATAAACAAAATATGAACTGTAATTACCAAACTGTACTGAAACAAATAAATAAACAAAATATGGACTGCAATTATCAAACTGTACTGAAACAAATAAATAAACAAAATATGAACTGCAATTATCAAACTGTACTGAAACAAATAAATAAACAAAATATGAACTGCAATTATCAAACTGCACTGAAACAAATAAATAAACAAAATATGGACAGCAATTATCAAACTGTACTGAAATAAATAAATAAACAAAATATGGACAGCAATTATCAAACTGCACTGAAACAAATAAATAAACAAAATATGGACAGCAATTATCAAACTGTACTGAAACAAATGAATAAACAAATTATGAACTGCAATTATCAAACTGTACTGAAACAAATAAATAAACTAAATATGGTCTCCAATTATCAAACTGTACTGAAACAAATAAATAAACAAAATATGGACTGCAATTATCAAACTGTACTGAAACAAATAAATAAACAAAATATGGACTGCAATTATCAAACTGTACTGAAACAAATAAATAAACAAAATATGAACTGCAATTATCAAACTGTACTGAAACAAATAAATAAACAAAATATGGTCTGCAATTATCAAACTGCACTGAAACAAATAAATAAACAAAATATAGACTGCAATTATCAAACTGTACTGAAACAAATAAATAAACAAAATATGGACTGCAATTATCAAACTGTACTGAAACAAATAAATAAACAAAATATGGACTGCAATTATCAAACTGTACTGAAACAAATAAATAAACAAAATATGAACTGCAATTATCAAACTGTACTGAAACAAATAAATAAACAAAATATTAACTGCAATTATCAAACTGAACTGAAACAAATAAATAAACAAAATATGGACTGCAATTATCAAACTGTATTGAAACAAATAAATAAACAAAATATGGACTGCAATTATCAAACTGTACTGAAACAAATAAATAAACAAAATATGGACTGCAATTATCAAACTGTATTGAAACAAATAAATAAACAAAATATGGACTGCAATTATCAAACTGTACTGAAACAAATAAATAAACAAAATATGGACTGCAATTATCAAACTGTACTGAAACAAATAAATAAACAAAATATGGACAGCAATTATCAAACTGTACTGAAACAAATAAATAAACAAAATATGAACTGCAATAATCAAACTGTACTGAAACAAATAAATAAACAAAATATGAACTGTAATTATCAAACTGTACTGAAACAAATAAATAAACAAAATATGGACTGCAATTATCAAACTGTACTGAAACAAATAAATAAACAAAATATGAACTGCAATTATCAAACTGTACTGAAACAAATAAATAAACAAAATATGAACTGCAATTATCAAACTGTACTGAAACAAATAAATAAACAAAATATGGACTGCAATTATCAAACTGTACTGAAACAAATAAATAAACAAAATATGGACTGCAATTATCAAACTGTACTGAAACAAATAAATAAACAAAATATGAACTGCAATTATCAAACTGTACTGAAACAAATAAATAAACAAAATATGGACTGCAATTATCAAACTGTACTGAAACAAATAAATAAACAAAATATGAACTGCAATTATCAAACTGTACTGAAACAAATAAATAAACAAAATATGGACAGCAATTATCAAACTGTACTGAAACAAATAAATAAACAAAATATGGACTGCAATTATCAAACTGTACTGAAACAAATAAATAAACAAAATATGAACTGCAATTATCAAACTGTACTGAAACAAATAAATAAACAAAATATGGTCTGCAATTATCAAACTGCACTGAAACAAATAAATAAACAAAATATAGACTGCAATTATCAAACTGTACTGAAACAAATAAATAAACAAAATATGGACTGCAATTATCAAACTGTACTGAAACAAATAAATAAACAAAATATGGACTGCAATTATCAAACTGTACTGAAACAAATAAATAAACAAAATATGGACAGCAATTATCAAACTGTACTGAAACAAATAAATAAACAAAATATGAACTGCAATTATCAAACTGTACTGAAACATATAAATAAACAAAATATGGTCTTCAATTATCAAACTGTACTGAAACAAATAAATAAACAAAATATGGATTGCAATTATCAAACTGTACTGAAACAAATAAATAAACAAAATATGGACTGCAATTATCAAACTGTATTGAAACAAATAAATAAACAAAATATGGACTGCAATTATCAAACTGTACTGAAACAAATAAATAAACAAAATATGAACTGTAATTATCAAACTGTACTGAAACAAACAAATAAACAAAATATGGACTGCAATTATCAAACTGCACTGAAACAAATAAATAAACAAAATATGAACTGCAATTATCAAACTGTACTGAAACAAATAAATAAACAAAATATGGACTGCAATTATCAAACTGTACTGAAACATATAAATAAACAAAATATGGTCTTCAATTATCAAACTGTACTGAAACAAATAAATAAACAAAATATGGATTGCAATTATCAAACTGTACTGAAACAAATAAATAAACAAAATATGGACTGCAATTATCAAACTGTATTGAAACAAATAAATAAACAAAATATGGACTGCAATTATCAAACTGTACTGAAACAAATAAATAAACAAAATATGAACTGTAATTATCAAACTGTACTGAAACAAACAAATAAACAAAATATGGACTGCAATTATCAAACTGCACTGAAACAAATAAATAAACAAAATATGAACTGCAATTATCAAACTGTACTGAAACAAATA
This sequence comes from Bathymodiolus septemdierum, assembly GCA_963383655.1. Classification (NCBI taxonomy): domain Eukaryota; kingdom Metazoa; phylum Mollusca; class Bivalvia; order Mytilida; family Modiolidae; genus Bathymodiolus; species Bathymodiolus septemdierum. The sequence continues at coordinate 5,774,636 of OY726521.1, forward strand.
AATAAACAAAATATGGACTGCAATTATCAAACTGTACTGAAACAAATAAATGTACAAAATATGAACTGCAATTATCAAGCTGTACTGAAACAAATAAATAAACAAAATATGGACTGCAATTATCAAACTGTACTGAAACAAATAAATAAACAAAATATGAACTGCAATTATCAAACTGTACTGAAACAAATAAATAAACAAAATATGGACTGCAATTATCAAACTGTACTGAAACCAATAAATAAACAAAATATAGACTGCAATTATCAAACTATACTGAGAATAATTGTCTAATAGGGTCGACACATGCAATTTGATGTTAGCATAAGATTTTATGAATATCGACACGAACAAGTTAAAATAAGGAAAAAGAGATGAAATAATAAAGAAATAAAGAAATTTTATTGAAAATAATTTGCAAACAGAAAGTTAGAAAAAGGGGGGTGGTCCGTGCCACGAGCGCCTGTGCTATAATATGTGCCAAGTTTTAATGTTTCAACGACTTTTCTTTTATTATAAATATAACCTCTGAAGGTTCCAATATCTACAAATATTAAGAAATTTTTTTTCAATTTCTTTGTCATTTCCATTGCTCTTACTAGAATTGGTAACTCTTAGAAGAAAAGTTACCAAGGGGGTATTCAGAAGCCGTAAATAGAAGGACAGACAAAACAATGACCAAACGAACAAAAACAACAAACAAAAGGACACATAATTATCTACAACACAAAAAACTAAAGATTAAAAACGTATAATTTTGTTTATCTCTCTTTTCAACTCCCATTTAAAAGGTATCAATGAAAGATGCTTTAAATACTTACGATGAAAATCAACGTCCTGAATTTGTAACATGCTCCACAACATCCACAGAATGAGAGAAATAGTAGTACACATCCAGAAATTATAAAGGCCATGCCTATACCATCCAAGAACTCTGATATGGAGAAACCCTGGATTCCATCATCTGAGCTTCCAGTGTCTGTTGCTAATGTCTTCAGGGCAGTTTTTATTGTGTCTTCCATATCTGTGATTAGTTCTATGTCTGATGCTTTGTAGGCAATGACGCCTAGAGTAATCATTATTAAGCTTATAATCTAAATTCAAAATATAACTAATATTAACTGGAATTAAAATGGATAAATTGATGAAATGATGTCAACAAAACTATATCTATATAATGGGCCAGTGAGTGAGTGAGTGACTGGGTGGGTGATTGTTGATTAACGCCATATGAGCAATGCTTCAGCTATTCCACGGAGACAAAAGTTCTATTGATGGGATTATGGTGATGTTCGCTTTGTACTAGACCAGAACGTTCAGTAGTGCAAGCTCACAGACACAACATTCCGCGGTTAGATATGTCACTCCATTCGTACACATTATCATGATTCCGAGCCAACCAGTATTTGTTCTTACTCCTTCATGTTGTGTGTTTAGCTGAGAAGCAGTAAATACTAATCTTATAGTCTTTGGTCACGACCGGGGCTCGAACACACGATCTACCTCACTAGATATGAGCCTACTAATCATTACATCACCGATACGATTTCTACATAATAGCCGATGAACTGACATGTTCATGGCTAGAACTCAAAATGAACTGACATGTTAACGGCTAGAACTCAAATTGATTATGCTTATTTTTGTCATCTTTATTGATACGAAATAACATGAATCAGCACATAATTCTGTTTCCAAGGTAAAGATTGTGTTCTAAGGGATAGTAGTTCTGTTACTGCACAATTCTAAATTTAATGGCTTTTACACCATTTATTTATCGGTTCTTTTCCAGCAAACAAATCATATACCAATGCTGCCCCTGATACGTATAAAATTAACCGAGGACCAGTTTACAAAATAACGATACCACAATACGTATACAATTACTTGAGAAACGGCTTACGATTGAACGATACCCTGATAGGTATAACATTAACTGAGAAACGGCTTACGATTGAACGATACCCTGATAGGTATAAAATGACCTGAGAAACGGCTTATGATTGAGAGATACCCTGATAGGTATAAAATGACCTGAGAAACGGCTTATGATTGAGAGATACCCTGATAGGTATAAAATTACCTGAGAAACGGCTTATGATTGAACGATACCCTGATAGGTATAAAATTACTTGAGAAACGGCTTATGATTGAACGGTACCCTGAGAGGTATAAAATTAACTGAGAAACGGCTTATGATTGAACGATACCCTGAGAGGTATAAAATTAACTGAGAAACGGCTTATGATTGAACGATACCCTGAGAGGTATAAAATTAACTGAGAAACGGCTTATGATTGAACGATACCCTGAGAGGTATAAAATTAACTGAGAAACGGCTTATGATTGAACGATACCCTGATAGGTATAAAATTACCTGAGAAACGGCTTATGATTGAATGGTACCCTGATAGGTATAACATTAACTGAGAAACGGCTTATGATTGAACGATACCCTGATAGGTATAAAATTACCTGAGAAACGGCTTATGATTGAACGATACCCTGATAGGTATAAAATTACCTGAGAAACGGCTTATGATTGAACGATACCCTGATAGGTATAAAATTACCTGAGAAACGGCTTATGATTGAATGGTACCCTGATAGGTATAACATTAACTGAGAAACGGCTTATGATTGAACGATACCCTGATAGGTATAAAATGACCTGAGAAACGGCTTATGATTGAGAGATACCCTGATAGGTATAAAATGACCTGAGAAACGGCTTATGATTGAGAGATACCCTGATAGGTATAAAATTACCTGAGAAACGGCTTATGATTGAACGATACCCTGATAGGTATAAAATTACTTGAGAAACGGCTTATGATTGAACGGTACCCTGATAGGTATAAAATTAACTGAGAAACGGCTTATGATTGAACGATACCCTGAGAGGTATAAAATTAACTGAGAAACGGCTTATGATTGAACGATACCCTGAGAGGTATAAAATTAACTGAGAAACGGCTTATGATTGAACGATACCCTGAGAGGTATAAAATTAACTGAGAAACGGCTTATGATTGAACGATACCCTGATAGGTATAAAATTACCTGAGAAACGGCTTATGATTGAATGGTACCCTGATAGGTATAACATTAACTGAAAAACGGCTTATGATTGAACGATACCCTGATAGGTATAAAATTACCTGAGAAACGGCTTATGATTGAACGATACCCTGATAGGTATAAAATTACCTGAGAAACGGCTTATGATTGAACGATACCCTGATAGGTATAAAATTACCTGAGAAACGGCTTATGATTGAATGGTACCCTGATAGGTATAACATTAACTGAGAAACGGCTTATGATTGAACGATACCCTGATAGGTATACAATTACCTGAGAAACGGCTTATGATTGAATGGTACCCTGATAGGTATAACATTAACTGAGAAACGGCTTATGATTGAACGATACCCTGATAGGTATAAAATTACCTGAGAAACGGCTTATGATTGAACGATACCCTGATAGGTATAAAATTACCTGAGAAACGGCTTATGATTGAACGATACCCTGATAGGTATAAAATTACCTGAGAAACGGCTTATGATTGAACGATACCCTGAGAGGTATAAAATTACTTGAGAAACGGCTTACGATTGAGCGATACCCTGATAGGCATAAGATTACCTGAGAAACGGCTTATGATTGAACGATATCCTGATAGGTATAAAATTACTTGAGAAACGGCTTACGATTGAGAGATACCCTGATAGGTATAAAATTACCTGAGAAACGGCTTATGATTGAACGATACCCTGATAGGTATAAAATTACCTGAGAAACGGCTTATGATTGAATGGTACCCTGATAGGTATAAAATTAACTGAGAAACGGCTTACGACTGAACGATACCCTGAGAGGTATAAAATTACTTGAGAAACGGCTTATGATTGAGAGATACCCTGATAGGTATAAAATTACCTGAGAAACGGCTTATGATTGAATGGTACCCTGATAGGTATAAAATTAACTGAGAAACGGCTTACGATTGAACGATACCCTGATAGGTATAAAATTACCTGAGAAACGGCTTATGATTGAGAGATACCCTGATAGGTATAAAATTACCTGAGAAACGGCTTATGATTGAATGGTACCCTGATAGGTATAAAATTACCTGAGAAACGGCTTATGATTGAACGATACCCTGATAGGTATAAAATTACCTGAGAAACGGCTTATGATTGAACGATACCCTGATAGGTATAAAATTACCTGAGAAACGGCTTATGATTGAACGATACCCTGATAGGTATAAAATTACCTGAGAAACGGCTTATGATTGAACGATACCCTGATAGGTATAAAATTAACTGAGAAACGGCTTATGATTGAGAGATACCCTGATAGGTATAAAATTACCTGAGAAACGGCTTATGATTGAATGGTACCCTGATAGGTATAAAATTACCTGAGAAACGGCTTATGATTGAACGATACCCTGATAGGTATAAAATTACCTGAGAAACGGCTTATGATTGAACGATACCCTGATAGGTATAAAATTACCTGAGAAACGGCTTATGATTGAACGATACCCTGATAGGTATAAAATTACCTGAGAAACGGCTTATGATTGAACGATACCCTGATAGGTATAAAATTACCTGAGAAACGGCTTATGATTGAGCGATACCCTGATAGGTATAAAATTAACTGAGAAACGGCTTATGATTGAGAGATACCCTGATAGGTATAAAATTACCTGAGAAACGGCTTATGATTGAACGATACCCTGATAGGTATAAAATTAACTGAGAAACGGCTTATGATTGAGAGATACCCTGATAGGTATAAAATTACCTGAGAAACGGCTTATGATTGAATGGTACCCTGATAGGTATAAAATTACCTGAGAAACGGCTTATGATTGAACGATACCCTGATAGGTATAAAATTACCTGAGAAACGGCTTATGATTGAACGATGCCCTGATAGGTATAAAATTACCTGAGAAACGGCTTATGATTGAACGATACCCTGATAGGTATAAAATTACCTGAGAAACGGCTTATGATTGAACGATACCCTGATAGGTATAAAATTACCTGAGAAACGGCTTATGATTGAGCGATACCCTGATAGGTATAAAATTAACTGAGAAACGGCTTATGATTGAGAGATACCCTGATAGGTATAAAATTACCTGAGAAACGGCTTATGATTGAACGATACCCTGATAGGTATAAAATTACCTGAGAAACGGCTTATGATTGAACGATACCCTGATAGGTATAAAATTACCTGAGAAACGGCATATGATTGAACGATACCCTGATAGGTATAAAATTACCTGAGAAACGGCTTATGATTGAACGATACCCTGATAGGTATAAAATTACCTGAGAAACGGCTTATGATTGAATGGTACCCTGATAGGTATAAAATTACCTGAGAAACGGCTTATGATTGAGCGATACCCTGATAGGTATAAAATTAACTGAGAAACGGCTTACGATTGAATGGTACCCTGATAGGTATAAAATTAACTGAGAAACGGCTTACGATTGAATGGTACCCTGATAGGTATAAAATTAACTGAGAAACGGCTTATGATTGAGCGATACCCTGATAGGTATAAAATTAACTGAGAAACGGCTTACGATTGAATGGTACCCTGATAGGTATAAAATTAACTGAGAAACGGCTTATGATTGAGCGATACCCTGATAGGTATAAAATTAACTGAGAAACGGCTTATGATTGAGCGATACCCTGATAGGTATAAAATTACCTGAGAAACGGCTTACGACTGAACGATACCCTGATAGGTATAAAATTAACTGAGAAACGGCTTATGATTGAGCGATACCCTGATAGGTATAAAATTAACTGAGAAACGGTTTATGATTGAGCGATACCCTGATAGGTATAAAATTAACTGAGAAACGGCTTACGATTGAATGGTACCCTGATAGGTATAAAATTAACTGAGAAACGGCTTACGATTGAATGGTACCCTGATAGGTATAAAATTAACTGAGAAACGGCTTACGATTGAATGGTACCCTGATAGGTATAAAATTAACTGAGAAACGGCTTATGATTGAGCAATACCCTGATAGGTATAAAATTAACTGAGAAACGGCTTACGATTGAATGGTACCCTGATAGGTATAAAATTAACTGAGAAACGGCTTATGATTGAGCGATACCCTGATAGGTATAAAATTAACTGAGAAACGGCTTATGATTGAGCGATACCCTGATAGGTATAAAATTAACTGAGAAACGGCTTATGATTGAGCGATACCCTGATAGGTATAAAATTAACTGAGAAACGGCTTACGATTGAACGATACCCTGATAGGTATTAAATTACCTGAGAAACGGCTTACGATTGAACGATACCCTGATAGGTATAAAATTAACTGAGAAACGGCTTATGATTGAGCGATACCCTGATAGGTATAAAATTAACTGAGAAACGGCTTATGATTGAGCGATACCCTGATAGGTATAAAATTAACTGAGAAACGGCTTATGATTGAGCGATACCCTGATAGGTATAAAATTAACTGAGAAACGGCTTACGATTGAACGATACCCTGATAGGTATAAAATTACCTGAGAAACGGCTTACGATTGAACGATACCCTGATAGGTATAAAATTAACTGAGAAACGGCTTATGATTGAGCGATACCCTGATAGGTATAAAATTAACTGAGAAACGGCTTATGATTGAGCGATACCCTGATAGGTATAAAATTAACTGAGAAACGGCTTACGATTGAACGATACCCTGATAGGTATAAAATTACCTGAGAAACGGCTTACGATTGAACGATACCCTGATAGGTATAAAATTAACTGAGAAACGGCTTATGATTGAGCGATACCCTGATAGGTATAAAATTAACTGAGAAACGGCTTATGATTGAGCGATACCCTGATAGGTATAAAATTAACTGAGAAACGGCTTACGATTGAACGATACCCTGATAGGTATTAAATTACCTGAGAAACGGCTTACGATTGAACGATACCCTGATAGGTATAAAATTAACTGAGAAACGGCTTATGATTGAGCGATACCCTGATAGGTATAAAATTAACTGAGAAACGGCTTACGATTGAACGATACCCTGATAGGTATAAAATTAACTGAGAAACGGCTTACGATTGAACGATACCCTGATAGGTATAAAATTACCTGAGAAACGGCTTACGATTGAATAATACCCTGATAGGTATAAAATTACCTGAGAAACGGCTTATGATTGAGCGATACCCTGATAGGTATAAAATTAACTGAGAAACGGCTTACGATTGAACGATACCCTGATAGGTATAAAATTAACTGAGAAACGGCTTACGATTGAACGATACCCTGATAGGTATAAAATTAACTGAGAAACGGCTTACGATTGAGCGATACCCTGATAGGTATAAAATTACCTGAGAAACGGCTTACGATTGAATAATACCCTGATAGGTATAAAATTAACTGAGAAACGGCTTACGATTGAACGATACCCTGATAGGTATAAAATTACCTGAGAAACGGCTTACGATTGAATGGTACCCTGATAGGTATTAAATTAACTGAGAAACGGCTTACGATTGAACGATACCCTGATAGGTATAAAATTACCCGAGAAACGGCTTACGATTGAATGATACCCTGATAGGTATAACATTACCTGAGAAACGGCTTACAATCCAACGATAGTCGAAAAATTAATCATTATTGTGAACAGCTTTATCGACAATTCGGTCATCCGTATTTTTTCAGTTGAATGAAGTTTGAAATGGTATGATATTAAGTGGAAAATACTATGAATATTACGACTTGTTAAAATATTCCTTAATAATCTTACCACAAATATTATATTCAACAGTTCAATAAATATAATGATGGGGTAAAATGTCCCTTAATAATCTTACCACAAATATGATATTCAACGGCTTAATAAATATAATGATGGGATAAAATGTCCCTTAATAATCTTACCACAAATAGGATATTCAACAGCGTAACAATGCAACGACCAAGGCCTGTAATAAAACCCATCTTCAACTTGTTTCCTTGTCTCCTGAAATGCAAAATTCTTTCAATGGTATATTCCACGTCTCTCTAATAACTACTAATGTTTCATCAATGCAAAATATGACTGAGACATATATATAAGACTGACAATGCTTTACACCAGAAACATAAATTATAGTGTTATCAGACTGACAATGTTTTACACCTGAAACATAAATGATAGTGCTATTAGACTGACAATGTTTTACATCAGAAACATAAATGATAGTGTTATCAGATCGACAATGTTTTACACCAGAAACATAAATGATAGTGTCATCAGACCGACAATGTTTTACACCCGAGACATAAATGATAGTGTCATCAGACCGGCAATGTTTTACACCAGAAACATAAATGATAGTGTCATCAGACCGACAATGTTTTACACCAGAAACATAAATGATAATGTTATCAGACCGACAATGTTTTACAACAGAAACATAAATGATAGTGTTATCAGATCGACAATGTTTTACACCAGAAACATAAATGATAGTATTATCAGACAGACAATGTTTTACACCAGAAACATAAATGATAGTGTTATCAGACTTACAATGTTTTACACCAGAAACATAAATGATAGTGCTATCAGACCGACAATGTTCTACACCAGAAACATAAATGATAGTGTCATCAGACCGGCAATGTTTTACACCAGAAACATAAATGATAGTGTCATCAGACCGACAATGTTTTACACCAGAAACATAAATGCTAGTGTTATCAGATCGACAATGTTTTACAACAGAAACATAAATGATAGTGTTATCAGACCGACAAGGTTTTACACCGGAAACATAAATGATAGTGTTATCAGGATGACAATGTTTTTCACCAGAAACATAAATGATAGTGTTATCAGACCGACAATATTTTACAACAGAAACATAAATGATAGTGTTATCAGACAGACAATGTTTTACACCAGAAACTTAAATGATAGTGTTATCAGACCGACAATGTTTTACACCAGAAACATAAATGATAGTGTTATCAGACAAACCATGTTTTACACCAGAAACATAAATGCTAGTGTTATCAGACCGACAATGTTCTACACCAGAAACATAAATGATAGTGTTATCAAACCGACTATGTTTTACACCAGAAACATAAATGATAGCGCTATCAGACCGACAATGCTTTACACCAGAAACATAAATGTTAGTGTTATCAGACCGACAATGTTTTACACCAGAAACATAAATGATAGTGTTTTCAGGATGACAATGCTTTTCACCAGAAACATAAATGATAGTGTTATCAGACCGACAATATTTTACAACAGAAACATAAATGATAGTGTTATCAGACAGACAATGTTTTACACCAGAAACTTAAATGATAGTGTTATCAGACCGACAATGTTTTACACCAGAAACATAAATGATAGTGTTATCAGACAGACCATGTTTTACACCAGAAACATAAATGCTAGTGTTATCAGACCGACAATGTTCTACACCAGAAACATAAATGATAGTGTTATCAAACCGACTATGTTTTACACCAGAAACATAAATGATAGCGCTATCAGACCGACAATGCTTTACACCAGAAACATAAATGTTAGTGTTATCAGACCGACAATGTTTTACACCAGAAACATAAATGATAGTGTTTTCAGGATGACAATGTTTTTCACCAGAAACATAAATGATAGTGTTATCAGACCGACAATATTCTACAACAGAAACATAAATGATAGTGTTATCAGACAGACAATGTTTTACACCAGAAACTTAAATGATAGTGTTATCAGACCGACAATGTTTTACACCAGAAACATAAATGATAGTGTTATCAGACAAACCATGTTTTACACCAGAAACATAAATGCTAGTGTTATCAGACCGACAATGTTCTACACCAGAAACATAAATGATAGTGTTATCAAACCGACTATGTTTTACACCAGAAACATAAATGATAGCGCTATCAGACCGACAATGCTTTACACCAGAAACATAAATGTTAGTGTTATCAGACCGACAATGTTTTACACCAGAAACATAAATGATAGTGTTTTCAGGATGACAATGTTTTTCACCAGAAACATAAATGATAGTGTTATCAGACCGACAATATTTTACAACAGAAACATAAATGATAGTGTTATCAGACAGACAATGTTTTACACCAGAAACTTAAATGATAGTGTTATCAGACCGACAATGTTTTACACCAGAAACATAAATGATAGTGTTATCAGACAGACCATGTTTTACACCAGAAACATAAATGCTAGTGTTATCAGACCGACAATGTTCTACACCAGAAACATAAATGATAGTGTTATCAAACCGACTATGTTTTACACCAGAAACATAAATGATAGCGCTATCAGACCGACAATGCTTTACACCAGAAACATAAATGTTAGTGTTATCAGACCGACAATGTTTTACACCAGAAACATAAATGATAGTGTTTTCAGGATGACAATGTCTTTCACCAGAAACATAAATGATAGTGTTATCAGACCGACAATATTTTACAACAGAAACATAAATGATAGTGTTATCAGACAGACAATGTTTTACACCAGAAACATAAATGATAGTGTTATCAGACCGACAATGTTTTACAACAGAAACATAAATGATAGTGTTATCAGACCGACAATATTTTACACCAGAAACATAAATGCTAGTGTTATCAGATCGACAATGTTTTACAACAGAAACATAAATGATAGTGTTATCAGACCGACAATGTTTTACACCGGAAACATAAATGATAGTGTTATCAGGATGACAATATTTTTCACCAGTAACATAAATGATAGTGTTATCAGACCGACAATATTTTACAACAGAGACATAAATGATAGTGTTATCAGACCGACAATGATTTACACCAGAAACATAAATGATAGTGTTATCAGGATGACAATGTTTTTCACCAGAAACATAAACGATAGTGTCATCAGACCGACAATATTTTACAATAGAAACATAAATGATAGTGTTATCAGACCAACAATGTTTTACACCAGAAACATAAATGATAGTGTTATCAGATCGACAATGTTCTACACCAGAAAAATAAATGATAGTGTTATCAGACCGACAATGTTTTACACCAGAAACATAAATGATAGTGCTATCAGACTGACAATGTTTTACACCAGAAACATAAATGCTAGTGTCATCAGACTGACAATGTTTTACACCAGAAACATAAATGCTAGTGTTATCAGATCGACAATGTTTTACACCAGAAACATAAATGATAGTGTTATTAGACTGACAATGTTTTACATCAGAAACATAAATGATAGTGTTATTAGGCTGACGATGTTTTACACCAGAAACATAAATGATAGTGTTTTCAGGATGACAATGTTTTTCACCAGAAACATAAATGATAGTGTTATCAGACCGACAATATTTTACAACAGAAACATAAATGATAGTGTTATCAGACAGACAATGTTTTACACCAGAAACATAAATGATAGTGTTATCAGACCGACAATGTTTTACAACAGAAACATAAATGATAGTGTTATCAGACCGACAATATTTTACACCAGAAACATAAATGCTAGTGTTATCAGATCGACAATGTTTTACAACAGAAACATAAATGATAGTGTTATCAGACCGACAATGTTTTACACCGGAAACATAAATGATAGTGTTATCAGGATGACAATGTTTTTCACCAGAAACATAAATGATAGTGTCATCAGACCGACAATATTTTACAATAGAAACATAAATGATAGTGTTATCAGACCAACAATGTTTTACACCAGAAACATAAATGATAGTGTTATCAGATCGACAATGTTCTACACCAGAAAAATAAATGATAGTGTTATCAGACCGACAATGTTTTACACCAGAAACATAAATGATAGTGCTATCAGACTGACAATGTTTTACACCAGAAACATAAATGATATTGTTATCAGACTGACAATGTTTTACACCAGAAACATAAATGCTAGTGTTATCAGACTGACAATGTTTTACACCAGAAACATAAATGATAGTGCTATCAGACTGACAATGTTTTACACCAGAAACATAAATGATAGTGTTATCAGACCGACAATGATTTACACCAGAAACATAAATGATAGTGTTATCAGGATGACAATGTTTTTCACCAGAAACATAAATGATAGTGTCATCAGACCGACAATATTTTACAATAGAAACATAAATGATAGTGTTATCAGACCAACAATGTTTTACACCAGAAACATAAATGATAGTGTTATCAGATCGACAATGTTCTACACCAGAAACATAAATGCTAGTGTTATCAGACCAACAATGTTTTACACCAGAAACATAAATGATAGTGTTATCAGATCGACAATGTTCTACACCAGAAAAATAAATGATAGTGTTATCAGACCGACAATGTTTTACACCAGAAACATAAATGATAGTGCTATCAGACCGACAATGTTTTACACCAGAAACATAAATGATAGTGTTATCAGACCGACAATGTTTTACACCAGAAACATAAATGATAGTGTTATCAGACTGACAATGTTTTACACCAGAAACATAAATGCTAGTGTCATCAGACCGACAATGTTTTACACCAGAAACATAAATGCTAGTGTTATCAGATCGACAATGTTTTACACCAGAAACATAAATGATAGTGTTATTAGACTGACAATGTTTTACATCAGAAACATAAATGATAGTGTTATTAGGCTGACGATGTTTTACAACAGAAACATAAATGATAGTGTTATCAGATCGACAATGTTTTACAACAGAAACATAAATGATATTGTTATCAGACCGACATTTTTTACAGCCAAAGTGGACTTTTTATTTGCCATCTTAATATTAGATTAGGAACAAACTAGATTGTATTTCACAAAATCAAAATCGCTAGAAAACTTGCTCTTTATTTAGGTCAACAATATTATACCAAGTAGAAAATCAACATCCGTCTCGTTTACATATTTCTACATTTCTGCCGTTGACTGACAGCTCGACTGTTAAATGGTTTTTCTTGCGCCTCATCGTTTAACAATTGTCCAGTTGTCCGTCATATACGACTTTTCTAGACTTATAGCGTATAATGAATCATTAAGTTGTCAGTAACCAATCAATATATGCCATTCCGACATTAGAAACTCACTAAACTATCATTAACCTTCATACAACTCAGTCCAATCCTAATTTTGAAATATTAGCTAAACGTTATTAAGCAAACAATTAACCATGCGATATAGAATATGAAGTTAACGTTATTTTTAAACAATTTTTTAGACTCCATATAGCAATAGCTACATGTTCCGAAGAAAGACAAAGTTGAAAAGCAGTAGGCTTATATTACGCCACTATATACACCACTCCGCTTTTTTCACTTTATTCTAAAAGCGGATATATTCCTACACTGCATCATACGTAAAAACACATGATCAACGCATGGATTATTAAACAAATAATATATCCTATATGCGTGCAGCAAAATCGTTTCAAATGTGGCTCGGCGATATGTAATTCACAAAAAAACGGAAGATTCCAATTGTGGTATGACTGTAAAAAAAACACACTTAGCTGTTATAGGCAAACATATGCCATTTTAATGACATCCTGTCTGTATATAACATGAACTGTATGCTAATTTGAAATTAGCCGGTACCTATGTGGTTCTATACTAGTTAGACATTAGCCGGTACCTTTGTGACCCCTAATCGTTTGCAACGTTATTGATATATGTCGATCATTTGATAATTTGACAGCTTGGTATTGGTGAAGGTTCCCAGGGTTCAAGCCCACAGACCTGCTCAGCGCGCCCTCGGTGGGGGGTCCCTTTCTATGGGCGAGTGTTAGGTTATAATTCGGAAAGCCTGACCGTGGACCATAGTTGGTAATGTGTATGGAGAGTGCCACGTTCCCTGCACGCTACTGATTCCTGTAGTAGATTTCGATAAAGAGTAGGCGAATTGTAGCCGTTTAAAAAGACTAAACGTATATAGTTTTTATATATTATGAACTTGTTCTTGCCCTGAATATAGCTGAAATACTGCTCGCTTGACGTCAAACAATAATCAATCAATCAATCAATCATTCAATCAATCAATCAATCAATCAATCAATCAATCAATCAATCAATCAATCTATCTATCTATCTATCTATCTATCTATCTATCTATCTATCTATCTATCTATCTATCAATCTATCAATCAATCAACCTACTACGACAGTTATCTACTCTTCAAATCTGAGCTGAACTCATTGTACGTTATTTAAAAACACTTTATTACCGGTGGTCTATCCACCTTATAATCAACTATCTCTTTGTCTAGGTAATATTTACAATACTTGTCAGGATATATGACCAATAAACAAATGTGGAAAACCTCTTACATTTTAGTTATTCAAAAACCGGTAAATTTGAACCCAGTCAGATCATCATGCAGAGGAGTGCCTCTATTTTTGTATACTGTTGTGTTTTTTTTTTGTCAAAATCTAATGAAAATTGAACAATAGTAATACATTGTTCTAGTTTTCTCTCAATTTCAATTTTCTTTATATCTGATGAAATATAAATTTTCTTTTTCAAAGAATATGACCAAAAGTTAAGGATTTATATTTAAAAAATTGGAATCCTTTTGTAAATTCTAAATATCGGATAATTATACAGGTTGAATATGATCACACGTGAACAATACGGTTGCCACTCAAAACATTGATATATTCCTCACCCTGATTGACTAAAATGTTACAAGGTTACTTACGGTCTTCTCGAATAATTATGTATACAGAATTTACACGTGGGAAAACTAGCAGGTATATGTAAGTAAAACGAAATAGTATGATGACAATACAAACACCATACATACACAATAGCAATAGTTCACTCTTAATCCAAATATATGTTAATACGATCTTCCATATAATTTCACAATTTGGTCATCCAAAAGTTCTGTTCAAGACGGTATCCGCAAATTAGTCTTATTTTTCATATACTTCACAATTCTTTTTTCCTAAATGTTTTGTTACAAATACGATCAGTAACGTGTACTATTGTCGGAATACAACTTCTAGTGTGTCCAATTTTTATGTTTTAAGAGGTGACAGGTGACATGGCAACACTACTCTTTTAAAGTAATTAATCAAATCACAATTGAATTAATTAAAACATTACTAATCTACCCGTCTCAGTTAACCCTAAGATTAATTAATTAGCTTAATCATGTGACTTTGAAAATACATTAATTAAATTTTAAAGAAAAAATTTTGCAAAATTCATGAATAAATTATTCAACTTTCTGCTATATTGTTTTTTCACGCCATTACACTAAGAACAAGTAAACATCATTACATGTTATGCTCCTTAACATTGATTTTTACCGGACTAAGATTCGTTTTATTTCCTCTTTCATCAAAATCCTTTCTTTTGATGTTCTACCAATTGATAATAAAAACTTTGTTAATTAGATCTGCACGCTCGCGGTTTGATTAAAAAAATTACACGTTTTTATACGTGTTTCATAGGAGTTATCTCCCTTAGAACGAGCAAACTGGTTCTCGATATAGCCTGAACAAAGGAAAGAACAACAAATTTGAGTATAATTTCTTATAATTTGTAGATACATGTATTAGGACATCATAAGAATTCAGAGGATAATATTATAGAAAATTTACAAAGTTGTTAAAACATTAAACACATGTACAGATGATGGGAAAATAACCTTACAACATTAAACACATGCACAGATGATGGGAAAATAACCTCACAACATTAAACACATGTACAGATGATGGGAAAATAACCTTACAACATTAAACACATGTACAGATGATGGGAAAATAACCTTACAACATTAAACACATGTACAGATGCCGGGAAAATAACCTTACAACATTAAACACATGTACAGATGATGGGAAAATAACCTTACAACATTAAACACATGTACAGATGATGGGAAAATAACCTTACAACATTAAACACATGTACAGATGATGGGAAAATAACCTTACAACATTAAACACATGTACAGATGATGGGAAAATAACCTTACAACATTAAACACATGTACAGATGATGGGAAAATAACCTTACAACATTAAACACATGTACAGATGATGGGAAAATAACCTTACAACATTAAACACATGTACAGATGCCGGGAAAATAACCTTACAACATTAAACACATGTACAGATGCCGGGAAAATAACCTTACAACATTAAACACATGTACAGATACCGGGAAAATAACCTTACAACATTAAACACATGTACAGATGATGGGAAAATAACTTCACAACATTAAACACATGTACAGATGCCGGGAAAATAACCTTACAACATTAAACACATGTACAGATGCCGGGAAAATAACCTTACAACATTAAAAACATGTACAGATGCCGGGAAAATAACCTTACAACATTAAACACATGTCCAGATGCCGGGAAAATAACCTTACAACATTAAATACATGTACAGATGATGGGGAAATAACCTTACAACATTAAACACATGTACAGATGATCGGAAAATAACCTTACAACATTAAACACATGTACAGATGATGGGAAAATAACCTTACAACATTAAACACATGTACAGATGCCGGGAAAATAACCTCACAACATTAAACACATGTACAGATGCCGGGAAAATAACCTTACAACATTAAACACATGTACAGATGCCGGGAAAATAACCTTACAACATTAAACACATGTACAGATGATGGGAAAATAACCTTACAACATTAAACACATGTACAGATGATGGGAAAATAACCTTACAACATTAAAAATATGTACAGATGATGGGAAAATAACCTTACAACATTAAACACATGTACAGATGATGGGAAAATAACCTTACAACATTAAACACATGTACAGATGCCGGGAAAATAACCTTACAACATTAAACACATGTACAGATGCCGGGAAAATAACCTTACAACATTAAACACATGTACAGATGATGGGAAAATAACCTTACAACATTAAAAATATGTACAGATGATCGGAAAATAACCTTACAACATTAAAAACATGTACAGATGCCGGGAAAATAACCTTACAACATTAAAACATGTACAGATGCCGGGAAAATAACCTTACAACATTAAAAAATGTACAGATGATGGGAAAATAACCTTACAACATTAAAAATATGTACAGATGCCGGGAAAATACCTTACAACATTAAAACATGTACAGATGCCGGGAAAATAACCTTACAACATTAAACACATGTACAGATGCCGGGAAAATAACCTTACAACATTAAACACATGTACAGATGCCGGGAAAATAACCTTACAACATTAAATACATGTACAGATGCCGGGAAAATAACCTTACAACATTAAACACATGTACAGATGCCGGGGAAATAACCTTACAACATTAAATACATGTACAGATG
Organism: Bathymodiolus septemdierum; assembly: GCA_963383655.1. Taxonomy (NCBI): domain Eukaryota; kingdom Metazoa; phylum Mollusca; class Bivalvia; order Mytilida; family Modiolidae; genus Bathymodiolus; species Bathymodiolus septemdierum. Next base: position 5,792,090 of record OY726521.1, read on the forward strand.
ATGGGGAAATAACCTTACAACATTAAACACATGTACAGATGATGGGAAAATAACCTTACAACATTAAACACATGTACAGATGATGGGAAAATAACCTTACAACATTAAACACATGTACAGATGATGGGAAAATAACCTTACAACATTAAACACATGTACAGATGATGGGAAAATAACCTTACAACATTAAACACATGTACAGATGCCGGGAAAATAACCTTACAACATTAAACACATGTACAGATGCCGGGAAAATAACCTTACAACATTAAACACATGTACAGATGCCGGGAAAATAACCTTACAACATTAAACACATGTACAGATGATGGGAAAATAACCTTACAACATTAAACACATGTACAGATGATGGGAAAATAACCTTACAACATTAAAAATATGTACAGATGATGGGAAAATAACCTTACAACATTAAAAATATGTACAGATGATCGGAAAATAACCTTACAACATTAAACACATGTACAGATGATGGGAAAATAACCTTACAACATTAAACACATGTACAGATGCCGGGAAAATAACCTTACAACATTAAACACATGTACAGATGCCGGGAAAATAACCTTACAACATTAAACACATGTACAGATGATGGGAAAATAACCTTACAACATTAAAAATATGTACAGATGATCGGAAAATAACCTTACAACATTAAAAACATGTACAGATGCCGGGAAAATAACCTTACAACATTAAAACATGTACAGATGCCGGGAAAATAACCTTACAACATTAAAAAATGTACAGATGATGGGAAAATAACCTTACAACATTAAAAATATGTACAGATGCCGGGAAAATACCTTCCAACATTAAAACATGTACAGATGCCGGGAAAATAACCTTACAACATTAAAAACATGTACAGATGCCGGGAAAATCACCTTACAACATTAAAAAATGTACAGATGATGGGAAAATAACCTTACAACATTAAAAATATGTACAGATGATGGGAAAATAACCTCACAACATTAATAATATGTACAGATGATGGGAAAATACCTTACAACATTAAACACATGTACAGATGATGGGAAAATAACCTTACAACATTAAACACATGTACAGATGATGGGAAAATAACCTTACAACATTAAACACGTGTACAGATGATGGGAAAATAACCTTACAACATTAAACACATGTACAGATGATGGAAAAATAACCTTACAACATCAAACACGTGTACAGATGATGGGAAAATAACCTCACAACATTAAACACATGTACAGATGATGGGAATTTAACCTTACAACATTAAACACATGTACAGATGATGGGAAAATAACCTTACAACATTAAACACATGTACAGATGATGGGAAAATAACCTTACAACATTAAACACATGTACAGATGGTGGGAAAATAACCTTACAACATTAAACACATGTACAGATGATGGAAAAATAACCTTACAACATTAAACACATGTACAGATGATGGGGAAATAACCTTACAACATTAAACACATGTACAGATGATGGGAAAATAACCTTACAACATTAAACACATGTTCATATGATGGGAAAATAACTTACAACATTAAACACATGTACAGATGATGGGAAAATAACCTTAAACATTCAACACATGTACAGATGATGGGAAAATAACCTTACAACATTAAACACATGTACAGATGATGGGAAAATAACCTTACAACATTAAACACATGTACAGATGATGGGAAAATAACCTTACAACATTAAACACATGTACAGATGATGGGAAAATAACCTTACAACATTAAACACATGTACAGATGATGGGAAAATAACCTTACAACATTAAAACATGTACAGGTGATGGGAAAATAACCTCACAACATTAAACACATGTACAGATGATGGGAAAATAACCTTACAACATTAAACACATGTACAGATGATGGGAAAATAACTTACAACATTAAAACATGTACAGCTGATAGGAAAATAACCTTACAACATTAAACACATGTACAGATGATGGGAAAATAACCTTACAACATTAAACACATGTACAGAAAATGGGGAAATAACCTTACAACATTAAACACATCTACAGATGATGGGAAAATAACCTTACAACATTAAACACATCTACAGATGATGGGAAAATAACCTTACAACATTAAACACATGTACAGATGATGGGAAAATAACCTCACAACATTAAACACATGTACAGATGATAGGAAAATAACCTTACAACATTAAACACATGTACAGATGATAGGAAAATAACCTTACAACATTAAACATATGTACAGATGATGGGAAAATAACCTCACAACATTAAACACATGTACAAATGATGGGAAAATAACCTTACAACATTAAACACATGTACAGATGATGGGAAAATAACCTTACAACATTAAAACATGTACAGATGATGGGAAAATAACCTTACAACATTAAACACATGTACAGATGATGGGAAAATAACCTTACAACATTAAACACATGTACATATGATGGGAAAATAACCTTACAACATTAAACACATGTACAGATGATGGGAAAATAACCTTACAACATTAAACACATGTACAGATGATGGGAAAATAACCTTACAACATTAAACACATGTACAGATGATGGGAAAATAACCTCACAACATTAAACACATGTACAGATGATGGGAAAATAACCTTACAACATTAAACACATGTACAGATGATGGAAAAATAACCTCACAACATTAAACACATGTACAGATGATGGGAAGATAACCTTACAACATTAAACACATGTACAGATGATGGGAAAATAACCTTACAACATTAAACACATGTACAGATGATGGGAAAATAACATTACAACATTAAAACATGTACAGATGATGGGAAAATAACCTCACAACATTAAAAATATCTACAGACGCCGGGAAAATAACCTTACAACATTAAACACGTGTACAGATGATGGGAAAATAACCTTAAAACATTAAAACATGTACAGGTGATGGGAAAATAACCTCACAACATTAAACACATGTACAGATGATGGGAAAATAACCTTACAACATTAAAACACATGTACAGATGATGGGAAAATAACCTTACAACATTAAACACATGTACAGATGATGGGAAAGTAACCTTACAACATTAAACACATGTACAGATGATGGGAAAATAACCTTACAACATTAAACACATGTACAGATGATAGGAAAATAACCTTACAACATTAAACACGTGTACAGATGATGGGAAAATAACCTCACAACATTAAACACATGTACAGATGATGGGAACATAACCTTACAACATTAAACACATGTACAGATGGTGGGAAAATAACCTTACAACATTAAACACATGTACAGATGATGGGAAAATAACCTTACAACATTAAACACATGTACAGATGATGGGAAAATAACCTCACAACATTAAACACATGTACAGATGATGGGAAAATAACCTTACAACATTAAACACATGTACAGATGATGGGAAAATAACCTTACAACATTAAACACGTGTACAGATGGTGGGCATATAACCTTACAACATTAAACACATGTACAGATGATGGGAAAATAGTTTACAACATTAAACACATGTACAGATGGTGGGAAAATAACCTTACAACATTAAACACATGTACAGATGATGGGAAAATAACCTCACAACATTAAACACATGTACAGATGATGGGAATTTAACCTTACAACATTAAACACATGTACAGATGATGGGAAAATAACCTTACAACATTAACACATGTACAGATGATGGGAAAATAACTTACAACATTAAACACATGTACAGATGGTGGGAAAATAACCTTACAACATTAAACACATGTACAGATGATGGGAAAATAACCTTACAACATTAAACACATGTACAGATGATGGGGAAATAACCTTACAACATTAAACACATGTACAGATGATGGGGAAATAACCTTACAACATTAAACACATGTACAGATGATGGGAAAATAACCTCACAACATTAAACACATGTACAGATGATGGGAAAATAACCTTACAACATTAAACACATGTTCATATGATGGGAAAATAACTTACAACATTAAACACATGTACAGATGATGGGAAAATAACCTTACAACATTAAACACATGTACAGATGATGGGAAAATAACTTACAACATTAAACACATGTACAGATGATGGGAAAATAACCTTACAACATTAAACACATGTACAGATGATGGGAAAATAACCTTACAACATTAAACACATGTACAGATGATGGGAAAATAACCTTACAACATTAAACACATGTACAGATGATGGGAAAATAACCTTACAACATTAAAACATGTACAGATGATGGGAAAATAACCTCACAACATTAAACACATGTACAGATGATGGGAAAATAACCTTACAACATTAAACACATGTACAGATGATGGGAAAATAACCTTACAACATTAAACACATGTACAGATGATGGGAAAATAACCTTACAACATTAAACACATGTACAGATGATGGGAAAATAATTTACAACATTAAAACATGTACAGCTGATAGGAAAATAACCTTACAACATTAAACACATGTACAGATGATGGGAAAATAACCTTACAACATTAAACACATGTACAGATGATGGGAAAATAACCTTACAACATTAAACACATGTACAGATGATGGGAAAGTAACCTCACAACATTAAAAACATGTACAGATGATGGGAAAGTAACCTCACAACATTAAACACATGTACAGATGATGGGAAAGTAACCTTACAACATTAAACACATGTACAGATGATGGGAAAATAACCTTACAACATTAAATACATGTACAGGTGATGGGAAAATAACCTTACAACATTAAACACATGCACAGATGATGGGAAAATAACCTTACAACATTAAACACATGTTCATATGATGGGAAAATAACTTACAACATTAAACACATGTACAGATGATGGGAAAATAACCTTAAACATTCAACACATGTACAGATGATGGGAAAATAACCTTACAACATTAAACACATGTACAGATGATGGGAAAATAACCTTACAACATTAAACACATGTACAGATGATGGGAAAATAACCTTACAACATTAAACACATGTACAGATGATGGGAAAATAACCTTACAACATTAAACACATGTACAGATGATGGGAAAATAACCTTACAACATTAAAACATGTACAGGTGATGGGAAAATAACCTCACAACATTAAACACATGTACAGATGATGGGAAAATAACCTTACAACATTAAACACATGTACAGACGATGGGAAAATAACCTTACAACATTAAACATATGTACAGATGATGGGAAAATAACCTTACAACATTAAACACATGTACAGATGATGGGAAAATAACTTACAACATTAAAACATGTACAGCTGATAGGAAAATAACCTTACAACATTAAACACATGTACAGATGATGGGAAAATAACCTTACAACATTAAACACATGTACAGAAAATGGGGAAATAACCTTACAACATTAAACACATGTACAGATGATGGGAAAATAACCTTACAACATTAAACACATGTACAGATGATGGGAAAATAACCTTACAACATTAAACACATGTACAGATGATGGGAAAATAACCTTACAACATTAAACACATCTACAGATGATGGGAAAATAACCTTACAACATTAAACACATGTACAGATGATGGGAAAATAACCTCACAACATTAAACACATGTACAGATGATAGGAAAATAACCTTACAACATTAAACACATGTACAGATGATAGGAAAATAACCTTACAACATTAAACATATGTACAGATGATGGGAAAATAACCTCACAACATTAAACACATGTACAAATGATGGGAAAATAACCTTACAACATTAAACACATGTACAGATGATGGGAAAATAACCTTACAACATTAAAACATGTACAGAGGATGGGAAAATAACCTTACAACATTAAACACATGTACAGATGATGGGAAAATAACCTTACAACATTAAACACATGTACAGATGATGGGAAAATAACTTACAACATTAAAACATGTACAGCTGATAGGAAAATAACCTTACAACATTAAACACATGTACAGATGATGGGAAAATAACCTCACAACATTAAACACATGTACAGAAAATGGGGAAATAACCTTACAACATTAAACACATGTACAGATGATGGGAAAATAACCTTACAACATTAAACACATGTACAGATGATGGGAAAATAACCTTACAACATTAAACACATGTACAGATGATGGGAAAGTAACCTTACAACATTAAACACATCTACAGATGATGGGAAAATAACCTTACAACATTAAACACATGTACAGATGATGGGAAAATAACCTCACAACATTAAACACATGTACAGATGATAGGAAAATAACCTTACAACATTAAACACATGTACAGATGATAGGAAAATAACCTTACAACATTAAACATATGTACAGATGATGGGAAAATAACCTCACAACATTAAACACATGTACAAATGATGGGAAAATAACCTTACAACATTAAACACATGTACAGATGATGGGAAAATAACCTTACAACATTAAAACATGTACAGATGATGGGAAAATAACCTTACAACATTAAACACATGTACAGATGATGGGAAAATAACCTTACAACATTAAACACATGTACATATGATGGGAAAATAACCTTACAACATTAAACACATGTACAGATGATGGGAAAATAACCTTACAACATTAAACACATGTACAGATGATGGGAAAATAACCTTACAACATTAAACACATGTACAGATGATGGGAAAATAACCTCACAACATTAAACACATGTACAGATGATGGGAAAATAACCTTACAACATTAAACACATGTACAGATGATGGAAAAATAACCTCACAACATTAAACACATGTACAGATGATGGGAAGATAACCTTACAACATTAAACACATGTACAGATGATGGGAAAATAACCTTACAACATTAAACACATGTACAGATGATGGGAAAATAACATTACAACATTAAAACATGTACAGATGATGGGAAAATAACCTCACAACAATAAAAATATCTACAGACGCCGGGAAAATAACCTTACAACATTAAACACGTGTACAGATGATGGGAAAATAACCTTAAAACATTAAAACATGTACAGGTGATGGGAAAATAACCTCACAACATTAAACACATGTACAGATGATGGGAAAATAACCTTACAACATTAAAACACATGTACAGATGATGGGAAAATAACCTTACAACATTAAACACATGTACAGATGATGGGAAAGTAACCTTACAACATTAAACACATGTACAGATGATGGGAAAATAACCTTACAACATTAAACACATGTACAGATGATAGGAAAATAACCTTACAACATTAAACACGTGTACAGATGATGGGAAAATAACCTCACAACATTAAACACATGTACAGATGATGGGAACATAACCTCACAACATTAAACACATGTACAGATGATGGGAACATAACCTTACAACATTAAACACATGTACAGATGATGGGAAAATAACCTCACAACATTAAACACATGTACAGATGATGGGAAAATAACCTCACAACATTAAACACATGTACAGATGATGGGAAAATAACCTTACAACATTAAACACGTGTACAGATGGTGGGCATATAACCTTACAACTTTAAACACATGTACAGATGATGGGAAAATAGTTTACAACATTAAACACATGTACAGATGGTGGGAAAATAACCTTACAACATTAAACACATGTACAGATGATGGGAAAATAACCTCACAACATTAAACACATGTACAGATGATGGGAATTTAACCTTACAACATTAAACACATGTACAGATGATGGGAAAATAACCTTACAACATTAACACATGTACAGATGATGGGAAAATAACTTACAACATTAAACACATGTACAGATGGTGGGAAAATAACCTTACAACATTAAACACATGTACAGATGATGGGAAAATAACCTTACAACATTAAACACATGTACAGATGATGGGGAAATAACCTTACAACATTAAACACATCTACAGATGATGGGAAAATAACCTTACAACATTAAACACATGTTCATATGATGGGAAAATAACTTACAACATTAAACACATGTACAGATGATGGGAAAATAACCTTACAACATTAAACACATGTACAGATGATGGGAAAATAACTTACAACATTAAACACATGTACAGATGATGGGAAAATAACCTTACAACATTAAACACATGTACAGATGATGGGAAAATAACCTTACAACATTAAACACATGTACAGATGATGGGAAAATAACCTTACAACATTAAACACATGTACAGATGATGGGAAAATAACCTTACAACATTAAAACATGTACAGATGATGGGAAAATAACCTCACAACATTAAACACATGTACAGATGATCGGAAAATAACCTTACAACATTAAACACATGTACAGATGATGGGAAAATAACCTTACAACATTAAACACATGTACAGATGATGGGAAAATAACCTTACAACATTAAACACATGTACAGATGATGGGAAAATAATTTACAACATTAAAACATGTACAGCTGATAGGAAAATAACCTTACAACATTAAACACATGTACAGATGATGGGAAAATAACCTTACAACATTAAACACATGTACAGATGATGGGAAAATAACCTTACAACATTAAACACATGTACAGATGATGGGAAAGTAACCTCACAACATTAAAAACATGTACAGATGATGGGAAAGTAACCTCACAACATTAAACACATGTACAGATGATGGGAAAGTAACCTTACAACATTAAACACCTGTACAGATGATGGGAAAATAACCTTACAACATTAAATACATGTACAGATGATGGGAACATAACCTTACAACATTAAAAACATGTACAGATGATGGGAAAGTAACCTTACAACATTAAACACATGTACAGATGATGGGAAAATAACCTTACAACATTAAAACATGTACAGATGATGGGAAAATAACCTTACAACATTAAACACATGTACAGATGATGGGAAAATAACCTTACAACATTAAATACATGTACAGATGATGGGAAAATAACCTCACAACATTAAACACATGTACAGATGATGGGAAAGTAACCTTACAACATTAAACACATGTACAGATGATGGGAAAGTAACCTCACAACATTAAACACATGTACAGATGATGGGAAAATAACCTTACAACATTAAAACATGTACAGATGATGGGAAAATAAACTTACAACATTAAACACATGTACAGATGATGGGAAAATAACCTTACAACATTAAAATATGTACAGATGATGGGAAAATAATCTTACAACATTAAAATATATACAGATGATGGGAAAATAACCTTACAACATTAAACACATGTAGAGATGATGGGAAAATAACCTTACAACATTAAACACATGTACAGATGATGGGAAAATAACCTTACAACATTAAACACATGCACAGATGATGGGAAAATAACCTTACAACATTAAAAATATGTACAGATGATGGGAAAATAACCTTACAACATTAAACACATGTACAGATGATGGGAAAATAACCTTACAACATTAAACACATGTACAGATGATGGGAAAATAACCTTACAACATTAAACACATGTACAGATGATGGGAAAATAACCTCACAACATTAAACACGTGTACAGATGATGGGAAAATAACCTTACAACATTAAAACATGTACAGATGATGGGAAAATAACCTCACAACATTAAACACATGTACAGATGATGGGAAAATAACCTTACAACATTAAAACATGTACAGATGATGGGAAAATAACCTTACAACATTAAACACATGTACAGATGATGGGAACATAACCTTACAACATTAAACACATGTACAGATGATGGGAAAATAACCTCACAACATTAAACACATGTACAGATGATGGGAAAATAACCTCACAACATTAAGCACATGTTCATATGATGGGAAAATAACTTACAACATTAAACACATGTACAGATGATGGGAAAATAACCTTACAACATTAAGCACATGTTCATATGATGGGAAAATAACTTACAACATTAAACACATGTACAGATGATGGGAAAATAACCTTACAACATTAAACACATGTACAGATGATGGGAAAATAACTTACAACATTAAACACATGTACAGATGATGGGAAAATAACCTTACAACATTAAACACATGTACAGATGATGGGAAAATAACCTTACAACATTAAAATATGTACAGATGATGGGGAAATAACCTTACAACATTAAACACATGTACAGATGATGGGAAAATAACCTTACAACATTAAACACATGTACAGATGATGGGAAAATAACCTTACAACATTAAACACATGTACAGATGATGGGAAAATAACCTTACAACATTAAACACATGTACAGATGATGGGAAAATAACCTTACAACATTAAACACATGTACAGATGATGGGAAAATAACCTTACAACATTAAACACATGTACAGATGATGGGAAAATAACCTTACAACATTAAACACATGTACAGATGATGGGAAAATAACCTTACAACATTAAACACATGTACAGATGATGGGAAAATAACCTCACAACATTAAACACATGTACAGATGATGGGAAAATAACCTTACAACATTAAACACATGTACAGATGATGGGAAAATAACCTTACAACATTAAACACATGTACAGATGATGGGAAAATAACCTTACAACATTAAACACATGTACAGATGATGGGAAAATAACCTTACAACATTAAACACATGTACAGATGATGGGAAAATAACCTCACAACATTAAACACATGTACAGATGATGGGAAAATAACCTTACAACATTAAACACATGCACAGATGATGGGAAAATAACCTCACAACATTAAACACATGTACAGATGATGGGAAAATAACCTCACAACATTAAACACATGTACAGATGATGGAAAAATAACCTCACAACATTAAACACATGTACAGATGATGGGAAAATAACCTTACAACATTAAACACATGTACAGATGATGGGAAAATAACCTTACAACATTAAACACATGTACAGATGATGGGAAAATAACCTCACAACATTAAACACATGTACAGATGATGGGAAAATAACCTCACAACATTAAGCACATGTACAGATGATGGGAAAATAACCTTACAACATTAAACACATGTACAGATGATGGGAAAATAACCTCACAACATTAAACACATGTACAGATGATGGGAAAGTAACCTTACAACATTAAACACATGTACAGATGATGGGAAAATAACCTTACAACATTAAATACATGTACAGATGATGGGAACATAACCTTACAACATTAAAAACATGTACAGATGATGGGAAAGTAACCTTACAACATTAAACACATGTACAGATGATGGGAAAATAACCTTACAACATTAAAACATGTACAGATGATGGGAAAATAACCTTACAACATTAAACACATGTACAGATGATGGGAAAATAACCTTACAACATTAAATACATGTACAGATGATGGGAAAATAACCTCACAACATTAAACACATGTACAGATGATGGGAAAGTAACCTTACAACATTAAAACATGTACAGATGATGGGAAAGTAACCTCACAACATTAAACACATGTACAGATGATGGGAAAATAACCTTACAACATTAAACACATGTACAGATGATGGGAAAATAACCTTACAACATTAAAACATGTACAGATGATGGGAAAATAACCTTACAACATTAAACACATGTACAGATGATGGGAAAATAACCTTACAACATTAAAATATGTACAGATGATGGGAAAATAATCTTACAACATTAAAATATATACAGATGATGGGAAAATAACCTTACAACATTAAACACATGTAGAGATGATGGGAAAATAACCTTACAACATTAAACACATGTACAGATGATGGGAAAATAACCTTACAACATTAAACACATGCACAGATGATGGGAAAATAACCTTACAACATTAAACACATGTACAGATGATGGGAAAATAACCTCACAACATTAAAAATATATACAGATGATGCGAAAATAACCTTACAACATTAAACACATGCACAGATGATGGGAACATAACCTCACAACATTAAACACATGTACAGATGATGTGAAAATAACCTTACAACATTAAACACATGCACAGATGATGGGAAAATAACCTTACAACATTAAAAATATGTACAGATGATGGGGAAATAACCTTACAACATTAAACACATGTACAGATGATGGGAAAATAACCTTACAACATTAAACACATGTACAGATGATGGGAAAATAACCTTACAACATTAAACACATGTACAGATGATGGGAAAATAACCTTACAACATTAAACACATGTACAGATGATGGGAAAATAACCTTACAACATTAAACACATGTACAGATGATGGGAAAATAACCTTACAACATTAAACACATGTACAGATGATGGGAAAATAACCTTACAACATTAAACACATGTACAGATGATGGGAAAATAACCTTACAACATTAAACACATGTACAGATGATGGGAAAATAACCTTACAACATTAAACACATGTACAGATGATGGGAAAATAACCTTACAACATTAAAAACATGTACAGATGATGGGAAAATAACCTTACAACATTAAAATATGTACAGATGATGGGGAAATAACCTTACAACATTAAACACATGTACAGATGATGGGAAAATAACCTTACAACATTAAACACATGTACAGATGATGGGAAAATAACCTTACAACATTAAACACATGTACAGATGATGGGAAAATAACCTTACAACATTAAACATATGTACAGATGATGGGAAAATAACCTTACAACATTAAAATATGTACAGATGATGGGGAAATAACCTTACAACATTAAACACATGTACAGATGATGGGGAAATAACCTTACAACATTAAACACATGTACAGATGATAGGAAAATAACCTTACAACATTAAACACATGTACAGATGATGGGAAAATAACCTTACAACATTAAACACATGTACAGATGATGGGAAAATAACCTTACAACATTAAACACATGTACAGATGATAGGAAAATAACCTTACAACATTAAACACATGTACAGATGATGGGAAAATAACCTTACAACATTAAACACATGTACAGATGATAGGAAAATAACCTTACAACATTAAACACATGTACAGATGATGGGAAAATAACCTTACAACATTAAACACATGTACAGATGATGGGAAAATAACCTTACAACATTAAAATATGTACAGATGATGGGGAAATAACCTTACAACATTAAACACATGTACAGATGATGGGAAAATAACCTTACAACATTAAAATATGTACAGATGATGGGGAAATAACCTTACAACATTAAACACATGTACAGATGATGGGAAAATAACCTTACAACATTAAACACATGTACAGATGATGGGAAAATAACCTTACAACATTAAACACATGTACAGATGATGGGAAAATAACCTTACAACATTAAACACATGTACAGATGATGGGAAAATAACCTTACAACATTAAAATATGTACAGATGATGGGGAAATAACCTTACAACATTAAACACATGTACAGATGATGGGAAAATAACCTTACAACATTAAACACATGTACAGATGATGGGAAAATAACCTTACAACATTAAACACATGTACAGATGATAGGAAAATAACCTTACAACATTAAACACATGTACAGATGATGGGAAAATAACCTTACAACATTAAACACATGTACAGATGATGGGAAAATAACCTTACAACATTAAAATATGTACAGATGATGGGGAAATAACCTTACAACATTAAACACATGTACAGATGATGGGAAAATAACCTTACAACATTAAAATATGTACAGATGATGGGGAAATAACCTTACAACATTAAACACATGTACAGATGATGGGAAAATAACCTTACAACATTAAACACATGTACAGATGATGGGAAAATAACCTTACAACATTAAACACATGTACAGATGATGGGAAAATAACCTTACAACATTAAACACATGTACAGATGATGGGAAAATAACCTTACAACATTAAACACATGTACAGATGATGGGAAAATAACCTCACAACATTAAACACATGTACAGATGATGGAAAAATAACCTCACAACATTAAACACATGTACAGATGATGGGAAAATAACCTTACAACATTAAACACATGTACAGATGATGGGAAAATAACCTCACAACATTAAACACATGTACAGATGATGGAAAAATAACCTCACAACATTAAACACATGTACAGATGATGGGAAAATAACCTTACAACATTAAACACATGTACAGATGATGGGAAAATAACCTTACAACATTAAACACATGTACAGATGATGGGAAAATAACCTCACAACATTAAACACATGTACAGATGATGGGAAAATAACCTCACAACATTAAGCACATGTACAGATGATGGGAAAATAACCTTACAACATTAAACACATGTACAGATGATGGGAAAATAACCTTACAACATTAAACACATGTACAGATGATGGGAAAATAACCTTACAACATTAAACACATGTACAGATGATGGGAAAATAACCTTACAACATTAAACACATGCACAGATGATGGGAAAATAACCTTACAACATTAAACACATGTACAGATGATGGGGAAATAACCTTACAACATTAAACACATGTACAGATGATGGGAAAATTACCTTACAACATTAAACACATGTACAGATGATGGGAAAATAACCTTACAACATTAAACACATGTACAGATGGTGGGAAAATAACCTTACAACAATAAACACATGTACAGATGATGGGAAAATAACCTTACAACATTAAACACATGTACAGATGATGGGGAAATAACCTTACAACATTAAAACATGTACAGATGATGGGAAAATAACCTTACAACATTAAACACATGTACAGATGATGGGAAAATAACCTTACAACATTAAACACATGTACAGATGATGGGAAAATAACCTCACAACATTAAACACATGTACAGATGATGGGAAAATAACCTTACAACATTAAACACATGTACAGATGGTGGGAAAATAACCTTACAACATTAAAACATGTACAGATGATGGGAAAATAACCTTACAACATTAAACACATGTACAGATGATGGGAAAATAACCTTACAACATTAAACACATGTACAGATGGTGGGAAAATAACCTTACAACATTAAAACATGTACAGATGATGGGAAAGTAACCTCACAACATTAAACACATGTACAGATGGTGGGAAAATAACCTTACAACATTAAAACATGTACAGATGATGGGAAAGTAACCTCACAACATTAAACACATGTACAGATGATGGGAAAGTAACCTTACAACATTAAAACATGTACAGATGATGGGAAAGTAACCTCACAACATTAAACACATGTACAGATGATGGGAAAATAACCTTACAACATTAAACACATGTTCAGATGATGGGAAAATAACCTTACAACATTAAAACATGTACAGATGATGGGAAAATAACCTTACAACATTAAACACATGTACAGATGATGGGAAAATAACCTTACAACATTAAAATATGTACAGATGATGGGAAAATAATCTTACAACATTAAAATATATACAGATGATGGGAAAATAACCTTACAACATTAAACACATGTAGAGATGATGGGAAAATAACCTTACAACATTAAACACATGTACAGATGATGGGAAAATAACCTTACAACATTAAACACATGCACAGATGATGGGAAAATAACCTTACAACATTAAACACATGTACAGATGATGGGAAAATAACCTCACAACATTAAAAATATATACAGATGATGCGAAAATAACCTTACAACATTAAACACATGCACAGATGATGGGAACATAACCTCACAACATTAAACACATGTACAGATGATGTGAAAATAACCTTACAACATTAAACACATGCACAGATGATGGGATAATAACCTTACAACATTAAACACATGTACAGATGATGGGAAAATAACCTTACAACATTAAACACATGTACAGATGCCGGGAAAATAACTTCACAACATTAAAACATGTACAGATGATGAGAAAATAACTTCACGACATTAAACACATGTACAGATGATGGGAAAATAACCTTACAACATTAAACACATGTACAGATGATGGGAAAATAACTTCACGACATTAAACACGTGTACAGATGATGGGAAAATAACCTTACAACATTAAAACATGTACAGATGATGGGAAAATAACCTTACAACATTAAAACATGTACAGATGATGGGAAAATAACCTTACAACATTTAACACATGTACAGATGATGGGAAAATAACCTTACAACATTAAAACATGTACAGATGATGGGAAATAACCTTACAACATTAAAACATGTACAGATGATGGGAAAATAACCTTACAACATTAAAACATGTACAGATGATGGGAAAATAACCTTACAACATTTAACACATGTACAGATGATGGGAAAATAACCTTACAACATTAAACACATGTACAGATGATGGAAAAAAAACTTCGCAACATTAAACACATGTACAGATGATGGGAAAATAACCTTACAACATTAAACACATGCACAGATGATGGGAAAATAACTTCACAACATTAAAACATGTACAGATGATGGGAAAATATTTTCACGACATTAAACACATGTACAGATGATGGGAAAATAACCTTACAACATTAAACACATGTACAGATGATGGGAAAATAACTTCACGACATTAAACACATGTACAGATGATGGGAAATAACCTTACAACATTAAAACATGTACAGATTATGGGAAAATAACCTTACAACATTAAAACATGTACAGATGATGGGAAAATAACCTTACAATATTAAACACATGTACAGATGATGGAAAAAAAACTTCGCAACATTAAACACATGTACAGATGATGGGAAAATAACCTTACAACATTAAACACATGCACAGATGATGGGGAAATAACCTTACAACATTAAACACATGTACAGATGATGGGAAAATAACCTTACAACATTAAACACATGCACAGATGATGGGAAAATAACTTCACAACATTAAAACATGTACAGATGATGGGAAAATATTTTCACGACATTAAACACATGTACAGATGATGGGAAAATAACCTTACAACATTAAAATATGTACAGATGATGGGAAAATATTTTCACGACATTAAAAACATGTACAGATGATGGGAAAATAACCTTACAACATTAAACACATGTACAGATGATGGGAAAGTAACCTTACAACATTAAACACATGTACAGATGATGGGAAAATAACCTTACAACATTAAACACATGTACAGATGATGGGAAAATAACCTTACAACATTAAACACATGTACAGATGATGGGAAAATAACCTTACAACATTAAACACATGTACAGATGATGGGAAAATAACCTTACAACATTAAACACATGTACAGATGATGGGAAAATAACCTTACAACATTAAACACATGTACAGATGCCGGGAAAATAACCTTACAACATTAAAACATGTACAGATGATGGGAAAATATTTTCACGACATTAAACACATGTACAGATGATGGGGAAATAACCTTACAACATTAAACACATGTACAGATGATGGGAAAATAACCTTACAACATTAAAACATGTACAGATGATGGGAAAATAACCTTACAACATTAAACACATGTACAGATGATGGGGAAATAACCTTACAACATTAAAACATGTACAGATGATGGGGAAATAACCTTACAACATTAAAACATGTACAGATGATAGGAAAATAACCTTACAACATTAAACACATGTACAGATGATGGGAAAATAACCTTACAACATTAAACATATGTACAGATGATGGGAAAATAACCTCACAACATTAAACACATGTACAGATGATGGGAAAATAACCTTACAACATTAAAACATGTACAGATGATGGGAAAATAACCTCACAACATTAAACACATGTACAGATGATAGGAAAATAACCTTACAACATTAAAACATGTACAGATGATGGGAAAATAACCTTACAACATTAAAACATGTACAGATGATGGGAAAATAACCTTACAACATTAAACACATGTACAGATGATGGGAAAATAACCTTACAACATTAAACACATGTACAGATGATGGGAAAATAACCTCACAACATTAAACACATGTACAGATGATGGGAAAATAACCTTACAACATTAAACACATCTACAGATGATGGGGAAATAACCTTACAACATTAAACACATCTACAGATGATGGGGAAATAACCTTACAACATTAAACACGTGTACAGATGATGGGAAAATAACCTTACAACATTAAACACATGTACAGATGATGGGAAAATAACCTTACAACATTAAACACATGTACAGATGATGGGAAAATAACCTTACAACATTAAACACATGTACAGATGATGGGAAAATAACCTCACAACATTAAACACATGTACAGATGATGGGAAAATAACCTTACAACATTAAAACATGTACAGATGATGGGAAAATAACCTTACAACATTAAACACATGTACAGATGATGGGAAAATAACCTTACAACATTAAACACATGTACAGATGATGGGAAAATAACCTTACAACATTAAACACATGTACAGATGATGGGAAAATAACCTTACAACATTAAACACATGTACAGATGATGGGAAAATAACCTTACAACATTAAAACATGTACAGATGATGGGAAAATAACCTTACAACATTAAACACATGTACAGATGATGGGAAAGTAACCTCACAACATTAAACACATGTACAGATGATGGGAAAATAACCTTACAACATTAAACACATGTACAGATGATGGGAAAATAACCTTACAACATTAAACACATGTACAGATGATGGGAAAATAACCTTACAACATTAAAACATGTACAGATGATGGGAAAATAACCTTACAACATTAAACACATGTACAGATGATGGGAAAATAACCTTACAACATTAAAACATGTACAGATTATGGGAAAATAACCTTACAACATTAAAACATGTACAGATGATGGGAAAATAACTTCACGACATTAAACACATGTACAGATGATGGGAAATAACCTTACAACATTAAAACATGTACAGATTATGGGAAAATAACCTTACAACATTAAAACATGTACAGATGATGGGAAAATAACCTTACAACATTAAACACATGTACAGATGATGGGAAAATAACCTTAGAAGATGCTAACTTACATTAATGAAATATCTTTATGTAAAGTTAAAAAAAATATTAAAACTGACAATAAAAACAACTAATTGGTAGACAAATTAGCCTTATTTTCCAAGCCAATAACAAACTCACTGGACGTAATAGTTAATATTTTAATTAAATCATCATAAAGATACACAAAATATTATTAATTTTGAGATATTATGCTCTTATATTCTCAAACCGATTAATACAAAATACCGTATCATCCAAAATTAATTAATCAAAGATCAAATGCCCCCCTATTAAAAACAAATGAAATGATGTAATCACATTCGGATCTCTCGTGTTTTTTCAATGAAAACATCAGGTATTTTTTATCAACAATCACAACATAAACATGTAAAATGATGATTGTAATTTAGAAATACATTAAATTTTACATTATAATTTTCTGTTCATATATAGATAACTATGCATCTTTTTTATGGATGTTTTCTGTCGAGAAAGTCTCGAAAGAACACATCTATAATTCTCGGTTTTCTGCGGGAAAAATCGACGTCTGCAAAATATTTACGGCAATACACATAAAACGGGGCTGTTCAGTTGGGTAGATAAATAAAGAGCTGATCCAAGTAATATATAATTTATTTCGTCAACTAAAAGGTTTTAACCATGTCTGTGGGACCAGGTTTCACCAAAATAAATACATTGTGATAAGCTACATGATAGGTGTTCTCCTTCTTCAATTATAATCAGTTGGAATATAATACAATCTAGGACTTCAATAAGGATATTCAAATTCCAAAGAATCAGTATGAGAAATTTGTAGAGCGTCTTGGACCTTCCAAAGTCAATACCCGTTTTAAATCTAACTCAAAAGCGAAGAATCAATCAGAAGGACTGAATACAGAATTTCGAAAAATTTGAACCAATAGAAAGCACGATAAAAATATCCAAGGAAAGAAATGATTCCAAGGCATGTGACATACCAAGCATGTTAATCCAGGTGTGTCGTTATCTAATCAATAATCAATAAACAATACTAGAGTAGTTTTAATGAGATCGATAATTATAGCTCATTTAATAATGTATTAATATAATATATAAAAGTAATTATATACAAGTTGAAATATTTTATTTAAGACATACGCGAAGTTGTTAATTACTGAATACATAATTATGAAATAAAACTATTACTATGGTAAAATACACTCTGTCACACACACGAAACTTTCTTTTCAAGAAATGCACGACCTGAAGTACAAGGTTTAATGTATTAGAAGAGTTTTATCAACAATTTATTGGAATTTGTAGATAAATCTAGGAGTTTTATTTTTATGCACATTGGTCGTATTTGTGTCCAGTGAAACTGATCATACAGGAACTCAAAACATGTCATATGTTCCTTGCCCTGAAATTGATGTTACTCACGGTCTTACTGAAGAACAGCAGTATATGTGGTCTTTCTTAACTTTGAATTTTACCTCTTTCATCAAAATCCTTTCTTTAGATGTTATGTCAATCGATAATTAAAAAAAATAGACCTTTTGAACATTTCCGATTTGTTTCTAAATAAGGGTAATAACAAAATTCCCGAACTCCGAACAATCTTACAAAGGGAAAGTCAAAACTCATAATTATATAAACAGACAAAATTATACTGCATTTTTATACGTTTGTGACGTCCCAAATCAGAATACGTCCCTTTCCAAAGTCAAAACCGGAATTTAGGATTCATTTCAAGATTTTTAATCCGGTATGGGATTTTTTTGTGTTTTACATTTAATTGATACAAGCATATTGTCTTTGTCATTAAATATTATGCAATTACAGACTTTTGTAGAACTGAATATGAGTTTTTATTGACCTGGTTTTGCAGGTCAATAAAAACTGATATTCACTGAAGTCAATATTGGTTTTGCAGGTCAATAAAAACTCATATTCACTGAAGTCAATATTGGTTATGCAGGTCAATAAAAACTCATATTCACTGATACAAAAGTCTGTAATTGTTTTATTACATATACTATAAGACTTATGACGTCACCCGGTGAATATCACTTTCAGCAGGTGAATCCCATTATTTATTGATTTCTAGACTTTACTTAGCTAAAGTACGGATATTTACAGTCATTATGTAATATAATCTTTTATCTCTAGTCATAAATTAAGATATTATATCTGGCATTAGGATGGATTAAACATGTGCGTGTTTTTTGTATTTATTTTCTTCTCACATTTGTTTACTCTTCTCCTCTTGTAGTCTAGTCTTTGTTGTCCTCATTGATCTTGTCAATCCAAACTTTAATTATTTTATCTCTCATATTTTCGTATTCTACATTGTTTTTGCGAAAAGGAAAAAAAAGTTGTTTTTTTGTTTTTCGGTTTTTTTAATTTCAAGATTTTAATATCGTATAATTACAAATAACATACCTTTTAATGGACTAAAATCTCTTAAAACTCCGTTCTTTTTGGAAAATATTATTTTTCTGAAATAAAGTTTGACAAAGTTTAACAATAAATATAATATCTATATAATGGCTTTGTTTTAAAATTGGCACATTATAATAGAATAATTTGAATCACGTGATGATTGTACAGAAACAAGACAAGAGGTTTTTGTTCTTATTTGAATCCATATATCATACTGCGTCATTGTAGTGTAGATGTTGATAATGTATGGACGATAACATTTGTTCAAAGAACATGATATATCCCTTTAAGCCACTTCTTTGTCTTAAAAAGAATTACACATCGGTTAAACTACGATATTTAAAAATTGGACAATTAATTTTATTTGCAAAGAACTTCCAATTACTTTAAGTAAACACTGATGCACTACAATAGTACATATTTGTTAACGGCTGAAACATAATATAGGGTTCATGCTCAAAAGTAGTGTGTTATGTGCAATATAACATACTTTCATTAATTTAAAGGTATCACTCTAATATCATGTTTTGGATGGTGAAACACAGAAGTTGCATGCAAAATTTCAAGAAGATATCTCTCATAGTTTTTGAGTAACAGGCAAAAGGGTACCGAAAAATTTGCACAAATAAGGCGTTATCCTGTTGCACTTGAAATTTGTTTATTTTTACACCAAAATTTACTTTTCAAAATAGGGAAACAAAAAAACTATTTTAATATAAATTTTTAGAAAAATTAATCAGGATTAATTTGATACCAAATTCATGAAAATCAGACATCAATTGGAGAAATTATCAGGCTTTATCCAAAAGGTATGTTTCGTTATATAGTTTTAGACAAGAATTTCTCCCATTCGTTATGTGAAGCTTAAGCATAATAAAACACCTAATTTTATACAAACAAATTATGTTTCCCACTCATCAAATATAACAAAGTTAATAAAAAATCCATTTCAGTAGGATATTGGATTAAAATTTTGTTTATTTGTATTTCAAAGTCCAAAAAATTTCTCTATCAGAAATCTGTAGGGTCCGTAACCAGTAAAAAAAAATTCTAGAAAACACTGTCAAAAGATTGTGATATTTTCATGTTTGAAGATGTAAAATACACAGAGTACACATGTAGAATTTTATAATCAGTCAAAATATGAACAATTGTAGACAGAATAAAAACTGCAGAACAGAAAATATGGTTACGGACACTACAAAAACCATGTAGTGTCCGTAACTATATTTAAGGGTGTAATTATAATCTTGTGAATAAATGTTAATTAAAAAGATAACTAGCAAGTAATTCTGAGTAATCTTAACATCATACGAACTTCAGACATTATAGATCATAGAAACAAGTTGCTTTTAAGAATAAGAGTACTTGAATTTTCAGCTCTGCTGCAACACAGCATTGCCCTTCATCGGACAACTGTTCTACGTACATGATTTTTAGTAAAAATCAAGCACATCTAAAAAAAAATTCAATTTAACAGTAACATAGTTGTAATACAATAACCGGATCTCCGATCTACGTTTTATTGTTAATGAATGTTATTGAATACAGTACATTTGCTTTATCTTTAAATATAAAATGTTGGACCATTATATATGCTTTTGTGTAATCGTATATTGTATGCAGGGGTGGATCCAGGGGGGGGGGGGGGGGCACCCAGTGTGCCCCCACCCTCAAATTGGAAAAAATATCATTTTTTGGCGTAAAATCGTGATTTTTCACACGAAATAGCCCAAAATTTTTAGCGCCTCCCTCCGCTCGGCGCAATTTTTTTAAATATTCCCCCCCCCCCCTAACTTTAAATCCTGGATCCGCCCCTGGTATGTACTGTATCCGTTTTATCTATATCAGTGCATAGCCCCGAGATATCAGTGTATAGCCCCGAGATATCAGTGTATAGCCCCGAGATATCAGTGTATAGCCCCGAGATATCAGTGTATAGGCCCGATATATCAAAATGAAGACTTAATTGTTCACGAGTGTTTAGGTTTAATGTATCAATGTGTAGGGTTTAGCTATCGGTCATCACCAGTAACTCAGTCACGATGCACTCTGATATTCTCTAATCTTAACAAATGGCTGATCACATTCCGATAATCTCCACTCAGACTGTAGAGTATCGGAACGTGATCAATCTTTGGTTATCGACATAGACTTCGCTATGTGTGTCTTTTTTATACCAGTGTATATGGTCGTTACATGTGTATGCAAACTCGGTATATAATATACAAGTTCGACGTACTAGTGTGTAGACTTTGTGTATTAGTGCGTATGCTCGATATATTAGTGTGTAGACTTTGTGTATCAGTGTGTATGCTCGATATATTAGTGCATAGGAACGGTTTATCAGTGTTTATACTTGATATATTAGTGTGCAGGATCTGTGTATCAGTGTGTATGTTCGATATATTCGTGTGTAGGCTTTGTGTATCAGTGTGTATGTTCGATATATTCGTGTGTATACTTTGTGTATCAGTGTGTATGCTCGATATATTAGTGCATAGGAACGGTTTATCAGTGTTTATGCTTGATATATTCGTGTGCAGGATCTGTGTATCAGTGTGTATGTTTGATATATTCGTGTGTAGGTTTTGTGTGTCAGTGTGTATGTTCGATATATTCGTGTGTAGACTTTGTGTATCAGTGTGTATGCTCGATATATTAGTGCATAGGAACGGTTTATCAGTGTTTATACTTGATATATTAGTGTGCAGGATCTGTGTATCAGTGTGTATGTTCGATATATTCGTGTGTAGGCTTTGTTTATCAGTGTGTATGTTCGATATATTCGTGTGTAGACTTTGTGTATCTGTGTGTATGCTCGATATATTAGTGCATAGGAACGGTTTATCGGTGTTTATGCTTGATATATTCGTGTGCAGGATCTGGGTATCAGTGTGTATGTTCGATATATTCGTGTGTAGACTTTGTGTATCAGTGTGTATGCTCGATATATTAGTTTATCCCCTGCTTGAACATTATAACAAATTTTGATTGGTTAAAACCCCGGGTATAAAAAACCCATATTCCCGGGTGTAACTAGCCATTATCCCATCAAATGTTGCTATAATTTTCAAAACGGGGATAATATGACGTAAAGGTCGCGACGTTGCGCTCCAAAATCAAATTTAGTTAATTTTAGCTATATATTGAATATAAAACTGTTACTTTGATCAACTGTAGGGTTCTAACCCTACACCGGGTAAAAAACTTTCATATTTTTTACTTATTCTTTCGAAAAACAAAGAAAACGTCACTTTTACGTGGGCCACCGGGGTCCAAAATGTCTTATTTTTTACTATTACCGGGGATACATTTGCTATCTACGTTCCTATCAGTAGATATGTAGATTTTAACAGCCTTCAGTAGCCTGTACACCCTTCGGCTGCGCCTCAGTAGTGTACTTGACTACTTCAGGGTGCTAAAATCTCCATATCTACGGATAGGAACGTAGATAACTTATACTATAGGCTTTGTGTACCAGTGTGTATACAGTGTGTATGTTTGGTATATTTGTTTGTAGGATCTGTGTATCAGTGTGTATACAGTGTGTATGCTTGGTATATTTGTTTGTAGGATCGGTGTATCAGTGTGTATGCTCGATATATTAGTGTGTGGGATCTGTGTATCAGTGTGTATACAGTGTGTATGTTTGGTATATTTGTTTGTAGGATCGGTGTATCAGTGTATATGCTCGATATATTAGTGTGTGGGATCTGTGTATACAGTGTGTATGTTTGGTATATTTGTTTGTAGGATCGGTGTATCAGTGTGTATACAGTGTGTATGTTTGGTATATTTGTTTGTAGGATCGGTGTATCAGTGTGTATGCTCGATATATTAGTGTGTGGGATCTGTGTATCAGTGTGTATACAGTGTGTATGTTTGGTATATTTGTTTGTAGGATCGGTGTATCAGTGTGTATACAGTGTGTATGTTTGGTATATTTGTTTGTAGGATCGGTGTATCAGTGTGTATGCTCGATATATCAGTGTTAAGGATCGGTGTATCAGTTTGTATGCTCGATATATTAGTGTGTATAATCTGTGTATCAGTGTGTACATGTTCGATATATTAGTGTATAGGATCGGTGTGTATGCTCGATACATTAGTGTGTATGATTGGTGTGTATGCTCGATATACTAGTGTGTATGATCGGGGTCTATGCTCGATATATTAGTGTGCACGATCGGTGTATCAGTGTGTATGCTTTATATAGTAGTGTGTAGGATCAATATATTAGTGTCTATGCTCGATATATTAGTGTGTATGATCGATGTCTATGCTCGATATATTAGTGTGCAGGATCGGTGTATCAGTGTGTATGCTCGATATATTAGTGTGAAGGATCCGTTTATTTATCAGTGAGTATATTTGAAATATTAACGTTAGTAAGAAAGGATATGAATGTAAATGAACATAGGAGACTATCTAACATTAGGGTTTTCAATAATGAGCATAACCTATACACTACATTGAATGGGAAGCGGTGCCTGGCCTGAATATGACTGTTTCACTTCTATACATCTGCTTTTAAACAATACATCTGGGCATGTTTATCGTTTATGAGATGCTATCAACAAGACAACAATACGAATGTGTATGGTTGATATATTATTATGTAGATTCTTTTTATCCATGTGTAAGAGTGATTATTGTTTAGTGCCAACTCAGCAATTTTTCAGTTATATCGTTGCAAAAACAAGTTAATTTTCAATGAAATGATGACGAGGTTCGCTTTGTACTAGACCAACACGCTTAGTTTGATTTGTATAGTGCTAGCTCACTGAAACAACAGTCCGTGGTAGACATGTCACCTCACTCGGACACATTATCCTGATTCCGAGCCAATCAGTCTTTGCTCTTTCTCCTTAATGCTGCGTGCCTAGCGGAGAAGCAACAAATCCTAATGTTATAGTCTTTAGTTTCACATATGAATGTGTACATTTACCAATGCAATCAGTTACATGTATATCACTACTAATATTGATTGTTTGGCTCTGATTAGTGGTGAGGAGTACTCGATACAACCATGCTTTAGGGGCCAAAGTGTTTTAGTGACTGCAAGATCGATGGATTTCTCCAGATCTATACTCCAGTTACCTCCAACGATAAAAGTACAGACAGGACATCAATATGTTGTTGAAACTGACGTTAACCTCGTATAATAAAAACTCTTAAATTACCCATTCCGTATTTCATAATAAATAGAGAAATACCAGGAGTGTATAAATACTTGTTTACCAAGTATATCTATCAGGAAAAAATAAGGACTGTGACAAAAGAAGGAACCTTAATAATGTAGTTCATCAGTCAGCTGGTTACAATGACACCTTGACTTAGTTTATCAATATACATGTTTTATTAAAGAACAATGACACCTTGGCTTATTTTATCATATTAATATACATGTTTTATTAAAGAACAATGACACCTTGACTTATTTTATCAATATACATGTTTTATTAAAGAGCAATGACATTTTAGATATATATCATGTTTTATAAACAAAGCATAAAGTATTTTAAATGTGTATTCATTCATAACTTAAAATCTGTATGGGTTCGTGTTCATCCATAATGTATTGTCACCATTCCAGGTCACCATTTATCGTTGTTATTTCTTTAGCATTTGTGTAGTAGATACTTTACATGAAGTTGGTCACGACGCTTTAATTATAACCTAATTATAAGGTCTATAGTCTATAGTTAATAAAAATTTATCCGCCAGATCTGTACACCATCACTACTGATGCCTCACCCTCGTGTCACGTCTTCAGATATAAGTTGATATTAAACATCTCTTACTAACAAAGAATTTAATTTGAAATTTTACGAAGCATTAGGTTTAAATGTTAGAAAAGATTTGTAGATTTACACGTGCGACGTGTACTTTGTGGTCACGTCTAGATAGGCTTCCTCGTTGATTCATATAGTTACATATATCTAAAGTAATAGTCTATAAATAGACACATTTTAAACGACCTTAATTCTTACTCCTTAATGCTATGTATTTAGCTGAGAAACACAATATATTAATTCTAAAGACTTTGGTTCAACTCGACCTTGAATCGAATCAAAGATCCACCGCACTTCAGGCGAGTACGATAACCACTTCGTCACCGATATGGTCTATTCTCAATGGTAAATGTGTAAAATAAAAGTTAAACATCAATTACACTGAATATTAAAATTAATTCATACCAAGTCCCTACTCGTCTTTATCAGTCTGATGTTTATTAGTTTACAAGAATGATAATTCATCATTGCACGTGGTTACATCACCATGGTTTTGTAATAATACATGGGGAAATGTTTTTCCTAAAAGTTGATTTCTCCTTACCTTACTGAAAGTATTTGCCTAATTATTCTGTTTTTAGATCGTAATGGGAGTAAAAAGTATATCTTGGATTAACAAAGTGTTTATAAAACGTCGGTTTTTTAACTTCATGTAAAGTTGCATGTATCCCTTTAATTATAATACAATTAGCTATTATAGTGAAACGAAATGAACACTTTACTGAAAGCGCTTATTTTTTTCCATTACGTCAATGTTGTATTTATAAAGTTGGAAATCCTCTTGTAGAATCCTCGGGGTTTTACATAGAAGTGATCGATTAATTAGAGGAGAGGATCTCGAGTAAATTTTAGAGTATATAAGGCGGTCAAAATTTGTGAAGTGCGTATCGAAAGATAAGAAAGATTAAATAGGTATATTGAGCTGAACTGAGCTAAAACAAGACATCAGGGTTTAAAGAATAGCAGAAGTGACTACATTTAAGTCTTGCCTGTTATTCTGATTAAACGATTGATCGTTGAATAGCTCAAAGCGAGCCAACATTCTATTTATAGTTATAGTATAGTTGCAAAATTGAGATATACAATTTTCTACCATTTTGAAATAATACAATTAATTTGGATAGGTTCTTTTCATTTTACACAATAAATCTCGAACCATAAGAAGTAACTTAGGTACGAACCCTTTCTTACAGTTTATTTTCCTATTTATTTTAGTTTACTTTATCATATCATTTTCAATAGATACCAGGCCCGTTACACTATAGATGACGGACGATAGTGGTACAGAATTGTTGTCAGAGAAAACAAGAAATCTCTGTTATCCATAGATTGGTTCTACTTTTTGTGATTCATCAATATTTTTACTCATTATTGCTGAAAATACCACCAAAACTGCCTGAAAATATAAAATACGTGAATAATTTGTGAGGTATTAGATAAATATCAGATACACAAGGCATAATAAATACCTAAATGACATCAAATATTCTGAAAATACCACTATATCGTCATATGCGCCATCATTAAATACATCGGTGATGATATGGTAAGCGTGCTGACCTCGGGCGCGGTAGGTCATGTGTTCGAGCCCCGGTCGGGTCAAGCTAAAAATTATAAAATTGGTATTTGTTGCATGCAGCACCAAGGAGTAAGAGCAAAGACTGGTGGTCTTGGAATCAGGATAGTGTGTCCGAGTGGAGCGCCATGTCTACCCGCGGACTGTTGCTTCAGTGACCTAACACTGTAAAGATCCAACTCGGCATGTTGGTCTAGTACAAAGCGGACCTCATCATCATCTCATCAAAATGTAACTTGTTCTCGCCATGATATAGCTGAAAAATGTGTTCAATTGACGTTAACAATAATCACTCACTCACTCACTCACTCACTCACTCACTCACTCACTCACTCACTGTAACGTTCATAGACGTCATCAGAATATTCTTAAGTGAAATTCATACAAATTGGATATTAAAGTGAATTCGCATCACCGATATTTCTGTGATGCATTTATTTCTAACATTTTTAAAAGAAAGTTATGATTTGTTAACAGCACAGGTGGGCGAACATGGCTAGTATGGAGGACAGAATTATGTATATGTAAACAGACAAACTCAACGCCAACGTGGCCGCAATGTCTGACCTCCATGCTAACCAAAAACGGTCACAACAACAACAGTATTGGTCACAACCGCCACACCCACAAAGGCAATATGTAATGCATTTACTTTTAAAAGAAAGTTATGATTTGTTTATTTTCAATATGTTTACATCGTGTCGCCCATCTTGTCTCCCATTTGCCAACATGTCCATTGACCTGTCGGTCAAATACATGTACATTTAATTATGTGTATGTCATCTGTTCTTGTAATTAAGGTATTCGCTTTTATATTGAATTATGTGTATTATATCTGTCCTTGTAATTAGTGTATTACGTTTAATTACAATTGTCCTAAAGCAGGAGGTTTTGCACAGGAAATTATTATAATAAACAAACTAAAATAGTAGACAAATTTCAATAAACAAAACCAAAAGAGCCTCCAAATAACTTCCTAGGAAACTGGGTAAAATTTGGTATAAAAGGGGCACCCACCTTGTGTCCAACACTACGGTGTTGCGACATTAAAGGTTTTAAAGAAACTTTTGTTTCTTAATCTACAGCCCACCAAAAGCTACCTGGCAAATATATCAAAACAAACATTTGATATTTCCTCTTGTGTTGATCCGAAAACATCCACAAGTCGTTCATTCTGGCCAATTAACAAGATGGCTTAACAATTGAAAATAAATATGTTTATTATAATATATACTTACCTGAAAGACAAAAATGACGGTAAAACCAATACCAGCATATAGTGGTCTACCAAGAACTTTGTCCCAGATTGCATCAAAGCAACCCTAAAAAAGTCAAGTTTTGTTTATTTAGAAGAAATCAGGCTATTGAAAAAGATGGAACCAGAAGGTAGGATATTAACCCGATGACTACAAGGAAAGAACATCATTACAGAAACAGTCCCGAACAATCTAATTCACACTGACAATCATCTGTATGTTACAGATAAAACAGACCTAATATTTATTATTATAATACCTCACATACAATGTATTATAAATTAATACGATTGATTTAAATAGCACCACGTGACATTTTGTTCATTCAGGTATTTTTTTCTAATTCTCGACTGCCGTTGGATAACCCTTTATCACCGGGGAAATAACCCTAATCGTTCCGTCAAGGGGAGATAATGATTATATCACCAGTTGTCTGCTGAAAAATTGGCTGCCGAAGGTCAAATATCATATGAGTTTCGTAGTTACTCGTCGAAGGATAATGGTTTTCCCTGGGTAATCCGTTTCCTCCAAAAATTGCATTAAAACCACGACAATCAAATCAATCAAGTTAGCAAGGATAATAAAGCAAATTCGATGCAAGTATTAAAAGATATCTGCTGAAAGTTGTCTACACTGCCGGTTTGAAGAAATTGACATAATATCAGGTTTGGTTCATGTAGAGTTTCAAAAAACTGATTTCAGCTATTTTCCTCTGAAAATTGTTTTCCGAAAGTTACTGAACACGGTCGAAACTGGTATAAAAAAGACCATTTTGAAAAGGGTGTAGATTGTTTCAGTTATTTTGCATTGATTTCGGTTTATTTTATTTTCTAACCAGGATCATCCCTGCAAAAGTTTGTTTCGGTATTATAAAACATTCAAGGCCTAGTTAGGTGGTGGATATCAAGAATTATCAACCCACCAAGGTTATTTTCCCGCGAGGAAAGGGAAATAACCTTAGATGGGTTGATATTTCTGGATATCCACCTACCAAGACCGTAATTGTATGTAAATAAATAATAAATATATTTTCATCATATCTATTGTTGAATAGAAGAGTCGTTGCTAAGATTGAAACAATATCATTTTGTGATATGTTTCAATGATGATCAATTTTATATCAATTCCTACTAATACCTAACTTGGTAAGACACAGGACGTATCTTGTGTTACTGGTATCTCCATACAACATGTAATAACTGACCTGTTCATGAATGTCAAGTCTAGTCTCTAAGGCACAGGACGTATCTTGTGTTACTGGTATCTCTATACAACATGCAATAACTGACCTGTTCATGAATGTCAAGTCTAGTCTCTAAGGCACAGGACGTATCTTGTGTTACTGGTATCTCTATATAACATGTAATAACTGACCTGTTCATGAATGTCAAGTCTAGTCTCTAAGACACAGGACGTATCTTGTGTTACTGGTATCTCTATACAACATGTAATAACTGACCTGTTCATGAATGTCAAGTCTAGTCTCTAAGGCACAGGACGTATCTTGTGTTACTGGTATCTCTATATAACATGTAATAACTGACCTGTTCATGAATGTCAAGTCTAGTCTCTAAGACACAGGACGTATCTTGTGTTACTGGTATCTCTATACAACATGTAATAACTGACCTGTTCATGAATGTCAAGTCTAGTCTCTAAGGCACAGGACGTATCTTGTGTTACTGGTATCTCTATACAACATGTAATAACTGACCTGTTCATGAATGTCAAGTCTAGTCTCTAAGGCACAGGACGTATCTTGTGTTACTGGTATCTCTATACAACATGTAATAACTGACCTGTTCATGAATGTCAAGTCTAGTCTCTAAGGCACAAG
This sequence comes from Bathymodiolus septemdierum, assembly GCA_963383655.1. Lineage (NCBI taxonomy): Eukaryota > Metazoa > Mollusca > Bivalvia > Mytilida > Modiolidae > Bathymodiolus > Bathymodiolus septemdierum. Next base: position 5,824,196 of record OY726521.1, read on the forward strand.
ACGTATCTTGTGTTACTGGTATCTCTATACAACATGTAATAACTGACCTGTTCATGAATGTCAAGTCTAGTCTCTAAGGCACAGGACGTATCTTGTGTTACTGGTATCTCTATACAACATGTAATAACTGATCTGTTCATGAATGTCAAGTCTAGTCTCTAAGGCACAGGACGTATCTTGTGTTACTGGTATCTCTATACAACATGTAATAACTGACCTGTTCATGAATGTCAAGTCTAGTCTCTAAGGCACAGGACGTATCTTGTGTTACTGGTATCTCTATATAACATGTAATAACTGACCTGTTCATGAATGTCAAGTCTAGTCTCTAAGACACAGGAGGTATCTTGTGTTACTGGTATCTCTATATAACATGTAATAACTGACCTGTTCATGATGTCAAGTCTGGTCTCTAAGACACAGGACGTATCTTGTGTTACTGGTATCTCTATACAACATGTAATAACTGACCTGTTCATGAATGTCAAGTCTAGTCTCTAAGACACAGGACGTATCTTGTTTTACTGGTATCTCTATATAAAATGTAATAACTGACCTGTTCATGAATGTCAAGTCTAGTCTCTAAGACACAGGAGGTATCTTGTGTTACTGGTATCTCTATATAACATGTAATAACTGACCTGTTCATGAATGTCAAGTCTAATCTCTAACACAGGACGTATCTTGTGTTACTGGTATCTCTATACAACATGTAATAACTGATCTGTTCATGAATGTCAAGTCTAGTCTCTAAGACACAGGACGTATCTTGTGATACTGGTATCTCTATATAACATGTAATAACTTACCTGTTCATGAATGTCAAGTCTAGTCTCTAAGGCACAGGACGTATCTTGTGTTACTGGTATCTCTATACAACATGTAATAACTGACCTGTTCATGAATGTCAAGTCTAGTCTCTAAGGCACAGGACGTATCTTGTGTTACTGGTATCTCTATACAACATGTAATAACTGACCTGTTCATGAATGTCAAGTCTAGTCTCTAAGGCACAGGACGTATCTTGTGTTACTGGTATCTCTATACAACATGTAATAACTGATCTGTTCATGAATGTCAAGTCTAGTCTCTAAGGCACAGGACGTATCTTGTGTTACTGGTATCTCTATATAACATGTAATAACTGACCTGTTCATGAATGTCAAGTCTAGTCTCTAAGGCACAGGACGTATCTTGTGTTACTGGTATCTCTATACAACATGTAATAACTGATCTGTTCATGAATGTCAAGTCTAGTCTCTAAGGCACAGGACGTATCTTGTGTTACTGGTATCTCTATATAACATGTAATAACTGACCTGTTCATGAATGTCAAGTCTAGTCTCTAAGGCACAGGACGTATCTTGTGTTACTGGTATCTCTATACAACATGTAATAACTCACCTGTTCATGAATGTCAAGTCTAGTCTCTAAGACACAGGAGGTATCTTGTGTTACTGGTATCTCTATATAACATGTAATAACTGACCTGTTCATGATGTCAAGTCTGGTCTCTAAGACACAGGACGTATCTTGTGCTACTGGTATCTCTATACAACATGTAATAACTGACCTGTTCATGAATGTCAAGTCTAGTCTCTAAGACACAGGACGTATCTTGTGTTACTGGTATCTCTATATAACATGTAATAACTGACCTGTTCATGAATGTCAAGTCTAGTCTCTAAGACACAGGAGGTATCTTGTGTTACTGGTATCTCTATATAACATGTAATAACTGACCTGTTCATGAATGTCAAGTCTAATCTCTAACACAGGACGTATCTTGTGTTACTGGTATCTCTATACAACATGTAATAACTGACCTGTTCATGAATGTCAAGTCTAGTCTCTAAGGCACAGGACGTATCTTGTGTTACTGGTATCTCTATACAACATGTAATAACTGATCTGTTCATGAATGTCAAGTCTAGTCTCTAAGGCACAGGACGTATCTTGTGTTACTGGTATCTCCATACAACATGTAATAACTCACCTGTTCATGAATGTCAAGTCTAGTCTCTAAGGCACAGGACGTATTTTGTGCTACTGGTATCTCTATACAACATGTAATAAATTATCTGTTCATGAATGTCAAGTCTAGTCTCTAAGGCACAGGACGTATCTTGTGTTACTGGTATCTCTATACAACATGCAATAACTGATCTGTTCATGAATGTCAAGTCTAGTCTCTAAGGCACAAGCCGTATCTTGTGTTTCTGGTATCTCTATACAACATGTAATAACTGATCTGTTCATGAATGTCAAGTCTAGTCTCTAAGGCACAGGACGTATCTTGTGTTACTGGTATCTCTATACAACATGTAATAACTGATCTGTTCATGAATGTCAAGTCTAATCTCTAAGACACAGGACGTATCTTGTGTTTCTGGTATCTCTATACAACATGTAATAACTGATCTGTTCATGAATGTCAAGTCTAGTCTCTAAAGCACAGGACGTATCTTGTGCTAATGGTATCTCTATACAACATGTAATAACTTATCTGTTCATGAATGTCAAGTCTAGTCTCTAAGACACAGGACGTATCTTGTGTTACTGGTATCTCTATGCAACATGTAATAAATGACCTGTTCATGAATGTCAAGTCTAGTCTCTAAGGCACAGGACGTATCTTGTGTTACTGGTATCTCTATACAACATGTAATAAATGACTTGTTCATGAATGTCAAGTCTAGTCTCTAAGACACAGGACGTATCTTGTGTTACTGGTATCTCTATACAACATGTAATAACTGATCTGTTCATGAATGTCAAGTCTAGTCTCTAAGGCACAGGACGTATCTTGTGTTACTGGTATCTCTATACAACATGTAATAACTGATCTCTTCATGAATGTCAAGTCTAGTCTCTAAGACACAGGACGTATCTTGTGTTACTGGTATCTCCATACAACATGTAATAACTGATCTGTTCATGAATGTCAAGTCTAGTCTCTAAGACACAGGACGTATTTTGTGTTACTGGTATCTCTATACAACATGTAATAACTGACTTGTTCATGAATGTCAAATCTAGTCTCTAAGGCACAGGAGGTATCTTGTGTTACTGGTATCTCTATACAACATGTAATAACTCACCTGTTCATGAATGTCAAGTCTAGTCTCTAAGACACAGGACGTATCTTGTGTTACTGGTATCTCTATACAACATGTAATAACTGATCTGTTCATGAATGTCAAGTCTAGTCTCTAAGGCACAGGACGTATCTTGTGTTACTGGTATCTCTATACAACATGTAATAACTCATCTGTTCATAATGACAAGTCTAGTCTCTAAGGCACAGGACGTATCTTGTGTTACTGGTATCTCCATACAACATGTAATAACTGATCTGTTCATGAATGTCAAGTCTAGTCTCTAAGGCACAGGACGTACCTTGTGATACTGGTATCTCTATATAACATGTAATAACTGACTTGTTCATGAATGTCAAGTCTAGTCTCTAAGGCACAGGACGTATCTTGTGTTACTGGTATCTCTATACAACATATAATAACTGACCTGTTCATGAATGTCAAGTCTGGTCTCTAAGACACAGGAGGTATATTGTGTTACTGGTATCTCTATACAACATGTAATAACTGATCTGTTTATGAATGTCAAGTCTAGTTTCTAAGGCACAGGACGTATCTTGTGTTACTGGTATCTCTATATAACATGTAATAACTTACCTGTTCATGAATGTCAAGTCTAGTCTCTAAGGCACAGGCCGTATCTTGTGTTACTGGTATCTCTATACAACATGTAATAACTGACCTGTTCATGAATGTCAAGTCTAGTCTCTAAGGCACAGGACGTATCTTGTGTTACTGGTATCTCTATACAACATGTAATAACTGACCTGTTCATGAATGTCAAGTCTAGTTTCTAAGGCACAGGACGTATCTTGTGTTACTGGTATCTCTATATAACATGTAATAACTCACCTGTTCATGAATGTCAAGTCTAATCTCTAAGGCACAAGACGTATCTTGTGTTACTGGTATTTCCATACAACATGTAATAACTGACCTGTTCATGAATGTCAAGTCTAGTCTCTAAGACACAGGGCGTATCTTGTGTTACTGGTATCTCTATATAACATGTAATAATAACTGATCTGTTCATGAATGTCAAGTCTAGTCTCTAAGGCCCAGGACGTATCTTGTGTTACTGGTATCTCTATACAACATGTAATAACTGACCTGTTCATGAATGTCAAGTCTAGTTTCTAAGGCACAGGACGTATCTTGTGTTACTGGTATCTCTATACAACATGTAATAACTCACCTGTTCATGAATGTCAAGTCTAGTCTCTAAAGACACAGGACGTATCTTGTGTTACTGGTATCTCTATACAACATGTAATAAGTGACCTGTTCATGAATGTCAAGTCTAGTCTCTAAGACACAGGACGTATCTTGTGTTACTGGTATCTCTATACAACATATGATAATAACTGACCTGTTTATGAATGTCTAGTCTAGTCGCTAAGGCACAGGACGTATCTTGTGTTTCTGGTATCTCTATACAACATGTGATTGGTGCTGTAATGTTAATTCCATTATCCATAGGGTCACGGTCCCAGTGAGGTGCATGATGGTGAAAGTCTTTGTAGCTTTCGATGCCACAGCATTCGAACTATTAAAACACATATTACATGACAAGTGAGTTATTACACGTATGGTTAGGTGGTTCTAACTAGAAAGTGTGTTTATATACATTTTAATTATCTATCATAGTACTTTGTTTTCCTTCTTAAAATACTCCACCTATAACGATATATATATATAGTTGCACAATTATTTGTTATTTTGGAAGTTCTTTATATTCAACTTCCTGATAGGGGCCGTTTTGGTCGCATGGTAGTTGGCATAATGGCTAGTTGTGCTCGCCTGGCGTACGATAGTTCGTGGGTCCAATCCACTTTTGTGTCAGTCTCCATACAATATTAATTGTTTCTCTGCTATGCACGCATCTTTAAGTAGTAAGAGTAAATACTTGGAGTCATGATAATGTACTTTGCAGGTTGCTTGGAGTCATGATAATGTACTTTGTAGGTTGCTTGGAGTCATGATAATGTACTTTGTAGGTTGTTTGGAGTCATGATAATGTACTTTGTAGGTTGCTTGGAGTCATGATAATGTACTTTGTAGGTTGCTTGGAGTCATGATAATGTACTTTGTAGGTTGCTTGGAGTTATGATAATGTCCTTTGTAGGTTACTTGGAGTCATGATAATGTACTTTGTAGGTTACTTGGAGTCATGATAATGTACTTTGTAGGTTACTTGGAGTCATGATAATGTACTTTGTAGGTTGCTTGGAGTCATGATAATGTACTTTGTAGGTTGCTTGGAGTCATGATAATGTACTTTGTAGGTTGCTTGGAGTCATGATAATGTACTTTGTAGGTTGCTTGGAGTTATGATAATGTCCTTTGTAGGTTGCTTGGAGTCATGATAATGTCCTTTGTAGGTTGCTTGGAGTCATGATAATGTACTTTGTAGGTTGTTTGGAGTCATGATAATGTACTTTGTAGGTTGCTTGGAGTCATGATAATGTACTTTGTAGGTTGCTTGGAGTTATGATAATGTCCTTTGTAGGTTGCTTGGAGTCATGATAATGTCCTTTGTAGGTTGCTTGGAGTCATGATAATGTACTTTGTAGGTTGTTTGGAGTCATGATAATGTACTTTGTAGGTTGCTTGGAGTCATGATAATGTACTTTGTAGGTTGCTTGGAGTCATGATAATGTACTTTGTAGGTTGCTTGGAGTCATGATAATGTACTTTGTAGGTTGCTTGGAGTCATGATAATGTACTTTGTAGGTTGCTTGGAGTCATGATAATGTACTTTGTAGGTTGCTTGGAGTCATGATAATGTCCTTTGTAGGTTGCTTGGAGTCTTGATAATGCACTTTGTAGGTTGCTTGGAGTCATGATAATATCCTTTGTAGGTTGCTTGGAGTCATGATAATGTCCTTTGTAGGTTGCTTGGAGTTATGATAATGTACTTTGTAGGTTGTTTGGAGTCATGATAATGTCCTTTGTAGGTTGCTTGGAGTCATGATAATGTACTTTGTAGGTTGCTTGGAGTCATGATAATGTCCTTTGTAGGTTGCTTGGAGTCATGATAATGTCCTTTGTAGGTTGCTTGGAGTCATGATAATGTCCTTTGTAGGTTGCTTGGAGTCATGATAATGTACTTTGTAGGTTGTTTGGAGTCATGATAATGTACTTTGCAGGTTGCTTGGAGTCATGATAATGTCCTTTGTAGGTTGTTTGGAGTCATGATAATGTACTTTGCAGGTTGCTTGGAGTCATGATAATGTCCTTTGTAGGTTGCTTGGAGTCATGATAATGTCCTTTGTAGGTTTCTTGGAGTCATGATAATGTACTTTGTAGGTTGTTTGGAGTCATGATAATGTACTTTGCAGGTTGCTTGGAGTCATGATAATGTACTTTGTAGGTTGCTTGGAGTCATGATAATGTACTTTGTAGGTTGCTTGGAGTCATGATAATGTACTTTGTAGGTTGCTTGGTGTCATGATAATGTACTTTGTAGGTTGCTTAGAGTCATGATAATGTACTTTGTAGGTTGCCTTTTCAGTGAGCTAGCACTATAAAGTTCAACTCGGCGTGTTGGTCTTGAACAAAACAGATATCATTATCATTCTATCAATACTTGTTCTCGTCATGATATAACGGAAAACTTGGCGTTAAACAACAATCACACACTCAATCAATCAACATTAACATACAGTACAACGGAAGTTTATTTAACTTAGCTACACACATCTATGTATTAATATCAATTTTCAGCAGAACAGATATTTCCGTAAAGTTTGAAGATAACAAATGGGTAATCCTTAATAGAAATATAATACAATAAGCTCTATTTAAAGTCAGAAAGAATCAAACAAATATAACACAAGCTCTAGTGAGCTTTTAAATCCGACATAAGAATATGCATATACAAACAATAAAACAAAACATGCACACAATATTTCTAAAAAGCACTGTCATATTTAAAAATCTTTCCATGAAGGTTCCACAAACAATATTACCTCATACGACATCAATTAACATTATTATGTAGTACAATGGACATTTAACTTTACCTCATACATAACAAACATCCATCCCATCGAAGCCACGTTTGTACCTTTGATACCGTGGTAGTCCTCCAGTGTATTTTTTATCACATCTTTCAATGAACTTTGTATCTACGTAAGACAACGGAATATTACTAAAACTACGGGTATCTAATGAGTACGTACCGTCTGTTCTAGACTAACAGAAGAAATAAAACAGATCTCAATTCATATGCAATATTTCTATTGCATTGAAAAATCCCTTTTTAACCAAATATGTAGAATATATGGTCCTTTTCTTCATGAAAATTTCAAAATCATCCTTTTTAGTGAAAATAGTATGTGTTCCAAAACCTGTATAGTTATTACAATATTATTATTATATGTGTGTCATGGGTATCGATTTTTACTGTTTCTATGATTTTCTGTTATATTTTTACTGTTTCTATGATTTTTCTGTTATATTTTTCCTGTTTCTATGATTTTCTGTTATATTTTTACTGTTTCTATGATTTTCTGTTATATTTTTCCTGTTTCTATGATTTTTCTGTTATATTTTTCCTGTTTCTATGATTTTCTGTTATATTTTTACTGTTTCTATGATTTTCTGTTATATTTTTCCTGTTTCTATGATTTTCTGTTATATTTTTACTGTTTCTATGATTTTTCTGTTGTATTTTTACTGTTTCTATGATTTTCTGTTATATTTTTACTGTTTCTATGATTTTCTGTTATATTTTTACTGTTTCTATGATTTTTCTGTTATATTTTTATTGTTTCTATGATTTTCTGTTATATTTTTACTGTTTCTATGATTTTTCTGTTATATTTTTATTGTTTCTATGATTTTCTGTTATATTTTTACTGTTTCTATGATTTTCTGTTATATTTTTACTGTTTCTATGATTTTTCTGTTATATTTTTACTGTTTACCTATGATTTTTCTGTTATATTTGTATTGTTTCTATGATTTTCTGTTATATTTTTACTGTTTCTATGATTTTTCTGTTATATTTTTACTGTTTCTATGATTTTTCTTTTATATTTTTACTGTTTCTATGATTTTCTGTTATATTTTTACTCTTTCTATGATTTTCTGTTATATTTTTACTGTTTCTATGATTTTTCTGTTATATTTTTACTGTTTCTATGATTTTCTGTTATATTTTTACTGTTTCTATGATTTTCTGTTATATTTTTACTGTTCTATGATTTTCTGTTATATTTTTACTGTTTCTATGATTTTCTGTTATATTTTTACTGTTTCTATGATTTTTCTGTTATATTTTTACTGTTTCTATGATTTTCTGTTATATTTTTATTGTTTCTATGATTTTCTGTTATATTTTTACTGTCTCTATCATTTTCTATTAGATTTTTACTGTTTCTATGATTTTTCTGTTATATTTTTCCTGTTTCTATGATTTTCTGTTATATTTTTACTGTTTCTATGATTTTCTGTTGTATTTCTACTGTTTCTATGATTTTCTGTTACATTTTTACTGTTTCTATGATTTTCTGTTATATTTTTACTGTTTCTATGATTTTTCTGTTGTATTTTTACTGTTTCTATGATTTTCTGTTATATTTTTACTGTTTCTATGATTTTCTGTTATATTTTTACTGTTTCTATGATTTTCTGTTATATTTTTACTGTTTCTATGATTTTTCTGTTATATTTTTATTGTTTCTATGATTTTCTGTTATATTTTTACTGTTTCTATGATTTTTCTGTTATATTTTTACTGTTTCTATGATTTTCTGTTATATTTTTATTGTTTCTATGATTTTCTGTTATATTTTTACTGTTTCTATCATTTTCTATTAGATTTTTACTGTTTCTATGATTTTTCTGTTATATTTTTCCTGTTTCTATGATTTTCTGTTATATTTTTACTGTTTCTATGATTTTCTGTTGTATTTCTACTGTTTCTATGATTTTCTGTTATATTTTTACTGTTTCTATGATTTTCTGTTGTATTTTTACTGTTTCTATGATTTTTCTATTAGATTTTTACTGTTTCTATGATTTTCCTGTTATATTTTTACTGTTTCTATGATTTTCTGTTATATTTTTACTGTTTCTATGATTTTCTGTTGTATTTCTACTGTTTCTATGATTTTCTGTTACATTTTTACTGTTTCTATGATTTTCTGTTATATTTTTACTGTTTCTATGATTTTTCTGTTGTATTTTTACTGTTTCTATGATTTTCTGTTATATTTTTACTGTTTCTATGATTTTCTGTTATATTTTTACTGTTTCTATGATTTTCTGTTATATTTTTACTGTTTCTATGATTTTTCTGTTATATTTTTATTGTTTCTATGATTTTCTGTTATATTTTTACTGTTTCTATGATTTTTCTGTTATATTTTTACTGTTTCTATGATTTTCTGTTATATTTTTATTGTTTCTATGATTTTCTGTTATATTTTTACTGTTTCTATCATTTTCTATTAGATTTTTACTGTTTCTATGATTTTTCTGTTATATTTTTCCTGTTTCTATGATTTTCTGTTATATTTTTACTGTTTCTATGATTTTCTGTTGTATTTCTACTGTTTCTATGATTTTCTGTTATATTTTTACTGTTTCTATGATTTTCTGTTGTATTTTTACTGTTTCTATGATTTTTCTATTAGATTTTTACTGTTTCTATGATTTTCCTGTTATATTTTTACTGTTTCTATGATTTTCTGTTATATTTTTACTGTTTCTATGATTTTTTATTAGATTTTTACTGTTTCTATGATTTTCTATTATATTTTTACTGTTTCTATGATTTTTCTGTTATATTTTTACTGTTTCTATGATTTTCTGATGAAGGTTATTACAGAAACGCGTCCTGTGAACTAAATTCGATATCTACGTTTTTATTAACAACAAATTCAAACAACGCATGATTGCCTGTTATAATTTCTATTTCTGTCCACACATCTTGGCAATGGAATCTCATTAACAAAACAGAAAGACTTTGTTTTTTAATTCAAAATTATTCGACAGACACCAAGTTGCACGTTTAACCCCACACTTATTATTCAACGTGTGGACGTACTTTGAAGGTCATCTAAACAGATAGCACTTATGTGTTAGGAAATGCTATCCTAACAAAGAAAAGTGGTATCTCTACCTATTATTATCGAGTTTGTTTAATAAACAGGTAGATATCAAATTTAGTGCGCACGATTCGTTTCTGGAATAACCTTCATCAGCTACCCTCAAAATCGAAAGATTGGAAAGCCAAATAAGTTGAAGTTTTAGGAGCAATAAAACCGAAGTGATTAAACAGGGTAGAAAACATCAGCTAAGGTCACCTACGCCTGAGAGATAATAGACAACATCAGCTAAGGTCACATACGCCTGAGAGATAATAGACAACATCAGCTAAGGTCACATACGCCTGAGAGATGATAGACAACATCAGCTAAGGTCACATACGCCTGAGAGATAATAGACAACATCAGCTAAGGTCACATACGCCTGAGAGATGATAGACAACATCAGCTAAGGTCACCTACGCCTGAGAGATAATAGACAACATCAACTAAGGTCACCTACGCCTGAGAGATAATAGACAACATCAGCTAAGGTCACATACGCCTGAGAGATGATAGACAACATCAGCTAAGGTCACCTACGCCTGAGAGATGATAGACAACATCAGCTAAGGTCACCTACACCTAAGAGATGATAGACAACATCAATTAAGGTCACCTACGCCTGAGAGATGATAGACAACATCAGCTAAGGTCACCTACGCCTGAGAGATGATAGACAACATCAGCTAAGGTCACCTACGCCTGAGAGATGATAGACAACATCAGCTAAGGTCACCTACGCCTGAGAGATGATAGACAACATCAGCTAAGGTCACCTACGCCTGAGAGATGATAGACAACATCAGCTAAGGTCACCTACGCCTGAGAGATGATAGAAAACATCAGCTAAGGTCACCTACTCCTGAGAGATGATAGACAACATCAGCTAAGGTCACCTACGCCTGAGAGATGATAGACAACATCAGCTAAGGTCACCTACGCCTGAGAGATGATAGACAACATCAGCTAAGGTCACCTACGCCTGAGAGATGATAGACAACATCAGCTAAGGTCACCTACGCCTGAGAGATGATAGACAACATCAGCTAAGGTCACCTACGCCTGAGAGATGATAGACAACATCAGCTAAGGTCACCTTGAGAGATGATAGACAACATCAGCTAAGGTCACATTGAGAGATGATAGACAACATCAACTAAGGTCACCTACGCCTGAGAGATGATAGACAACATCAGCTAAGGTCACCTTGAGAGATGATAGACAACATCAGCTAAGGTCACCTTGGGAGATGAGAGCCTTAGTTTGATTTATGTTTGCTTTGTTATATGTTTGGCTTCTTTATTCTTTCTGTTTTGGTTGGTTTTTGTTGTATTTTTATTGTTGCGTTTTCGTACTTGATTTGTCTTCTTAATACACCATTACTCAGACATATCTTTGGAGATTGGTACTACATAGCGATCTCTTGTGTACTTAAATCTTACATTAACCACAAATAGTATAACCGTCGTGTCCCCTGACCCCAACAAGTTGTAGTCACGTGTGGTGTAATTTCATTCTGTTTTAGAAAACAATATACATATTCCGATATGATTTACAATAATGATAGAACCCTCCATGAGTAGATCGTGACGAGATTCGCTTTGTATATTATCATGTCTTGTGTATGCTTATGTCACGATCTCTTGTGTACATTTACATACATTACTTGAGCTAATACTAGTGACATGTCGGTAGTTTTCCTGACCGCCACAATATAGATGAAATATTGTTGAAGAGCCATTAAACACCATAACCTTAACCATAACCATTATTTGTATATGATATTAATATGATAGGAAAAGTTTACACAGTTCTGGTCAACAATTCTACCAATATAAAAAAAGAACAATCATCTTTCACCTCAACTCAATGAATATAAAAACACCACGAAATCTTAAAAATCCTCAAAACTGTTAGGGGGTTAGAGTGGTTGTTGGGATCCCAAACCTCCCTTCTTGATAACTGGATCCCAAACCTCCCTTCTTGATAACTGGATCCCAAACCTCCCTTCATGATAACTGGATCCCAAACCTCCCTTCATGATAACTGGATCCCAAACAATGATACAGATATAAACAACCGATGCAAAAGCATTCACATGTTTGCTCTACTCAAAAGACTGCAGGTTATCATTTAAATGAATGACAACATTAACATGAAAAGTAGGGTCAATGATTGTTCGTAGTTAACTAAATACTAGCTAGGAAGGCGGAATCTGTTATTTAAAGACCATTACTCTTCTTGAGAGACCAGAATAAATAGTTATTGTTAGCTTAAGCTGATGAGTTTGAAGCTCCGGCTCTAGAACCTTATTCCTGCGATACCAAATATGAATCAAATGTCTAGAATATCTACATTTTCTAATGCACAAATGCATGTCAAATTGATAGGATGCACACATGCATGTCAAATTACTAGAATGCACAAATGCATGTCAAATTGCTAGGATATACACATGTATGTCAAATTGCTAGGATACACCCATGTATGTCAAGTTGCTAGGATATACACATGTATGTCAAATTGCTAGGATACAAAAATATATGACACGTTGCTAGGATACAAACATGTATGTCAAATTGCTAGGATATAAAAATGTATGTCAAATTGCTAGGATATAAAAATGTACGCCAAATTGCTAGGATATAAAAATATATGTCAAGTTGCTAGGATACAAAAATGTATGTGAAATTGATAGGATACAAGAATGCATGTCAAATTGATAGGATATAAAAATGTATGTCAAATTGATAGGATACAAAAATGTATGTCAAATTGCTAGGATACAAAAATGTATGTCAAATTGATAGGATACAAAAATGTATGTCAAATTGATAGGATACAAAAATGTATGTCAAATTGCTAGGATGCAAAAATGTATGTCAAATTGCTAGGATACAAAAATGTATGTCAAATTGCTAAGATACAAAAATGTATGTCAAATTGCCAGGATGTAAAAATGTATGTCAAATTGCTAGGATATAAAAATGTATGTAAAATTGCTAGGATGTAAAAATGTATGTCATATTGCTAGGATATAAAAATGTATGTAAAATTGCTAGGATGTAAAAATGTATGTCAAATTGCTAGGATATAAAAATGTACGCCAAATTGCTAGGATATAAAAATATATGTCAAGTTGCTAGGATACAAAAATGTATGTGAAATTGATAGGATACAAGAATGTATGTCAAATTGATAGGATATAAAAATGTATGTCAAATTGATAGGATACAAAAATGTATGTCAAATTGCTAGGATACAAAAATGTATGTCAAATTGATAGGATACAAAAATGTATGTCAAATTGATAGGATACAAAAATGTATGTCAAATTGCTAGGATGTAAAAATGTATGTCAAATTGCTAGGATATAAAAATGTATGTAAAATTGCTAGGATGTAAAAATGTATGTCATATTGCTAGGATATAAAAATGTATGTCAAATTGCTAGGATATAAAAATGTATGTAAATTTGCTAGGGTATCAACAATGTTTGTTTTTCACATTCAACTCATACTGGATGAAGTGAGAAAGTCAAGCAGATAATTGATAGTTTTCTACAGCTACTCCATATTTCTCTTTCATTTAACCTTCTCTCCTCGGTATACTACTGAACCAATGGCAATGGAACAATTCATTCATGTTTAATACATCGTAAGGTCCTTTCCTTTGCTTAGTGAATGCTCTGATTTATAGATAACACAACATTGAAATACATCACATACTCACTGTACTTGGGGCAGCATACATCAAAATTACAAAGATTATTTCTACGATGAGGATCACCCCAACCATGACGGCATACTGTAATGAAATACAATATATTAGATATAAACTGTCTGCTATGAAGCGCCACAAAGACATTTAGTATTGCCTTTCCACAACATGCTTTAAATGGTGGCTAAAATCTTGAATAACGGCAACAAAATTGTTTAAATGATGGTGGATAAAACCTTGGGTAACGACCACATAATTGCTTAAATGGTTCCTAAAATATTGGTTTCTTGTTACTTTCATTGGGTAATTAATTACTTCCTATACTTAATTATGGCTAAGTGGAAGTGTGATGCCATCGGGGATCAACAGTTCATCAAAACAGGGGTTTCGAAATAGAGAAAGTTAGATATATTATGCTTATACTACCATTGACGACTAATAGTCTACAATGTTGGGTGCATCGACATAATGGCAGTACTGTTTACTAGGTTTAACCCTCTGGGAACTAATAACAGTCCACAATGACAGATGTATATGCCTAGTGGTAGTAAGATCTAGCAGGCTGATAATATCATTTTGAACTAAGAATTCTTCATGGCAGGTGCACAAACCTAGTGGTCATAAGATCTATCCGGTTGATTATCATTAAGGAATAACAGTCCACAATGACAGAGATATCTACCGAGTGGTAGTAAATTCTATTATTCTTGTGATTTTACAAGATTGGTGAGACCATTTTGATATAAGAAATACAATATAGGTTGGACCATTTTCATGCCAAACTTACAATTATTAGCATTATTTTCACTCGGAAGCATCCTCCACAACAACCGAAGAACGACAATAATAGGATCAATACACCGATTACAATCATGGCCGTAGAAATACCAGAAAATAGTTCGTTGATACTAAAACTTTCTATACTGTAGTTTGTAAGGTATGTGCCTTTCAATACAGCGTTCAGTGCGATTTTAATAGCATTTTCTGATGCCTTGATGAACCCAACATCTAATGCAGATTTCAGGATCACTCCTATAGCAACCATCACAACTCCAATAACCTTTAAAATAAATAAAGAACAATATACATGTATGTAACGTATAAATAGAACGTATAAGGGTGGAGGATTAACAAGAAATTCATCAAAGTTATCGTGTTTTTTTATGCATTGAAACCATGTTAGTAAAACAAATATCTCGTATTGTGTTTGTGACATTGTAAGAACATTCAGATGTCTTTTGTATGATGAATATATGGTCATTGAGGAGAAAACCGCACCGGTGGTGTAATGGTAAGCATACTCGTCTCGAGTACGGTACATCGTGGGTTCGAGTCCCGATCGGGTGAAACCAAAGACTATAAGATTTGTATTTGTTGCTTCTCCGCTAACTACGCAGCATTAAGGAGTTAGAGCAAAGACTGGTTGGCTCGGAATCAGGATAATATGTCAGGTGACATGTTTATCCGCGAACTGTGATGAGCACTATTAAAATCAAACTAAGTGTGTTGTCTGAGTAGAAAGGGGACCTCATTGTCATTTCATTGAAAAATAACTTATTCTCGGCATAATGTAGCAAAAACAAAATGCTGAGTTGGCGTTAAACAGCAATCACTTATATAAATCTACAATAAATTTAGTGATCGAATCCGGCCTTCGGAGGAGGTACAGAATGACTATCCTATGCAAAAACAAAACATGGACTGATTAATAACGTAATTCAATATATAATTCATGCTAAAAATCAACTATAAGAAGTTATGGTCCATTAAATAGTTTAACAAATCAACTATAAGAGGCTATGGTCCATTAAATAGTTTAACAAATCAATTATAAGAGGATATGGTCCATTAAATAGTTCAACAAATCAACTATAAGAGGATATGGTCCATTAAATAGTTGAACAAATCAACTATAAGAGGATATGGTCCATTAAATAGTTTAACAAATCAACTATAAGAGGCTATGGTCCATTAAATAGTTTACCAAATCAACTATAAGAGGATATGGTCCATTAAATAGTTGAACAAATCAATTATAAGAGGTTATGATCAATTAAATAGTTTAACAAATCAACTATAAGAGGCTATGGTCCATTAAATAGTTTACCAAATCAACTATAAGAGGCTATGGTCCATTAAATAGTTGAACAAATCAATTATAAGAGGTTATGGTCCATTAAATAGTTTAACAAATCAACTATAAGAGGCTATGGTCCATTAAATAGTTGAACAAATCAATTATAAGAGGTTATGATCAATTAAATAGTTTAACAAATCAACTATAAGAGGCTATGGTCCATTAAATAGTTTACCAAATCAACTATAAGAGGCTATGGTCCATTAAATAGTTGAACAAATCAATTATAAGAGGTTATGGTCCATTAAATAGTTTAACAAATCAACTATAAGAGGCTATGGTCCATTAAATAGTTTAACAAATCAACTATAAGAGGATATGGTCCATTAAATAGTTTAACAAATCAACTATAAGAGGTTATGGTCCATTAAATACTTGAACAAATCAATTATAAGAGGCTATGGTCCATTAAATAGTTTAACAAATCAACTATAAGAGGATATGGTCCATTAAATAGTTTAACAAATCAACTATAAGAGGCTATGGTCCATTAAATAGTTGAACAAATCAATTATAAGAGGTTATGGTCCATTAAATAGTTTAACAAATCAACTATAAGAGGCTATGGTCCATTAAATAGTTGAACAAATCAACTATAAGAGGCTATGGTTCATTAAATAGTTGAACAAATCAATTATAAGAGGTTATGTTCAGTTAAATAGTTTAACAAATCAACTATAAGAGGCTATGGTTCATTAAATAGTTGAACAAATCAACTATAAGAGGTTATGGTCCATCAAATAGTTTAACAAATCAACTATAAAAGGTTATGGTCCATTAAATGGTTGAACAAATCAACTATAAGAGGCTATGGTCCATTAAATATTTTAACAAATCAACAATAAGAGGCTATGGTCCATTAAATAGTTTAACAAATCAACTATAAGAGGCTATGGTTCATTAAATAGTTGAACAAATCAATTATAAGAGGTTATGGTCCATTAAATAGTTTAACAAATCAACTATAAGAGGCTATGGTCCATTAAATAGTTTACCAAATCAACTATAAGAGGCTATGGTCCATTAAATAGTTGAACAAATCAACTATATGAGGCTATGGTCCATTAAATAGTTTAACAAATCAACTATAAGAGGCTATGGTCCATTAAATAGTTGAACAAATCAACTATACAAGGTTATGGTCCATTAAATAGTTCAACAAATCAACTATAAGAGGTTATGGTCCATTAAATAGTTTAACAAATCAACAATAAGAGGCTATGGTCCATTAAATATTTTAACAAATAAACTATAAGAGGTTATGGTCCATTAAATAGTTAACAAATCAACTATAAGAGGATATGGTCCATTAAATAGTTTAACAAATCAACTATCAGGGGTTATGGTCAATTAAATAGTTTAGCAAATCAACAATAAGAGGCTATGGTCCATTAAATATTTTAACAAATCAACTATAAGAGGTTATGGTCCATTAAATAGTTGAACAAATCAACTATAAGAGGCTATGGTCCATTAAATAGTTGAACAAATCAACTATAAGAGGCTATGGTCCATTAAATAGTTGAACAAATCAACAATAAGAGGCTATGGTCCATTAAATAATTGAACAAATCAACAATAAGAGGCTATGGTCCATTAAATAATTGAACAAATCAACTATAAGAGGTTATGGTCCATTAAACAGTTTAACAAATCAACTATAAGAGGATATGGTCCATTAAATAGTTTAACAAATCAACTATAAGAGGTTATGGTCCATTAAATAGTTTAACAAATCAACTATAAGAGGTTATGGTCCATTAAATAGTTTAACAAATCAACTATAAGAGGATATGGTCCATTAGATAGTTGAACAAATCAACTATAAGAGGTTATGGTCTATTAAATAGTTTAACAAATCAATTATAAGAGGATATGGTCCATTAGATAGTTTAACAAATCAACAATAAGAAGTTATGGTCCATTAAATAGTTTAACAAATCAACTATAAGAGGATATGGTCCATTAAATAGTTTAACAAATCAACTATAAGAGGCTATGGTCCATTAAATAGTTTAACAAATCAACTATAAGAGGTTATGGTCCATTAAATAGTTTAACAAATCAACTATAAGAGGATATGGTCCATTAGATAGTTTAACAAATCAACTATAGGAGGTTATGGTCCATTAAATAGTTTAACAAATCAACTATAAGAGGATATGGTCCATTAAATAGTTGAACAAATCAATTATAAGAGGATATGGTCCATTAGATAGTTGAACAAATCAACTATAAGAGGTTATGTTCATTAAATAGTTGAACAAATCAACTATAAGAAGTTATGGTCCATTAAATAGTTTAACAAATCAACTATAAGAGGATATGGTTCATTAAATAGTTTAACAAATCAACTATAAGAGGTTATGGTCCATTAAATAGTTTAACAAATCAACTATAAGAGGCTATGGTCCATTAAATAGTTTAACAAATCAACTATAAGAGGATATGGTCCATTAGATAGTTTAACAAATCAACTATAAGAGGATATGGTCCATTAGATAGTTGAACAAATCAACTATAAGAAGTTATGGTCCATTAAATAGTTGAACAAATCAACTATAAGAGGATATGGTCCATTAAATAGTTTAACAAATCAACTATAAGAGGTTATGGTCCATTAAATAGTTTAACAAATCAACTATAAGAGGATATGGTCCATTAGATAGTTGAACAAATCAACTATAAGAGGCTATGGTCCATTAAATAATTGAACAAATCAACTATAAGAGGCTATGGTCCATTAAATAGTTTAACAAATCAACTATACGAGGTTATGGTTCATTAGATAGTTTAACAAATCAACTATAAGAGGCTATGGTCCATTAAATAGTTGAACAAATCAACTATAAGAGGCTATGGTCCATTAAATAATCGAACAAATCAACTATAAGAGGCTATGGTCCATTAAATAGCTTAACAAATCAACTATAAGAGGTTATGGTCCATTAAATAGTTGAACAAATCAACTATAAGAGGCTATGGTCCATTAAATAATTGAACAAATCAACTATAAGAGGCTATGGTCCATTAAATAGCTTAACAAATCAACTATAAAAGGTTATGGTCCATTAGATAGTTTAACAAATCAACTATAAGAGGATATGGTCCATTGGGTAGTTTAACAAATCAACTATAAGAGGATATGGTCCATTAAATAGTTTAACAAATCAACTATAAGAGGTTATGTACATTTGTCTTAGATCTTACACATCCTCTTTAATAAATCGATAACTATGTTATAACTGTGATAGGTCATAGCTAATGTTACTCTGTTGATGGTTCTCAAATCTACTTATAAAATATTAGTTTACTGCACAAACTGCAGGTGCAACTATGGATTGGTTCAGAAAAGTGGATTCAATATTTATAACACACACACCCTTAATTTAGTATTGTTAACATTATAGTTTATGAAGCATGAAGTTATATATCACTAAATTATTTATTAATATCTAACACCATGTAAGTTTTCCTTCGAAATTTAAGAACATAGCCTGTCTGATACAAGATGGTGATAAAAGAATAACAGGGCATTCCCCTAGACTTTCTCTGCCGGACTATTTGTTCGTGACCTCATAGTATTCGATGGCCGAGGGGAGGGGGGGGGACTTCTCGATACTCATCCATTCATATTTGTTCGTTCATCCGACAGTTTAATGTATCACGAATTAAGTCATATTCACACTACAAGGACACAGTTGTCGGAAGATTATATACAGAGTAACGTGACATTTGTGAATGTACGGTAACAAATAACAGGACGTCATGTACAAAATGTAGTCGCTCACAAAGTATTGTAATTAACCTTTGTTATTTGTTTACAATTTGAACGTTAGATAAACGTAGTACATATAGTTTTTTGGTACAAAACTTTTATCAGGTCTTGTCTGTCGACATGAACTAACCACATCCCTACCTGTCGCTATCACGACTGATACCTGATACAAAGACTGTGTATGTAATTGGTATAATACATTACCACAAACATGGTATTTAGCCAGACTATTACACATCTACCAGCCTTTGCTATCCATTCTTCCCCAATCATATCCAATCATATCTGTAACAGGTAGAAATCAGGTGTTATAGCCGATGGCGATGCGGCCATTTCGCGGTTTTGCCTGCTAATATTTAACACGTTTTCACTTTCTTGGTTTTGCTTTTTAAATATTTTGCGCAGTCTTAGATTCCGCGCTTTGCATGACTTAGTAAATTTTGAAAGCGTAAAACTCGAAATGGCATTATCCGGCTTCTATACACGAGGCGATGAAATGTTGTAATTCATAGCCATGTGACGGTCTGTTGAACAAAAACGGGCACAATCTATTAATCACTTATTGTCATTGTTAGTGATAATTCAAGTAAAAAGGAGTAAAAATGAATTTCCCAGATCCGGTCATATTTTGTTTTATTTTTCAAAGACACAACATAATTATGACGAGGACGTTTTATATTCAATGATCTGAAGAGTGAGCTAAATGTTCATTTTCTTGATATTGGTGATATTGCTTTAATCACTTTTCAACATACTTTTCGTACGGACTGGTTCTTCTAACATGTTTAAGACTGTCGTTGT
Organism: Bathymodiolus septemdierum; assembly: GCA_963383655.1. Classification (NCBI taxonomy): domain Eukaryota; kingdom Metazoa; phylum Mollusca; class Bivalvia; order Mytilida; family Modiolidae; genus Bathymodiolus; species Bathymodiolus septemdierum. The sequence continues at coordinate 5,844,830 of OY726521.1, forward strand.
CGCTATTTACTGGTGGTTATGTTTAATTCTACCTGAGCTATCCGTAGATATCAATACCACTGTTAACGAGTTGACATCCCTCCGGTTACAAGGTGAACGTCTATCAGTTACTTGGGGCAAGTCTGTGATTGACATTGCTGAACGCCAGGAGATATAGTTGAAGTAATTTTGAAATTGGTATTTTACAGCCATATTACTAATGCTTAACATTTCTGGTCTTTATATATCAACCAGAAAATTGAGTTTATATATTAATTGTTAAATACTGAGTAATCTTTCTCCGTCATGTCATTGACATCCAACTATATCTAAAGATGATAATATGTGTAGGTTTTTGTGCTATTTTACCCTTTTGTAACATTCAGTTTCGGTGTGGGTTTTTAAAGGAAATTTTATGAAGAGCAATATTCCGCAAAATAGTATTAAAAAAAACGAACAAATTACAACTACGATAGCTATACATTGTACCGACAAAAGTAATGTATTTATTTGTTAAACAAATAAGAGCCATGCATTCAAAAACATTGATACAAATACCTTGTGCTGGGAAGGGACAGATCTTATTTTGTATAAAACCACTCTGATTCTACCAAAAAGTTCTCTGAGACTGATATCATCAACATGCTTGAGTTTCTGATTGACAACATATTTGTTATGTTTGAAGGACGTGTTTTTCAACAGACAGTTGACATATTTATGGTCACAAACTGTGGTCCTCGTATCGCCGACTTGTTCCTTTGTTCGCATGAGCAGACTTCATGCAGGGGCTTCTCAAGAAAAACGAAAAGAAGCTAGAACAATCCTTTAATTTCCTATATAGATGATGTCCTTTCACTAAATAATTTTAGATTTGGTGATTTCGTTGATCATATCTATCCCATATTGAGTTTGAAATAAAGGATACCACAGTTACAGATAGGTCTGCTTCATGCCTTCATCTACACTTCGAAATTGACAGTGATTGGCTATTAAGAACGATACTTTACGACAAAAGAGATGATTTCAATTTTCATTTTTCCCATTGTGAAGTCATCTGTCGCACAGATATTTTGCAACGTTTTAACAAAGTCATCTTAACCGGCCCACACGGTCAGTTTCTAGATATACTTCAAATTATGAAGCAGACATAGCTGTATTTGGGTATTATGAAGCAGACAGCTGTATTTGGGTATTATGAAGCAGACATAGCTGTATTTGGGTATTATGAAGCAGACAGCTGTATTTGGGTATTATGAAGCAGACATAGCTGTATTTGGGTATTATGAAGCAGACATAGCTGTATTTGGGTATTATGAAGCAGACATAGCTGTATTTGGGTATTATGAAGCAGACATAGCTGTATTTGGGTATTATGAAGCAGACATAGCTGTATTTGGGTATTATGAAGCAGACATAGCTGTATTTGGGTATTATGAAGCAGACATAGCTGTATTTGGGTATTATGAAGCAGACAGCTGTATTTGGGTATTATGAAGCAGACATAGCTGTATTTGGGTATTATGAAGCAGACAGCTGTATTTGGGTATTATGAAGCAGACATAGCTGTATTTGGGTATTATGAAGCAGACATAGCTGTATTTGGGTATTATGAAGCAGACAGCTGTATTTGGGTATTATGAAGCAGACATAGCTGTATTTGGGTATTTGTGGTTTCCTTTGTTTCAACATAGTCATCAAACTTGGAATTATTTAGTTAAAGGACATCATAAACAACATCACCTATATGACATCATAAACAACATCACCTATATGACATCATAAACAACATCACCTATATGACATCATAAACAACATCACCTATATGACATCATAAACAACATCACCTATATGACATCATAAACAACATCACCTATATGACATCATAAACAACATCACCTATATGACATCATAAACAACATCACCTATATGACATCATAAACAACATCACCTATATGACATCATAAACAAAATCACCTATATGACATCATAAACAAAATCACCTATATGACATCATAAACAAAATCACCTATATGACATCATAAACAACATCACCTATATGACATCATAAACAAAATCACCTATATGACATCATAAACAAAATCACCTATATGACATCATAAACAAAATCACCTATATGACATCATAAACAACATCACCTATATGACATCATAAACAACATCACCTATATGACATCATAAACAACATCACCTATATGACATCATAAACAACATCACCTATATGACATCATAAACAAAATCACCTATATGACATCATAAACAAAATCACCTATATGACATCATAAACAACATCACCTATATGACATCATAAACAAAATCACCTATATGACATCATAAACAAAATCACCTATATGACATCATAAACAAAATCACCTATATGACATCATAAACAAAATCACCTATATGACATCATAAACAACATCACCTATATGACATCATAAACAACATCACCTATATGACATCATAAACAACATCACCTATATGACATCATAAACAACATCACCTATATGACATCATAAACAAAATCACCTATATGACATCATAAACAAAATCACCTATATGACATTATAAACAACATCACCTATATGACATCATAAACAAAATCACCTATATGACATCATAAACAAAATCACCTATATGACATCATAAACAAAATCACCTATATGACATCATAAACAAAATCACCTATATGACATCATAAACAAAATCACCTATATGACATCATAAACAACATCACCTATATGACATCATAAACAAAATCACCTATATGACATCATAAACAAAATCACCTATATGACATCATAAACAAAATCACCTATATGACATCATAAACAAAATCACCTATATGACATCATAAACAAAATCACCTATATGACATCATAAACAACATCACCTATATGACATCATAAACAACATCACCTATATGACATCATAAACAACATCACCTATATGACATCATAAACAAAATCACCTATATGACATCATAAACAAAATCACCTATATGACATCATAAACAACATCACCTATATGACATCATAAACAAAATCACCTATATGACATCATAAACAAAATCACCTATATGACATCATAAACAAAATCACCTATATAACATCATAAACAAAATCACCTATATGACATCATAAACAAAATCACCTATATGACATCATAAACAAAATCACCTATATGACATCATAAACAAAATCACCTATATGACATCATAAACAAAATCACCTATATGACATCATAAACAACATCACCTATATGACATCATAAACAACATCACCTATATGACATCATAAACAAAATCACCTATATGACATCATAAACAAAATCACCTATATGACATCATAAACAAAATCACCTATATGACAGCATAAACAAAATCACCTATATGATGGAACTTGAAATTAAACGACCGAGCAAGCTTCTTTTCGTTTTCCTTGCATAAAGTCTGTTTGGGCCGTCGTGGTCGTGATCGTATGCATGGAAGTTGGATTTATAACTACCTATAATCAGTGCCTATCAACACTAACGTTCTGGGTTCGAATCCAGCTCAGGCGAGGTGTACTCGATACAACATTATGTGGCAGGTCGGTGGTTTTTTCCGGGTACTCCGGTTTCCTTCAACAATTAAACTGCCCGCCACGATATAGTTACTGAAATATTGTTGAAAGTGGTGTTAAATATCCTAACCCTAATCCTAAAGTCTGTTTCATACGAATCAAGTCGACGAGAGATGGGGCACATTTCAGATTTTTTTTGTTAGAATCAGTGTATTTTTACAAAATAATGTTGTCTGTGTTTAAAACACGGCATTTGTATCTACGTTGGCCATTCTGTTTTTATGAAACAAAATTGGGTTCTTTCTGTTTATCTGTAGTTCGTTTAGAGTGGAGAGGAGTTGTGTAAATTGTGAAGTCAAATGCTATCGAAGGAAGAGAGTTACCTTGATTGTAATCTAAGAAGAGTTTAAAGACACCAAAGGAGCTATCAGGGTTTTTTTGTGTGGAGAAAACCAGAGTTCAAAGAGAAAGCCGTCAAGGACAGACATAGGGTAAAGGACGAAAAAAAAACAAAAAAATCAACAACATAAAAACACACACCATAAAGATATCAAAATATTGAGAACAAGAATACAACTAAAACAAGGGGTGAGGAATATTGGAAGAGTAAGTAGGTGCCTCTCCACTAAAGGCACCCGTCGCGATACTCCTGTTTATATAACATATATTGGGAATTAATCTAGAACTACAACTAGAGATGTTCTGGGGAAACCTGCTGAAATGATGATGGCTTTTAACTATCTTACTGAAATAGCAATGTATCGTTTATTATTCCTGTAGTATCAAAGTACTGAAATACCTAAGTTTTACAACTGAAATATACCAAAGGATTTTTATTCATCGTGTTGAAATTTAGAAGCTTATACTATCAAAGGTTATGTAACCATTCCACATCAAGGCTTTTTAATTTGCGTACATCCGACAGTTTGCTTGATATTTGTTCATAGTAAACTTACATTGAAAAACTTTCTCCGAGTCCAAATATTAGATACACCATGTAATGGTTGACTTAGGATGACAGTCATGTTGCAGAATGTGGGATGTTCATTAATTTTAAATAAATAAATAAATAAATAGAGCAGTTTAAGATGTATTAATGATGGTGCAAAAAGGAAATACATTAAAACTAAGCAACATAATTTGAATTGATGAAATAATATTTACCATTTGAAGAACAAATATATAACAATAACTTACACGTATGGTAAATCTGTCAGTATATGAAACTTTGAAATCATGACCAATATTTCAGATCTAAAATCTTTGGTGTCAAATTTAGTATTTTATAGCAGACTAATTAATTATTTAAATATGACATAGGTATATTTCCTTTTTATTGATATATAGATCTAAACGAACTGTTTTTTTAATATCTAATGCATGATAAATTGTTTTATATTCGACGGAAAACTATACTTATTCATCTAATACTATGATTTCCAATGATTTGTCATGCTATTTTTGCTATATATATTTTTTTTAAAGTAGAAATAATATATAAGGGAGATAATTATATATTTTTAAGCAGCAATTGTTAAAAAGGGGAGATAATATCTTGATTGCCTTTTACATAGCCTGATTTTTCTTATGAGATTTGTTGAAGAATTACTACACACGAAAATATTAAGCATACCGCATACAGTCCATTGGTAAAGTAGGCCTAGATTACAAATTCAATAAATTCAATCAAACAAATTTTACAGATACACCCGGAATATACAGAGGCGGATCCAGGATTTCAAATTAGGGGGGCGCAGTTAACAAAAATTGCGCCGAGCGGAGGGAGGCGCGAAACTTTTTGGGGTATTTCGTGTGAAAAATCACGATTTTACGCCAAAAAAATCATTTTTTTTTCAATTTTAGGGCGGGCGCGCGCCGGGTGCTCCCCTCTCCTGGATCCGCCCCTGATATATGTTAAACATTGCATGATTATGTAGCTAGAGTTCAATTTCAGTTCATTTCCGGTAGAAATATCGAATTTTGGACAATACGGTTGCTTCGAATCATGTCAATTCCGACCTCGCTCCGTTTTTTTCGTGTCTTGACGACTGAAGTGTTAGACAGACGACTTCCGGTTTTTACACTATACTGTGACAACGTTAGCATATCATAGTCGTAGATGCGGCACAGGCGCTCGTGGCACGGACCACCCCCCTTTTTTCTAACTTTCTGTTTACAAATTTATTTTCAATAAAATTTCTTTATTTCTTTATTATTTCATCTCTTTTTCCTTATTTTAACCTGTTCGTGTCAATATTCATACAATCTCATGTTAACATCAAATTGCATGTGTCGAACCTATATAGATACTAATAATCCACAAGGCATGCAACTCAGCAGGTTTAAAAATCGTACCCCTGCTCGCTTCGATTACATTTATTGCACCTTATTTCCATTATGTCATTCAAACTAGGACATGTATCCAATCCTAAAAGACGCATCTTTTTGCCCCTGTTTTTGTTTTGTGCATACGATAGCTCAGTTCTCCAGAATTTTAAGATTTTCACACATTTATTGCCAAATTTTTCGTATAAGGACCCACGGCTGACGGAAGTGACGTACCACTGCATTAACTTCAACGATAGGGTCAGAAAAGTTCCAAAAATTTAAATATCGTTGAAGTTATTAATGCAGTGGGACGTCACTTCCGTCATCCATGGGTCCTTATACGAAAAATTTGGCAATAAATGTGATAACATCACTTTGTAAAAATATTATTAACTGTATCATTCCATAGCTATATATCTAATCATATATTACTAACCCTATATAGCTCATGGAATTATACAAACTGTCCTTATTTATTTCCAATATTAGTCACGATGTTATTATGTTTCATAGACAACACCAAAAACGTGCTCTCACCACGAGGTATATCGTGGGAGAACGGCGTACAAAACATTTTTTATTTTTATTTTCTAGTTAATGAACTGGGATTATGTAAAATAACTCCTGGTAATTTACCTTAGTATGTAAGGGCTTGACATCTATATATCTCAAAACTAAAGGTAAACACATGTATAATGAGTTGCCATGTGGTGTCTGGGATCATTGTTGGCAGACGGCCAGTGTGGGCATGCGTAAACAATACTAGTTTCCGTGTATCCACACTGAACGGGGGGCAACAACCCAGACATTAAACTGGTAACTCCCTATATAGTAATTAAATCATTTGGCGTAATTGCTAAATACATATTATTATTATTTACTTTATTTAATTAATTATTGATTTATTTTACTATATTACCAAAGTTATAATTTTGGCAATTTTTGCGTGGAGATGCTATCGATGTCAAGTACCTCATTAACACCAAAATAGGGTTAATGTGTATCTAGAGGAAGGTCGTAGTGCCCAACTCATTATGATACACTATACCTATTAAACTGGGATTTGTCACACTATTTAAACAACTTGCATGCTAAATTCATAAATGACAGCAATTAAATTTTTTGGTTCACATAATATATATGACAAACTATATATTAAAGTCAATCATTTAATTAAATATTCAAAATAAACTTCATCATTTGCAAATTTCAATTATTCTAAAATCTCACAATATGTAATAATAAAGGCATAAAAAGTAAGTAAATAATAGGAGAATCACCAAAATGTTAAGATTTTTTTAAGTTGAGGATCGAATGTTAAAACGGCACATATCGATTGGAGTTTTTGTTGTGTACATTGACACCGGAAGTCCAGTGCCAAACATTCCATCGAAATCACGTGATCTGGCGGACGAAAATAACAAAATGTTGACGGAATGGAAATGATTCGAAACAACCGTAATAAGTGATGACAATGCCCGGCTTTGGGTCAGGTGAACTAACAATATGAAGCTATTTATAGATCACACATACAAGGTAAAACGGCTTTGCATAGAGAATGCAGATGATACAAAAAACGTATTCCTGTCATCTGAATAACTTAATACGGTTACGGGTCATAGAACCAGACAAAATGATCATCAAAGTATTATGAGTAGAACCCGATCTCGTCCACGGATATGCGCGCCTGCTATTATCAGAACCAATATTTACACCAATCATTTGTTCTCATTTCCGATGCATTAAAGTGTGTTGTATTTATTTTCTAATAAAATTGGCTGAAAGTATTTACACCAATATAATGTCAGTTCAGTGACTGATCATTTATATATATATTGTCTTCGTGAAGAAGGTAATCAAATCCGGAAAAGAAAAATGAATGATTAGGTACCTCTTTAACATAACAATACATATATAAGTGTCTGATCCTGTTTTATGACGTTCGCTCTATAAAACATAAAAGCGAAAGATAAGTTAGTAATATCTCATTTCACTGGATTGTATAGATTCTTAGCTCATTTTTTGTAAGAGATGTACGTTAATAATATCTCCTATAAATAATTAATATGAGAATCGAATGTTAACCTCTGACATTTGACGTAGATATAAATGGTACATTCTAATGTAGTTGTTTAATATCTCTGGTTTGTGATTGGACAATGCTGTAATTTTCATGGTATCAATTCCACGGTTGAAATATCATGAGATTTTAGCCGATTACCGCTTACGTCATCTTGTCAATAATGTGGCAATACACATGATTCCACTAGAACAGAGACAACTGTATTGTATTTGAATATTTCACGGCATCAATTGTCGATTCAATGATCGCAAATTTCCTTTTACTGACTCCGCTAACGCATCGCCAGTAAGCTCAATTTGCGACCATCAAATCTCCAACTGATGCCGTGAAATTTTCAAATACAATACAGTTATCTCCTAATTGATACACAAATGTGAAGACTACAGATTCTAGATCTCCAGGTTGTGAATCATCACGACGTCACTGAAATTCATATCTGTTTAATGTTGAAATTACATATGTACAGAAATTACATATGTACAGAAATTACATATGTACAGAAACCTTCTTAAAATGCTTTATGACTGCAAAAGAAACTAGCAAAATATTTATTTCTTCAACTTCTTCCTGGAGAATCGCTCGGGATAAACTTTCCTCTTCGCCTTGGCATCCCTATAAAACTTGATGGAACAAATTATCAACAGAATCTGAAAGAAAAATAAACCAATTGTTTTTTCGGTTTTGTTTTTTTTAATATCAGCACACAGTTGGATGATTCAAAGCTAGAAAGAGTTAGCAAATAAGATCACAAACCATCTATTACTGCCCAAGCATCGTCCAATGGCAATAATATGTCATGATATATTCGTTCTTTCATACAAGAGGAATGCTGTCCTCCTTTGTTTACTTAAAGCCCTTCCCCTATAGTCAATGTGTGTGAGTGTGATGAAGGATCCCTGCTAACACATATATTGTTATAGATGTGGCATGTTAATGACTTTTGCAGAGATCTTAGGACACAATGACGAAATATTTAAAGGATGAATTTTGCAAGAAAAAATATAAATGTGGCATGCCATTGCTTTATTATTTTACAGTCCCCATTATGACTTGACTAACCGTAACGGAATGACCATGGCACAGATGATCGCGGATATGCTCCGTTTGTCGTGGTCAATTCCGTTCGTTCCTCGTTCATTACTTATCAGTATGACTTATCACCGGGTTTTTAACATGAGTAGCCCGGCAGAGGCCACTAGTGAAACAGGAACTGCTTACATTTCCGGAGCACCCGCTCTTTAGTGGTTCACATGTTGTTCAATTAATTCCATTGCATGTCTTTACATTTTTAGTCTTGAATTGTGACGTCTGCTACGATTTCCACGTAAGAAAACAATGCTCGCTTAGTCTTTACGTTTGTTTTATATGAGGTTCATATTTAGTTTATGTTGTTTGTATTAATACATGTATACTATTCTGTGCAGAACTATTTACATGTCACATGATGTTCGTGTTGTATAACAGTAACACAGCGGGTTCCATTTCTGAGGCGGAAACTGTTTATCCTTTCAGGGCTGACGAGTGTACCTCTTGTTTCGTTTAGTAGAGTTCGTGTAGCTTCATCGTCAGTTCTCTGTGTGGTGTTTTTATCCTTTCAGGGCTGACGAGTGTACCTCTTGTTTAGTTTAGTAGGGTTCGTGTTGTTTCATCGTTAGTTCTCTGTGTGGTGTTTTTATCCTTTCAGGGCTGACGAGTGTACCTCTTGTTTAGTTTAGTAGGGTTCGTGTTGTTTCATCGTTAGTTCTCTGTGTGGTGTTTTTATTCTTTCAGGACTGACGAGTGTACCTCTTGTTTAGTTTAGTAGAGTTCGTGTTGTTTCATCGTTAGTTCTCTGTGTGGTGTTTTTATCCTTTCAGGGCTGACGAGTGTACCTCTTGTTTAGTTTAGTAGAGTTCGTGTTGTTTCATCGTTAGTTCTCTGTGTGGTGTTTTTATTCTTTCAGGGCTGACGAGTGTACCTCTTGTTTAGTTTAGTAGGGTTCGTGTAGCTTCATCGTCAGTTCTCTGTGTGGTATTTTTATTCTTTCAGGGCTGACGAGTGTACCTCTTGTTTAGTTTAGTAGAGTTCGTGTTGTTTCATCGTTAGTTCTCTGTGTGGTGTTTTTATCCTTTCAGGACTGACGAGTGTACCTCTTGTTTAGTTTAGTAGGGTTCGTGTTGTTTCATCGTTAGTTCTCTGTGTGGTGTTGTTATTCTTTCAGGACTGACGAGTGTACATCTTGTTTAGTTTAGTAGGGTTCGTGTTGTTTCATCGTTAGTTCTCTGTGTGGTGTTTTTATCCTTTCAGGGCTGACGAGTGTACCTCTTGTTTAGTTTAGTAGGGTTCGTGTTGTTTCATCGTTTGTTCTCTGTGTGGTGTTTTTATCCTTTCAGGGCTTACGAGTGTACTTCTTGTTTCGTTTAGTAGGGTTCGTGTAGCTTCATCGTTTGTTCTCTGTGTGGTGTTTTTATCCTTTCAGGGCTGACGAGTGTACCTCTTGTTTAGTTTAGTAGAGTTCGTGTTGTTTCATCGTTTGTTCTCTGTGTGGTGTTTTTATCCTTTCAGGGCTGACGAGTGTACCTCTTGTTTAGTTTAGTAGAGTTCGTGTAGCTTCATCGTTAGTTCTCTGTGTGGTGTTTTTATCCTTTCAGGGCTGACGAGTGTACCTCTTGTTTAGTTTAGTAGAGTTCGCGTAGCTTCATCGTTAGTTCTCTGTGTGGTGTTTTTATCCTTTCAGGACTGACGAGTGTACCTCTTGTTTAGTTTAGTAGGGTTCGTGTTGTTTCATCGTTAGTTCTCTGTGTGGTGTTTTTATCCTTTCAGGGCTGACGAGTGTACCTCTTGTTTAGTTTAGTAGGGTTCGTGTTGTTTCATCGTTAGTTCTCTGTGTGGTGTTTTTATCCTTTCAGGGCTGACGAGTGTACCTCTTGTTTAGTTTAGTAGGGTTCGTGTAGCTTCATCGTTTGTTCTCTGTGTGGTGTTTTTATCCTTTCAGGGCTGACGAGTGTACCTCTTGTTTAGTTTAGTAGAGTTCGTGTTGTTTCATCGTTTGTTCTCTGTGTGGTGTTTTTATCCTTTCAGGACTGACGAGTGTACCTCTTGTTTAGTTTAGTAGGGTTCGTGTTGTTTCATCGTTAGTTCTCTGTGTGGTGTTTTTATCCTTTCAGGGCTGACGAGTGTACCTCTTGTTTAGTTTAGTAGAGTTCGTGTTGTTTCATCGTTAGTTCCCTGTGTGGTGTTTTTATCCTTTCAGGGCTGACGAGTGTACCTCTTGTTTAGTTTAGTAGGGTTCGTGTTTTTTCATCGTTAGTTCTCTGTGTGGTGTTTTTATCCTTTCAGGGCTGACGAGTGTACCTCTTGTTTAGTTTAGTAGACTTCGTTTTGTTTCATCGTTAGTTCTCTGTGTGGTGTTTTTATCCTTTCAGGGCTGACGAGTGTACCTCTTGTTTAGTTTAGTAGGGTTCGTGTTGTTTCATCGTTAGTTCTCTGTGTGGTGTTTTTATCCTTTCAGGACTGACGAGTGTACCTCTTGTTTAGTTTAGTAGAGTTCGTGTTGTTTCATCGTTAGTTCTCTGTGTGGTGTTTTTATCCTTTCAGGGCTGACGAGTGTACCTTTTGTTTAGTTTAGTAGAGTTCGTGTAGCTTCATCGTTAGTTCTCTGTGTGGTGTTTTTATCCTTTCAGGGCTGACGAGTGTACCTCTTGTTTAGTTTAGTAGACTTCGTGTTGTTTCATCGTTTGTTCTCTGTGTGGTGTTTTTATCCTTTCAGGACTGACGAGTGTACCTCTTGTTTAGTTTAGTAGAGTTCGTGTTGTTTCATCGTTAGTTCTCTGTGTGGTGTTTTTATCCTTTCAGGGCTGACGAGTGTACCTCTTGTTTAGTTTAGTAGAGTTCGTGTTGTTTCATCGTTAGTTCTCTGTGTGGTGTTTTTATCCTTTCAGGACTGACGAGTGTACCTCTTGTTTAGTTTAGTAGAGTTCGTGTTGTTTCATCGTTAGTTCTCTGTGTGGTGTTTTTATCCTTTCAGGGCTGACGAGTGTACCTCTTGTTTAGTTTCGTAGAGTTCGTGTTGTTTCATCGTTAGTTCTCTGTGTGGTGTTTTTATCCTTTCAGGGCTGACGAGTGTACCTCTTGTTTAGTTTAGTAGAGTTCGTGTAGCTTCATCGTTAGTTCTCTGTGTGGTGTTTTTATCCTTTCAGAGCTGACGAGTGTACCTCTTGTTTAGTTTCGTAGATTTCGTGTTGTTTCATCGTTAGTTCTCTGTGTGGTGTTTTTATCCTTTCAGGGCTGACGAGTGTACCTCTTGTTTAGTTTAGTAGAGTTCGTGTAGCTTCATCGTTAGTTCTCTGTGTGGTGTTTTTATCCTTTCAGGGCTGACGAGTGTACCTCTTGTTTAGTTTAGTAGAGTTCGTGTTGTTTCATCGTTAGTTCTCTGTGTGGTGTTTTTATCCTTTCAGGGCTGACGAGTGTACCTCTTGTTTAGTTTAGTAGAGTTCGTGTAGCTTCATCGTTAGTTCTCTGTGTGGTGTTTTTATCCTTTCAGGGCTGACGAGTGTACCTCTTGCTTAGTTTAGTAGACTTCGTGTTGTTTCATCGTTTGTTCTCTGTGTGGTGTTTTTATCCTTTCAGGACTGACGAGTGTACCTCTTGTTTAGTTTAGTAGAGTTCGTGTTGTTTCATCGTTAGTTCTCTGTGTGGTGTTTTTATTCTTTCAGGACTGACGAGTGTACCTCTTGTTTAGTTTAGTAGAGTTCGTGTTGTTTCATCGTTAGTTCTTTTTGTGGTGTTTTTATCCTTTCAGGGCTGACGAGTGTACCTCTTGTTTAGTTTAGTAGAGTTCGTGTAACTTCATCGTTAGTTCTCTGTGTGGTGTTTTTATCCTTTCAGGGCTGACGAGTGTACATCTTGTTTAGCTTAGTAGGGTTCGTGTTGTCTCATCGTTAGTTCTCTGTGTGGTGTTTTCATCCTTTCAGGGCTGACGAGTGTACCTCTTTTTAGTTTAGTAGGGTTCGTGTTGCTTCATCGTTAGTTCCCTGTGTGGTGTTTTTATCCTTTCAGGGCTGACGAGTGTACCTCTTGTTTAGTTTAGTAGACTTCGTGTTGTTTCATCGTTAGTTCTCTGTGTGGTGTTTTTATCCTTTCAGGGCTGACGAGTGTACCTCTTGTTTAGTTTAGTAGGGTTCGTGTTGTTTCATCGTTAGTTCTCTGTGTGGTGTTTTTATCCTTTCAGTGCTGACGAGTGTACCTCTTGTTTAGTTTAGTAGGGTTCGTGTTGTTTCATCGTTAGTTCTCTGTGTGGTGTTTTTATCCTTTCAGGGCTGACGAGTGTACCTCTTGTTTAGTTTAGTAGAGTTCGTGTAGCTTCATCGTTAGTTCTCTGTGTGGTGTTTTTATCCTTTCAGGGCTGACGAGTGTACCTCTTGTTTAGTTTAGTAGACTTCGTGTTGTTTCATCGTTAGTTCTCTGTGTGGTGTTTTTATCCTTTCAGGACTGACGAGTGTACCTTTTGTTTAGTTTAGTAGAGTTCGTGTTGTTTCATCGTTAGTTCTCTGTGTGGTGTTTTTATCCTTTCAGGGCTGACGAGTGTACCTCTTGTTTAGTTTAGTAGAGTTCGTGTAGCTTCATCGTTAGTTCTCTGTGTGGTGTTTTTATCCTTTCAGGGCTGACGAGTGTACCTCTTGTTTAGTTTAGTAGAGTTCGTGTAGCTTCATCGTTAGTTCTCTGTGTGGTGTTTTTATCCTTTCAGGGCTGACGAGTGTACCTCTTGTTTAGCTTAGTAGGGTTCGTGTTGTCTCATCGTTAGTTCTCTGTGTGGTGTTTTCATCCTTTCAGGGCTGACGAGTGTACCTCTTGTTTAGTTTAGTAGGGTTCGTGTTGTCTCATCGTTAGTTCCCTGTGTGGTGTTTTTATCCTTTCAGGGCTGACGAGTGTACCTCTTGTTTAGTTTAGTAGGGTTCGTGTTGTTTCATCGTTAGTTCTCTGTGTGGTGTTTTTATCCTTTCAGGGCTGACGAGTGTACCTCTTGTTTAGTTTAGTAGAGTTCGTGTTGTTTCATCGTTAGTTCTCTGTGTTGTGTTTTTATCCTTTCAGGGCTGACGAGTGTACCTCTTGTTTAGTTTAGTAGAGTTCGTGTAGCTTCATCGTTAGTTCTCTGTGTGGTGTTGTTATTCTTTCAGGGCTGACGAGTGTACCTCTTGTTTAGTTTAGTAGAGTTCGTGTTGTTTCATCGTTAGTTCTCTTTGTGGTGTTTTTATTCTTTCAGGACTGACGAGTGTACCTCTTGTTTAGTTTAGTAGAGTTCGTGTTGTTTCATCGTTAGTTCTCTGTGTGGTGTTTTTATCCTTTCAGGGCTGACGAGTGTACCTCTTGCTTAGTTTAGTAGAGTTCGTGTTGTTTCATCGTTAGTTCTCTGTGTGGTGTTTTTATCCTTTCAGGACTGACGAGTGTACCTCTTGTTTCGTTTAGTAGAGTTCGTGTTGTTTCATCGTTAGTTCTCTGTGTGGTGTTTTTATCCTTTCAGGGCTGACGAGTGTACCTCTTGTTTAGTTTCGTAGAGTTCGTGTTGTTTCATCGTTAGTTCTCTGTGTGGTGTTTTTATCCTTTCAGGGCTGACGAGTGTACCTCTTGTTTAGTTTAGTAGGGTTCGTGTTGTTTCATCGTTAGTTCTCTGTGTGGTGTTTTTATCCTTTCAGGGCTGACGAGTGTACCTCTTGTTTAGTTTAGTAGAGTTCGTGTTGTTTCATCGTTAGTTCTCTGTGTTGTGTTTTTATCCTTTCAGGGCTGACGAGTGTACCTCTTGTTTAGTTTAGTAGAGTTCGTGTAGCTTCATCGTTAGTTCTCTGTGTGGTGTTGTTATTCTTTCAGGGCTGACGAGTGTACCTCTTGTTTAGTTTAGTAGAGTTCGTGTTGTTTCATCGTTAGTTCTCTTTGTGGTGTTTTTATTCTTTCAGGACTGACGAGTGTACCTCTTGTTTAGTTTAGTAGAGTTCGTGTTGTTTCATCGTTAGTTCTCTGTGTGGTGTTTTTATCCTTTCAGGGCTGACGAGTGTACCTCTTGCTTAGTTTAGTAGAGTTCGTGTTGTTTCATCGTTAGTTCTCTGTGTGGTGTTTTTATCCTTTCAGGACTGACGAGTGTACCTCTTGTTTCGTTTAGTAGAGTTCGTGTTGTTTCATCGTTAGTTCTCTGTGTGGTGTTTTTATCCTTTCAGGGCTGACGAGTGTACCTCTTGTTTAGTTTCGTAGAGTTCGTGTTGTTTCATCGTTAGTTCTCTGTGTGGTGTTTTTATCCTTTCAGGGCTGACGAGTGTACCTCTTGTTTAGTTTAGTAGAGTTCGTGTAGCTTCATCGTTAGTTCTCTGTGTGGTGTTTTTATCCTTTCAGGGCTGACGAGTGTACCTCTTGTTTAGTTTAGTAGAGTTCGTGTTGTTTCATCGTTAGTTCTCTGTGTGGTGTTTTTATCCTTTCAGGGCTGACGAGTGTACCTCTTGTTTAGTTTAGTAGAGTTCGTGTAGCTTCATCGTTAGTTCTCTGTGTGGTGTTTTTATCCTTTCAGGGCTGACGAGTGTACCTCTTGTTTAGTTTAGTAGAGTTCGTGTTGTTTCATCGTTAGTTCTCTGTGTGGTGTTTTTATTCTTTCAGGACTGACGAGTGTACCTCTTGTTTAGTTTAGTAGAGTTCGTGTTGTTTCATCGTTAGTTCTTTTTGTGGTGTTTTTATCCTTTCAGGGCTGACGAGTGTACCTCTTGTTTAGTTTAGTAGAGTTCGTGTAACTTCATCGTTAGTTCTCTGTGTGGTGTTTTTATCCTTTCAGGGCTGACGAGTGTACATCTTGTTTAGCTTAGTAGGGTTCGTGTTGTCTCATCGTTAGTTCTCTGTGTGGTGTTTTCATCCTTTCAGGGCTGACGAGTGTACCTCTTGTTTAGTTTAGTAGGGTTCGTGTTGTTTCATCGTTAGTTCCCTGTGTGGTGTTTTTATCCTTTCAGGGCTGACGAGTGTACCTCTTGTTTAGTTTAGTAGACTTCGTGTTGTTTCATCGTTAGTTCTCTGTGTGGTGTTTTTATCCTTTCAGGGCTGACGAGTGTACCTCTTGTTTAGTTTAGTAGGGTTCGTGTTGTTTCATCGTTAGTTCTCTGTGTGGTGTTTTTATCCTTTCAGTGCTGACGAGTGTACCTCTTGTTTAGTTTAGTAGGGTTCGTGTTGTTTCATCGTTAGTTCTCTGTGTGGTGTTTTTATCCTTTCAGGGCTGACGAGTGTACCTCTTGTTTAGTTTAGTAGAGTTCGTGTAGCTTCATCGTTAGTTCTCTGTGTGGTGTTTTTATCCTTTCAGGGCTGACGAGTGTACCTCTTGTTTAGTTTAGTAGAGTTCGTGTAGCTTCATCGTTAGTTCTCTGTGTGGTGTTTTTATCCTTTCAGGGCTGACGAGTGTACCTCTTGTTTAGTTTAGTAGAGTTCGTGTAGCTTCATCGTTAGTTCTCTGTGTGGTGTTTTTATCCTTTCAGGGCTGACGAGTGTACCTCTTGTTTAGCTTAGTAGGGTTCGTGTTGTCTCATCGTTAGTTCTCTGTGTGGTGTTTTCATCCTTTCAGGGCTGACGAGTGTACCTCTTGTTTAGTTTAGTAGGGTTCGTGTTGTTTCATCGTTAGTTCCCTGTGTGGTGTTTTTATCCTTTCAGGGCTGACGAGTGTACCTCTTGTTTAGTTTAGTAGGGTTCGTGTTGTTTCATCGTTAGTTCTCTGTGTGGTGTTTTTATCCTTTCAGGGCTGACGAGTGTACCTCTTGTTTAGTTTAGTAGAGTTCGTGTTGTTTCATCGTTAGTTCTCTGTGTTGTGTTTTTATCCTTTCAGGGCTGACGAGTGTACCTCTTGTTTAGTTTAGTAGAGTTCGTGTAGCTTCATCGTTAGTTCTCTGTGTGGTGTTGTTATTCTTTCAGGGCTGACGAGTGTACCTCTTGTTTAGTTTAGTAGAGTTCGTGTTGTTTCATCGTTAGTTCTCTTTGTGGTGTTTTTATTCTTTCAGGACTGACGAGTGTACCTCTTGTTTAGTTTAGTAGAGTTCGTGTTGTTTCATCGTTAGTTCTCTGTGTGGTGTTTTTATCCTTTCAGGGCTGACGAGTGTACCTCTTGCTTAGTTTAGTAGAGTTCGTGTTGTTTCATCGTTAGTTCTCTGTGTGGTGTTTTTATCCTTTCAGGGCTGACGAGTGTACCTCTTGTTTCGTTTAGTAGAGTTCGTGTAGCTTCATCGTTAGTTCTCTGTGTGGTGTTTTTATCCTTTCAGGGCTGACGAGTGTACCTCTTGTTTAGTTTAGTAGGGTTCGTGTAGCTTCATCGTCAGTTCTCTGTGTGGTGTTTTTATCCTTTCAGGGCTGACGAGTGTACCTCTTGTTTAGTTTAGTAGAGTTCGTGTTGTTTCATCGTTAGTTCTCTGTGTGGTGTTTTTATTCTTTCAGGACTGACGAGTGTACCTCTTGTTTAGTTTAGTAGAGTTCGTGTTGTTTCATCGTTAGTTCTCTGTGTGGTGTTTTTATCCTTTCAGGGCTGACGAGTGTACCTCTTGTTTAGCTTAGTAGGGTTCGTGTTGTTTCATCGTTAGTTCCCTGTGTGGTGTTTTTATCCTTTCAGGGCTGACGAGTGTACCTCTTGTTTAGTTTAGTAGGGTTCGTGTTGTTTCATCGTTAGTTCTCTGTGTGGTGTTTTTATCCTTTCAGGGCTGACGAGTGTACCTCTTGTTTAGTTTAGTAGAGTTCGTGTTGTTTCATCGTTAGTTCTCTGTGTGGTGTTTTTATCCTTTCAGGGCTGACGAGTGTACCTCTTGTTTAGTTTAGTACGGTTCGTGTTGTTTCATCGTTAGTTCTCTGTGTGGTGTTTTTATCCTTTCAGGACTGACGAGTGTACCTCTTGTTTAGTTTAGTAGAGTTCGTGTTGTTTCATCGTTAGTTCTCTGTGTGGTGTTTTTATCCTTTCAGGGCTGACGAGTGTACCTCTTGTTTCGTTTAGTAGAGTTCGTGTAGCTTCATCGTTAGTTCTCTGTGTGGTGTTTTTATCCTTTCAGGGCTGACGAGTGTACCTCTTGTTTAGTTTAGTAGGGTTCGTGTAGCTTCATCGTCAGTTCTCTGTGTGGTGTTTTTATCCTTTCAGGGCTGACGAGTGTACCTCTTGTTTAGTTTAGTAGAGTTCGTGTTGTTTCATCGTTAGTTCTCTGTGTGGTGTTTTTATTCTTTCAGGACTGACGAGTGTACCTCTTGTTTAGTTTAGTAGAGTTCGTGTTGTTTCATCGTCAGTTCTCTGTGTGGTGTTTTTATCCTTTCAGGACTGACGAGTGTACCTCTTGTTTAGTTTAGTAGGGTTCGTGTAGCTTCATCGTTAGTTCTCTGTGTGGTGTTTTTATCCTTTCAGGGCTGCCGAGTGTACATCTTGTTTAGTTTAGTAGAGTTCGTGTTGTTTCATCGTTAGTTCTCTGTGTGGTGTTTTTATCCTTTCAGGGCTGACGAGTGTACCTCTTGTTTAGTTTAGTAGAGTTCGTGTAGCTTCATCGTTAGTTCTCTGTGTGGTGTTTTTATCCTTTCAGGGCTGACGAGTGTACCTCTTGCTTAGTTTAGTAGACTTCGTGTTGTTTCATCGTTTGTTCTCTGTGTGGTGTTTTTATCCTTTCAGGACTGACGAGTGTACCTCTTGTTTAGTTTAGTAGAGTTCGTGTTGTTTCATCGTTAGTTCTCTGTGTGGTGTTTTTATTCTTTCAGGACTGACGAGTGTACCTCTTGTTTAGTTTAGTAGAGTTCGTGTTGTTTCATCGTTAGTTCTTTTTGTGGTGTTTTTATCCTTTCAGGGCTGACGAGTGTACCTCTTGTTTAGTTTAGTAGAGTTCGTGTAACTTCATCGTTAGTTCTCTGTGTGGTGTTTTTATCCTTTCAGGGCTGACGAGTGTACATCTTGTTTAGCTTAGTAGGGTTCGTGTTGTCTCATCGTTAGTTCTCTGTGTGGTGTTTTCATCCTTTCAGGGCTGACGAGTGTACCTCTTTTTAGTTTAGTAGGGTTCGTGTTGCTTCATCGTTAGTTCCCTGTGTGGTGTTTTTATCCTTTCAGGGCTGACGAGTGTACCTCTTGTTTAGTTTAGTAGACTTCGTGTTGTTTCATCGTTAGTTCTCTGTGTGGTGTTTTTATCCTTTCAGGGCTGACGAGTGTACCTCTTGTTTAGTTTAGTAGGGTTCGTGTTGTTTCATCGTTAGTTCTCTGTGTGGTGTTTTTATCCTTTCAGTGCTGACGAGTGTACCTCTTTTTTAGTTTAGTAGGGTTCGTGTTGTTTCATCGTTAGTTCTCTGTGTGGTGTTTTTATCCTTTCAGGGCTGACGAGTGTACCTCTTGTTTAGTTTAGTAGAGTTCGTGTAGCTTCATCGTTAGTTCTCTGTGTGGTGTTTTTATCCTTTCAGGGCTGACGAGTGTACCTCTTGTTTAGTTTAGTAGACTTCGTGTTGTTTCATCGTTAGTTCTCTGTGTGGTGTTTTTATCCTTTCAGGACTGACGAGTGTACCTTTTGTTTAGTTTAGTAGAGTTCGTGTTGTTTCATCGTTAGTTCTCTGTGTGGTGTTTTTATCCTTTCAGGGCTGACGAGTGTACCTCTTGTTTAGTTTAGTAGAGTTCGTGTAGCTTCATCGTTAGTTCTCTGTGTGGTGTTTTTATCCTTTCAGGGCTGACGAGTGTACCTCTTGTTTAGTTTAGTAGAGTTCGTGTAGCTTCATCGTTAGTTCTCTGTGTGGTGTTTTTATCCTTTCAGGGCTGACGAGTGTACCTCTTGTTTAGCTTAGTAGGGTTCGTGTTGTCTCATCGTTAGTTCTCTGTGTGGTGTTTTCATCCTTTCAGGGCTGACGAGTGTACCTCTTGTTTAGTTTAGTAGGGTTCGTGTTGTTTCATCGTTAGTTCCCTGTGTGGTGTTTTTATCCTTTCAGGGCTGACGAGTGTACCTCTTGTTTAGTTTAGTAGGGTTCGTGTTGTTTCATCGTTAGTTCTCTGTGTGGTGTTTTTATCCTTTCAGGGCTGACGAGTGTACCTCTTGTTTAGTTTAGTAGAGTTCGTGTTGTTTCATCGTTAGTTCTCTGTGTTGTGTTTTTATCCTTTCAGGGCTGACGAGTGTACCTCTTGTTTAGTTTAGTAGAGTTCGTGTAGCTTCATCGTTAGTTCTCTGTGTGGTGTTGTTATTCTTTCAGGGCTGACGAGTGTACCTCTTGTTTAGTTTAGTAGAGTTCGTGTTGTTTCATCGTTAGTTCTCTTTGTGGTGTTTTTATTCTTTCAGGACTGACGAGTGTACCTCTTGTTTAGTTTAGTAGAGTTCGTGTTGTTTCATCGTTAGTTCTCTGTGTGGTGTTTTTATCCTTTCAGGGCTGACGAGTGTACCTCTTGCTTAGTTTAGTAGAGTTCGTGTTGTTTCATCGTTAGTTCTCTGTGTGGTGTTTTTATCCTTTCAGGACTGACGAGTGTACCTCTTGTTTCGTTTAGTAGAGTTCGTGTTGTTTCATCGTTAGTTCTCTGTGTGGTGTTTTTATCCTTTCAGGGCTGACGAGTGTACCTCTTGTTTAGTTTCGTAGAGTTCGTGTTGTTTCATCGTTAGTTCTCTGTGTGGTGTTTTTATCCTTTCAGGGCTGACGAGTGTACCTCTTGTTTAGTTTAGTAGAGTTCGTGTAGCTTCATCGTTAGTTCTCTGTGTGGTGTTTTTATCCTTTCAGGGCTGACGAGTGTACCTCTTGTTTAGTTTAGTAGAGTTCGTGTTGTTTCATCGTTAGTTCTCTGTGTGGTGTTTTTATCCTTTCAGGGCTGACGAGTGTACCTCTTGTTTAGTTTAGTAGAGTTCGTGTAGCTTCATCGTTAGTTCTCTGTGTGGTGTTTTTATCCTTTCAGGGCTGACGAGTGTACCTCTTGTTTAGTTTAGTAGAGTTCGTGTTGTTTCATCGTTAGTTCTCTGTGTGGTGTTTTTATTCTTTCAGGACTGACGAGTGTACCTCTTGTTTAGTTTAGTAGAGTTCGTGTTGTTTCATCGTTAGTTCTTTTTGTGGTGTTTTTATCCTTTCAGGGCTGACGAGTGTACCTCTTGTTTAGTTTAGTAGAGTTCGTGTAACTTCATCGTTAGTTCTCTGTGTGGTGTTTTTATCCTTTCAGGGCTGACGAGTGTACATCTTGTTTAGCTTAGTAGGGTTCGTGTTGTCTCATCGTTAGTTCTCTGTGTGGTGTTTTCATCCTTTCAGGGCTGACGAGTGTACCTCTTGTTTAGTTTAGTAGGGTTCGTGTTGTTTCATCGTTAGTTCCCTGTGTGGTGTTTTTATCCTTTCAGGGCTGACGAGTGTACCTCTTGTTTAGTTTAGTAGACTTCGTGTTGTTTCATCGTTAGTTCTCTGTGTGGTGTTTTTATCCTTTCAGGGCTGACGAGTGTACCTCTTGTTTAGTTTAGTAGGGTTCGTGTTGTTTCATCGTTAGTTCTCTGTGTGGTGTTTTTATCCTTTCAGTGCTGACGAGTGTACCTCTTGTTTAGTTTAGTAGGGTTCGTGTTGTTTCATCGTTAGTTCTCTGTGTGGTGTTTTTATCCTTTCAGGGCTGACGAGTGTACCTCTTGTTTAGTTTAGTAGAGTTCGTGTAGCTTCATCGTTAGTTCTCTGTGTGGTGTTTTTATCCTTTCAGGGCTGACGAGTGTACCTCTTGTTTAGTTTAGTAGAGTTCGTGTAGCTTCATCGTTAGTTCTCTGTGTGGTGTTTTTATCCTTTCAGGGCTGACGAGTGTACCTCTTGTTTAGTTTAGTAGAGTTCGTGTAGCTTCATCGTTAGTTCTCTGTGTGGTGTTTTTATCCTTTCAGGGCTGACGAGTGTACCTCTTGTTTAGCTTAGTAGGGTTCGTGTTGTCTCATCGTTAGTTCTCTGTGTGGTGTTTTCATCCTTTCAGGGCTGACGAGTGTACCTCTTGTTTAGTTTAGTAGGGTTTGTGTTGTTTCATCGTTAGTTCCCTGTGTGGTGTTTTTATCCTTTCAGGGCTGACGAGTGTACCTCTTGTTTAGTTTAGTAGGGTTCGTGTTGTTTCATCGTTAGTTCTCTGTGTGGTGTTTTTATCCTTTCAGGGCTGACGAGTGTACCTCTTGTTTAGTTTAGTAGAGTTCGTGTTGTTTCATCGTTAGTTCTCTGTGTTGTGTTTTTATCCTTTCAGGGCTGACGAGTGTACCTCTTGTTTAGTTTAGTAGAGTTCGTGTAGCTTCATCGTTAGTTCTCTGTGTGGTGTTGTTATTCTTTCAGGGCTGACGAGTGTACCTCTTGTTTAGTTTAGTAGAGTTCGTGTTGTTTCATCGTTAGTTCTCTTTGTGGTGTTTTTATTCTTTCAGGACTGACGAGTGTACCTCTTGTTTAGTTTAGTAGAGTTCGTGTTGTTTCATCGTTAGTTCTCTGTGTGGTGTTTTTATCCTTTCAGGGCTGACGAGTGTACCTCTTGCTTAGTTTAGTAGAGTTCGTGTTGTTTCATCGTTAGTTCTCTGTGTGGTGTTTTTATCCTTTCAGGGCTGACGAGTGTACCTCTTGTTTCGTTTAGTAGAGTTCGTGTAGCTTCATCGTTAGTTCTCTGTGTGGTGTTTTTATCCTTTCAGGGCTGACGAGTGTACCTCTTGTTTAGTTTAGTAGGGTTCGTGTAGCTTCATCGTCAGTTCTCTGTGTGGTGTTTTTATCCTTTCAGGGCTGACGAGTGTACCTCTTGTTTAGTTTAGTAGAGTTCGTGTTGTTTCATCGTTAGTTCTCTGTGTGGTGTTTTTATTCTTTCAGGACTGACGAGTGTACCTCTTGTTTAGTTTAGTAGAGTTCGTGTTGTTTCATCGTTAGTTCTCTGTGTGGTGTTTTTATCCTTTCAGGGCTGACGAGTGTACCTCTTGTTTAGCTTAGTAGGGTTCGTGTTGTTTCATCGTTAGTTCCCTGTGTGGTGTTTTTATCCTTTCAGGGCTGACGAGTGTACCTCTTGTTTAGTTTAGTAGGGTTCGTGTTGTTTCATCGTTAGTTCTCTGTGTGGTGTTTTTATCCTTTCAGGGCTGACGAGTGTACCTCTTGTTTAGTTTAGTAGAGTTCGTGTTGTTTCATCGTTAGTTCTCTGTGTGGTGTTTTTATCCTTTCAGGGCTGACGAGTGTACCTCTTGTTTAGTTTAGTACGGTTCGTGTTGTTTCATCGTTAGTTCTCTGTGTGGTGTTTTTATCCTTTCAGGACTGACGAGTGTACCTCTTGTTTAGTTTAGTAGAGTTCGTGTTGTTTCATCGTTAGTTCTCTGTGTGGTGTTTTTATCCTTTCAGGGCTGACGAGTGTACCTCTTGTTTCGTTTAGTAGAGTTCGTGTAGCTTCATCGTTAGTTCTCTGTGTGGTGTTTTTATCCTTTCAGGGCTGACGAGTGTACCTCTTGTTTAGTTTAGTAGGGTTCGTGTAGCTTCATCGTCAGTTCTCTGTGTGGTGTTTTTATCCTTTCAGGGCTGACGAGTGTACCTCTTGTTTAGTTTAGTAGAGTTCGTGTTGTTTCATCGTTAGTTCTCTGTGTGGTGTTTTTATTCTTTCAGGACTGACGAGTGTACCTCTTGTTTAGTTTAGTAGAGTTCGTGTTGTTTCATCGTCAGTTCTCTGTGTGGTGTTTTTATCCTTTCAGGACTGACGAGTGTACCTCTTGTTTAGTTTAGTAGGGTTCGTGTAGCTTCATCGTTAGTTCTCTGTGTGGTGTTTTTATCCTTTCAGGGCTGACGAGTGTACATCTTGTTTAGTTTAGTAGAGTTCGTGTTGTTTCATCGTCAGTTCTCTGTGTGGTGTTTTTATCCTTTCAGGACTGACGAATGTACCTCTTGTTTAGTTTAGTAGGGTTCGTGTAGCTTCATCGTTAGTTCTCTGTGTGGTGTTTTTATCCTTTCAGGACTGACGAGTGTACATCTTGTTTAGTTTAGTAGAGTTCGTGTTGTTTCATCGTTAGTTCTCTGTGTGGTGTTTTTATCCTTTCAGGGCTGACGAGTGTACCTCTTGTTTAGTTTAGTAGGGTTCGTGTTGTCTCATCGTTAGTTCTCTGTGTGGTGTTTTTATCCTTTCAGGGCTGACGAGTGTACCTCTTGTTTAGTTTAGTAGGGTTCGTGTTGTTTCATCGTTAGTTCTCTGTGTGGTGTTTTTATTCTTTCAGGGCTGACGAGTGTACCTCTTGTTTAGTTTAGTAGGGTTCGTGTTGTTTCATCATTAGTTCTCTGTGTGGTGTTTTTATCCTTTCAGGGCTGACGAGTGTACCTCTTGTTTAGTTTAGTAGGGTTCGTGTTGTTTCATCGTTAGTTCTCTGTGTGGTGTTTTTATCCTTTCAGGGCTGACGAGTGTACATCTTGTTTAGTTTAGTAGAGTTCGTGTTGTTTCATCGTTAGTTCTCTTTGTGGTGTTTTTATCCTTTCAGGGCTGACGAGTGTACATCTTGTTTAGTTTAGTAGAGTTCGTGTAGCTTCATCGTTAGTTCTCTGTGTGGTGTTTTTATCCTTTCAGGGCTGACGAGTGTACCTCTTGTTTAGTTTAGTAGAGTTCGTGTTGTTTCATCGTTAGTTCTCTGTGTGGTGTTTTTATCCTTTCAGGACTGACGAGTGTACCTCTTGTTTAGTTTAGTAGAGTTCGTGTTGTTTCATCGTTAGTTCTCTGTGTGGTGTTTTTATCCTTTCAGGGCTGACGAGTGTACCTCTTGTTTCGTTTAGTAGAGTTCGTGTAGCTTCATCGTTAGTTCTCTGTGTGGTGTTTTTATCCTTTCAGGGCTGACGAGTGTACATCTTGTTTAGTTTAGTAGAGTTCGTGTAGCTTCATCGTTAGTTCTCTGTGTGGTGTTTTTATCCTTTCAGGGCTGACGAGTGTACCTCTTATTTAGTTTAGTAGAGTTCGTGTTGTTTCATCGTTAGTTCTCTGTGTGGTGTTTTTATCCTTTCAGGACTGACGAGTGTACCTCTTGTTTAGCTTAGTAGAGTTCGTGTTGTTTCATCGTTAGTTCTCTGTGTGGTGTTTTTATCCTTTCAGGACTGACGAGTGTACCTCTTGTTTAGCTTAGTAGAGTTCGTGTTGTTTCATCGTTAGTTCTCTGTGTGGTGTTTTTATCCTTTCAGGACTGACGAGTGTACCTCTTGTTTAGTTTAGTAGAGTTCGTGTTGTTTCATCGTTAGTTCTCTGTGTGGTGTTTTTATCCTTTCAGGACTGACGAGTGTACCTCTTGTTTAGTTTAGTAGAGTTCGTGTAGCTTCATCGTTAGTTCTCTTTGTGGTGTTTTTATCCTTTCAGGGCTGACGAGTGTACCTCTTGTTTAATTTAGTAGAGTTCGTGTTGTTTCATCGTTAGTTCTCTGTGTGGTGTTTTTATCCTTTCAGGACTGACGAGTGTACCTCTTGTTTAGTTTAGTAGAGTTCGTGTTGTTTCATCGTTAGTTCTCTGTGTGGTGTTTTTATCCTTTCAGGACTGACGAGTGTACATCTTGTTTAGTTTAGTAGGGTTCGTGTTGTTTCATCGTTAGTTCCCTGTGTGGTGTTTTTATCCTTTCAGGGCTGACGAGTGTACCTCTTGTTTAGTTTAGTAGAGTTCTTGTTGTTTCATCGTTAGTTCTCTGTGTGGTGTTTTTATCCTTTCAGGGCTGACGAGTGTATCTCTTGTTTAGTTTAGTAGAGTTCGTGTTGTTTCATCGTTAGTTCTCTTTGTGGTGTTTTTATCCTTTCAGGGCTGACGAGTGTACCTCTTGTTTAGTTTAGTAGAGTTCGTGTTGTTTCATCGTTAGTTCTCTGTGTGGTGTTTTTATCCTTTCAGGACTGACGAGTGTACCTCTTGTTTAGTTTAGTAGAGTTCGTGTTGTTTCATCGTTAGTTCTCTGTGTGGTGTTTTTATCCTTTCAGGACTGACGAGTGTACCTCTTGTTTAGTTTAGTAGAGTTCGTGTAGCTTCATCGTTAGTTCTCTTTGTGGTGTTTTTATCCTTTCAGGGCTGACGAGTGTACCTCTTGTTTAGTTTAGTAGAGTTCGTGTTGTTTCATCGTTAGTTCTCTTTGTGGTGTTTTTATCCTTTCAGGGCTGACGAGTGTACCTCTTGTTTAGTTTAGTAGAGTTCGTGTTGTTTCATCGTTAGTTCTCTTTGTGGTGTTTTTATCCTTTCAGGGCTGACGAGTGTACCTCTTGTTTAGTTTAGTAGAGTTCGTGTTGTTTCATCGTTAGTTCTCTTTGTGGTTTTTTTATCCTTTCAGGGCTGACGAGTGTACCTCTTGTTTAGTTTAGTAGGGTTCGTGTTGTTTCATCGTTAGTTCTCTGTGTGGTGTTTTTATCCTTTCAGGACTGACGAGTGTACCTCTTGTTTAGTTTAGTAGAGTTCGTGTTGTTTCATCGTTAATTCTCTGTGTGGTGTTTTTATCCTTTCAGGACTGACGAGTGTACATCTTGTTTAGTTTAGTAGAGTTCGTGTTGTTTCATCGTTAGTTCTCTGTGTGGTGTTTTTATCCTTTCAGGACTGACGAGTGTACCTCTTGTTTAGTTTAGTAGAGTTCGTGTTGTTTCATCGTTAGTTCTCTGTGTGGTGTTTTTATCCTTTCAGGGCTGACGAGTGTACATCTTGTTTAGTTTAGTAGGGTTCGTGTTGTTTCATCATTAGTTCTCTGTGTGGTGTTTTTATCCTTTCAGGGCTGACGAGTGTACCTCTTGTTTAGTTTAGTAGGGTTCGTGTTGTTTCATCGTTATTTCTCTGTGTGGTGTTTTTATCCTTTCAGGGCTGACGAGTGTACATCTTGTTTAGTTTAGTAGAGTTCGTGTAGCTTCATCGTTAGTTCTCTGTGTGGTGTTTTTATTCTTTCAGGACTGACGAGTGTACCTCTTGTTTAGTTTAGTAGGGTTCGTGTTGTTTCATCGTTAGTTCTCTGTGTGGTGTTTTTATCCTTTCAGGGCTGACGAGTGTACATCTTGTTTAGTTTAGTAGAGTTCGTGTTGTTTCATCGTTAGTTCTCTGTGTGGTGTTTTTATCCTTTCAGGACTGACGAGTGTACCTCTTGTTTAGTTTAGTAGAGTTCGTGTTGTTTCATCGTTAGTTCTCTGTGTGGTGTTTTTATCCTTTCAGGGCTGACGAGTGTACATCTTGTTTAGTTTAGTAGGGTTCGTGTTGTTTCATCATTAGTTCTCTGTGTGGTGTTTTTATCCTTTCAGGGCTGACGAGTGTACCTCTTGTTTAGTTTAGTAGGGTTCGTGTTGTTTCATCGTTAGTTCTCTGTGTGGTGTTTTTATCCTTTCAGGGATGACGAGTGTACCTCTTGTTTAGTTTAGTAGAGTTCGTGTAGCTTCATCGTTAGTTCTCTGTGTGGTGTTTTTATTCTTTCAGGACTGACGAGTGTACCTCTTGTTTAGTTTAGTAGGGTTCGTGTTGTTTCATCGTTAGTTCTCTGTGTGGTGTTTTTATCCTTTCAGGGCTGACGAGTGTACATCTTGTTTAGTTTAGTAGAGTTCGTGTAGCTTCATCGTTAGTTCTCTGTGTGGTGTTTTTATCCTTTCAGGGCTGACGAGTGTACCTCTTGTTTAGTTTAGTAGGGTTCGTGTAGCTTCATCGTCAGTTCTCTGTGTGGTGTTTTTATCCTTTCAGGACTGACGAGTGTACCTCTTGTTTAGTTTAGTAGGGTTCGTGTTGTTTCATCGTTAGTTCTCTTTGTGGTGTTTTTATCCTTTCAGGGCTGACGAGTGTACCTCTTGTTTAGTTTAGTAGAGTTCGTGTTGTTTCATCGTTAGTTCTCTGTGTGGTGTTTTTATCCTTTCAGGACTGACGAGTGTACCTCTTGTTTAGTTTAGTAGAGTTCGTGTTGTTTCATCGTTAGTTCTCTGTGTGGTGTTTTTATCCTTTCAGGGCTGACGAGTGTACCTCTTGTTTAGTTTAGTAGAGTTCGTGTAGCTTCATCGTTAGTTCTCTTTGTGGTGTTTTGTGGACTTTTGTTTGTCTGTTCGTCATTTTTCCTCTAGTCATTGTATTGTGTGTCCTTTGATTAATAACTTCTGTTTTTCTCATTGGTATCTTCAATCTTATCAGATGTATTACAATCTTGTCAGATGTATTACAATCTTATCAGATGTATTACAATCTTATCAGATGTATTATAATCTTATCAGATGTATTACAATCTTATCAGATGTATTACAATCTTGTCAGATGTATTACAATCTTATCAGATGTATTACAATCTTATCAGATGTATTACAATCTTGTCAGATGCATTACAATCTTATCAGATGTATTACAATCTTATATTACAATCTTGTCAGATGTATTACAATCTTATCAGATATATTACAATCCTATCAGATGTATTACAATCTGATCAGATGTATTACAATCTTGTCAGGTGTATTACAATCTTAACAGATGTATTACAATCTTATATTACAATCTTGTCAGATGTATTACAATTTTGTCAGATGTATTACAATCTTGTATTGCAATCTTATCAGATGTATTACAATCTTATCAGATATATTACAATCTTATCAGATGTATTACAATCTTGTTAGATGTATTACAATCTTGTCAGATGTATTACAATCTTGTATTACAATCTTATCAGATGTATTACAATCTTATCAGATATATTACAATCTTATCAGATGTATTACCATCTTGTTAGATGTATTACAATCTTATCAGATGTATTACAATCTTATCAGATGTATTACAATCTTATCAGATGTATTACAATCTTGTCAGATGTATTACAATCTTGTCAGATGTATTACAATCTTATCAGATGTACTACAATCTTATCAGATGTATTACAATCTTATCAGATGTATTACAATCTTGTTAGATGTATTACAATCTTGTCAGATATATTACAATCTTATCAGATGTATTACAATCTTATCAGATATATCACAATCTTATCAGATGTATTACAATCTTGTCAGATGTATTACAATTTTATATTACAATCTTATCAGATGTATTACAATCTTATCAATTGTATTACAATCTTGTCAGATGTATTACAATCTTGTCAGATGTATTACAATCTTGTCAGATGTATTACAATCTTATCAGATGTATTACAATCTTGTCAGATGTATTACAATCTTATCAGATGTATTACAATCTTGTCAGATGTATTAGCGCCTCAATTCATTAAAGCATTACAATATGTTTGCTAATGGATCGGAAAACTTTTATTGAAAATGTAGATGGACCGCCGTGATCGTACGGTAGTTGGATTTATAACTACCAATGCAAGCAGTGTGTATCACCACTAACGTTGTGAGTTAGAATCCCACTCAGGTGAGGTTTACTCGATACAACATTATGTGATAAAGTTTGTCGGCGGCAGGTCGGTGGTTGTATCCGGGTACTCCGGTTTCCTCCACCAATTAAACTGACTGCCACGACATATTGTTGAAAGTGGTGTTAAACACTATAACCCTAACCCCTAACCCTATTGATAATGTATATCTGTAATAATAATAAGTGATGTCTATGTAATAAAAACGTAGATGCCAAATTTATTGCGCACTACGCGTTGCTAGACATTAATCAAACTGCATTATATAATGTCCGGCTGATAGGAATATTGGTTTGATGAAAGTATGTACAAATCAATATCACCGTCGATGTATATATTCTCATTTTTTTATTTTTTTTTTATTTAATTAGCAAAAATATCAGTAAGAACTCAACTGCATTCATCAATCAGTGAACCTTGTATGGTGCATTATGTTTGTCATGACTCGAAGCACCTGCCCATGTATCTGTGCTAAACAATGGATATATTTTTTAAAATTGCTGATGTTATTGACAATGAAATGTGTGCAGCAGTTTTTGTATTGATTGTTCATATCTGACATCCAATTAAGTAGAGGAGGCTTTGATCCCATGATCCTACTGAACCTCCACCACATGTTATGCCTCTCCAAAGCTTGAACATGGATGTCATTCAGCATATGTAATAACGTTTTTTTTTTTTTATTTATTTATTTCTTCAATGATTTGAGCTGAGAGGTTGATATTGGTGGCATTGTTGAACATCACTTTTTGTTTATTTGATGGTGTTTAACGCCACTTTCAACAATATTTCAGTTATATTGTGGCGGTCAGTTTTATTGGTGGAGGAAACCGGAGGACCCGGAGAAAACCACCGACCTGTCGCAAGTCACTGACAAACTTTATTACATAATGTTGTACACCTTGCCCTGATCCAACATCACATTTTAAACTGTTATTACGGTATTAATTCTCATTTGCGTCCTCATATATTTATTAATCAAACATTTCGAGAACTGAAAAACAATGAAATCGAATGCCATCAATGTGTCCAACATCAATAAAGATAATACAGAGGAATACTATACTTGTTGTTTTCTTAATCTAAGAAGAGTTTGAAGATACCAAAGGTGTTATTAGAATCCGTAAATCGAAGGACAGACAAAACAGTGGCAAAAAGAAAAAGGAAAAACAACGATCTACAAAGCACCACACAGAAAACTAAAGATCGAGCAGCACGAACCCCACTAAAAACCGGGGGTGAACTCGGGTGCTCCGGAAGGGTGAGAAATTCCTGCTCCACTAGTGGTACCCGTCGTGTTTATCTAGTTACAAACTCGGTGATAAATCATGAATGAAGAAAGGACCGGGAGGTGTTTAAGACAAGTGGAACATATCCGTGGTCATTTGTGACACAGATATTCCAGAACGGTCAACCAAGTCATTGTGGCGACCGTAAAACTTTCGAAGTGATAATTTCAACTTAACCAAGAGGAATCCTTGGTTCAGTATCTTCCTTGTTAGCAGCAATCCTCTATCAAGGAAGTCCTGATTGGAACCACAAGCTCTGAAATATCATATCAACTGAGAGATATATACTCTATATGCAGGTGTTAAAATAACTTACGATAAAACATTACATTACACGTGGTTACTAACCTGAAACAGAACAACATTCCCGATAATCACGTAGGTATACATCGAGTTTGAAAGTACCTTGTTCCAAATCACATCAAAACACCCCTATCAAATAGTAAATTAACTTTATTATATTTTGTATTTTCTTTGTCTTATAGTCATATATTTAACTATATTCATTAATTAAGTTTAGGATACACCCGTTGTCACCATTGTATTGTTGTTTGATATTGGTCTACATATACAATCACTACTAAGGTGTGTTAGGTTGTGACGTGTACTCTATTAAACTTTGTAACAATAAAATTTGTCAGTGACTTCCGGCAATCTACTCGGCCATTCTCGCTACCCTGCAAATAACCTCGTATGCATTAGGCGTATAAATCGGACTACTTTTCACATGTCAGTTACATTAAAGTTTGATAAAGTTATATTTTAAGCAATTTTCTATATTTCAATTAAAATTTTAATTAGTTTTGCATGATTAGATTTTACTTAGTATGTCTTCCATATTGGATTTTCGAGGACTATATCTTTGTGCGGCTTA
Source organism: Bathymodiolus septemdierum (assembly GCA_963383655.1). Taxonomy (NCBI): domain Eukaryota; kingdom Metazoa; phylum Mollusca; class Bivalvia; order Mytilida; family Modiolidae; genus Bathymodiolus; species Bathymodiolus septemdierum. The sequence continues at coordinate 5,876,208 of OY726521.1, forward strand.
ACTTAACTTAACTTCCGGCAAACAATTTAAGAAGAATTTCTACTATGTACGTACGAGGTTATTTGCAGGGTAGCGAGAATGGCCGAGTAGTTACGATTGTGACTTCCGGTAGATCGATAGTTATTACCATTAAAAATGGCCGCCATGATATTGACTTACATATTATTTAAAATATCGTTAACCACACATAACACTAAACTATAATAGCGAAGGTACAATTTGTAGTGCATCAAGCAATTATATATAATAATTCTTTGAAAACAAACAAGGAAAGGAGTTTTTAAATTTGTATTGTTGCAGTTATACTACTGAAATATCAACCATTGTAGACAGATAGACTTAGACATATATACTTTAATTATATATACATGTATCTGATCTACCATGGCAGAAAAGTATGCGGGCATGTATTTGTGTGTTAGCGGTATCAATTTTCACTCTCTGTGATTTAGATATTTGATGTTGGAACTGTTCCAATACTGTGGTATTTTGATGTTAGAACTGTTCCAATACTGTGGTATTTTGATGTTAGAACTGTTCCAATACTGTGGTATTTTGATGTTAGAACTGTTCCAACACTGTGGTATTTTGATGTTAGAACTGTTCCAACACTGTGGTATTTTGATGTTAGAACTGTTCCAACACTGTGGTATTTTGATGTTAGAACTGTTCCAACACTGTGGTATTTTGATGTTAGAACTGTTCCAACACTGTGGTATTTTGATGTTAGAACTGTTCCAACACTGTGGTATTTTGATGTTAGAACTGTTCCAACACTGTGGTATTTTGATGTTAGAACTGTTCCAACACTGTGGTATTTTGATGTTAGAACTGTTCCAATACTGTGATATTTTGATGTTAGAACTGTTTCAATACTGTGGTATTTTGATGTTAGAACTGTTTCAATACTGTGGTATTTTTATGTTTCATTTTATATCTAGTAGACACTGAATTATAACAAAGATAACATATTCTATAACAAGGATAGCATATTCTAGGAAAATGAAAAAAAGAACTTGTAATGTTACTGTGAAAAACAAACTAAACGATCGTCAACATATTTACATCAAAGTATTGGTACAATGATTATCTATGAAACATAATATAGGTATACAACCTCCAGATAGATAATATAGGTATACAACCTCCAGATAGATAATATAGGTATACAACCTCCAGATAGATAATATAGGTATACAACCTCCAGATAGATAATATAGGTATACAACCTCCGGATAGATAATATAGGTATACAACCTCCAGATAGATAATATAGGTATACAACCTCCAGATAGATAATATAGGTATACAACCTCCAGATAGATAATATAGGTATACAACCTCCAGATAGATAATATAGGTATACAACCTCCAGATAGATAATATAGGTATACAACCTCCAGATAGATAATATAGGTATACAACCTCCAGATAGATAATATAGGTATACAACCTCCAGATAGATAATATAGGTATACAACCTCCAGATAGATAATATAGGTATACAACCTCCAGATAGATAATATAGGTATACAACCTCCGGATAGATAATATAGGTATACAACCTCCAGATAGATAATATAGGTATACAACCTCCGGATAGATAATATAGGTATACAACCTCCAGATAGATAATATAGGTATACAACCTCCAGATAGATAATATAGGTATACAACCTCCAGATAGATAATATAGGTATACAACCTCCAGATAGATAATATAGGTATACAACCTCCAGATAGATAATATAGGTATACAACCTCCAGATAGATAATATAGGCATACAACCTCCGGATAGATAATATAGGTATACAACCTCCAGATAGATAATATAGGTATACAACCTCCAGATAGATAATATAGGTATACAACCTCCAGATAGATAATATAGGTATACAACCTCCAGATAGATAATATAGGTATACAACCTCCAGATAGATAATATAGGTATACAACCTCCAGATAGATAATATAGGTATACAACCTCCAGATAGATGATATAGGTATACAACCTCCAGATAGATAATATAGGTATACAACCTCCAGATAGATAATATAGGTATACAACCTCCAGATAGATAATATAGGTATACAACCTCCAGATAGATAATATAGGTATACAACCTCCAGATAGATAATATAGGTATACAACCTCCAGATAGATAATATAGGTATACAACCTCCAGATAGATAATATAAGTATACAACCTCCAGATAGATAATATAGGTATACAACCTCCAGATAGATAATATAAGTATACAACCTCCGGATAGATATCCTTTGTTACGCCATCTCTAGCACAGTCGACATCTCCATCAGTTGAGCCTGTAATGGGTGTTTTACAGCAAATCAATGGTGCGTCAATGGGGGTTGTAATGATCCCAGGGGTCCTATCCCAGCTAGCAGATTTGTCTTTGAAATCTACGTAGGTCTCGATTCCACAGCATTCATACTGGAAAAATAATCAAAATGTATCTATAGTTATTAAGTCTTGGAGACTTATTGTTTTTATTATTATTATTATTATTATTATTATTATTTCCGTCTGTAACACATGAAGATGTCCGCAGCGGTTCTCACAAACCATGCTCATAGGTTCAATGGTCTTGCGGTTTGGTATGTTGATAGATCTATGTATGTAGTTGTGCATGAAGGTTTGAAATTTTGCACTGGGACTCTCTTGGTTATATTTTGAGGGGCCTAAATAATTGAGGGTATACTATAAAATCTTATTGGGATTTTTTTCTTCTTCAGAATGCTTTTTTTTTGTGTGTAATGAAACTTCACAGGAATTATCCTTAGGATGTGTATATGGGCATTTTGGGTTTGACATTTTCAAAATGGCCGCCGTTGCCATGGTAGTCATGAAAGTTAAAATAAAATGTTGATCCGGATGTAATGAATCTTAACAGGAATGATCTTTGTGATGTGCAGATGTGCAAAAGTGTTTATTGAATTATGAATTTCAAAACATTGAATATCAAGTCGTCAATGTGTTCTGATCACTAGCTGAGTTTGATTGGGAGACTTTGTTGTCGGAAGTTTACATGAACTTTAATAATAATTGAGTTGAAAAATAAATAAAGACAGTATTCCTGCTGATACAGGCAATATCAACGATATTGTAAACGAAATGAATGCCATTTTATCAAATATTACACAGAAATATACTAAACGTGAATTGACAAAAACTGCAATGTGTGAGACGAGTTTGATGATACCAAAGGAGCAATCAGAATCCGTATATGCGAAGAAGACCAAACAACACAATGGCCAAAAGAAAAGGTACAAACAACGATCTACAAAACATACATATAAAACTAAAGATCGAGTAACACGAACCCCACTAAAAACCGGAGTTGAACTCATGTGCTCCGGAAGGGTGAGAAGTTCCTGCTCTACTAGTGGCACCCGTCGTGTTAATAAAGTTACAAACCCGGTAATAAATCGTGAATGAGGAAAGGACCAGGAAGTGTTTACGACAAGTGGAACATATCCGTGGTCATTTGTGACACAGATATTCCATAATGGTCAACCAAGTCATGGTGGCGACCGTAAAATTTTCGAAGTGATGACTTCAACTTTACCAAAAGGAATCCTTGGTTCAGTAGCTTCCTTGTTAGCAGCAACCCTCTATCAAGGAAATCCTGATAGGAACAACAAGCTCTAGAAAATCGTATCATCTGAGAGATATATACTCCATATGCAGGTGCTGCTGGAATGTTGCTACATGTAAATGGAAAGTTCACAATGGGAAAATTTAAATCATCTCTTTTGTAGTAAAGTTTCGTTCTTAACCGACCCTCACTGTCGATTTCGAGGTGTAGGTCAAGGTATGAAGCAGACCTATCTGTATCTGTGGTATCATTTATTTCAAGCTCAATGGGATAGATGCGATCAACAAAATCATCAAGCCTAAAATTATTTAGTGAAAGGACATCATCTATATAGCGGAACGTGAAGTTAAAGGATCGGGCTAGCTTCTTTTCGTTTTTCTTGAGAAGCCCCTGTATGAAGTCTGCCTGATGCGAATAAAGGAACAAGTCGGCGAGAAGAGGAGCACAGTTTGTACCCATAGGTATGCCGACTGTCTGTTGAATAACACGTCCACCAAACATAAAAAAATATGTTGTCAATCAAAAACTATTTTAGTAACGTCAAAAAGTGACAACTAGCTTTAACAGGAGACAGTGGATAACGAAACAGAGTAAACAGTTACATGCATACTGTTGGCACGCATTATCAACATTCAACCAAAATAACAGTGAAAATAGTCTTGTACTAAACCTATCAAAACAAAGATGTAAAGGTATGGAAACTAATGTTACAAAAGAACAGCAGGGAAATATGTTGAATTCAAATACAAACGACTAATCCAAATTACTTTTACAGGAAATGTAGTAAACGTCACAAAACAAATTGTTACTAGTAATATATAGCTTGTTAATTTTTTCATCACTTCAAACATCTAGTTAATTGATGCAAGACGAACCATTATCACCTTTATATCAGATTTCATGCAAACAGTGTAGCAGCTGATTTAATTAAAGAATGATGTGAGAATGTTGAGGTCAGTAACCGAATCCTTGATAAACATACTATTATTGATACGTTTTGCTCGATATGGACTTCTCATCACATCTCACATCTCAGACTTTGCCTTCGATGTGACCAGGATGTGACATTGCTCTGAGAAATTCATTCTCGCAAAGCAAATCAGTGATAGCTTGTATTTATTTCTGCAGATGAAACAGTTTTTTTTAGCTGAAGTATTTAAAGAAAACTAATATTGTCTATTTAAAGAAAACCAATATTTTGTCTATTTAAAGAAAATCAATATTTTGTCTATTTAAAGAAAATCAATAATTTGTCTATTTAAAGAAAATCAATATTTTGTCTATTTTCGTAAGAAAAGTTTGAAGATACTAAAGATGTGGTCAAAAGCCGTAATTCGAAGGACAAACAATACAATAGCCAAAAGAAAAAAGACAAAAGTACAAACAATGATCTGTAAAGCACTACACAAAAAATTAAAAATAACAACACGAACCCTACTGAAAAGCGGTCTGAACTTAGGTGGCCCGGAAGGGTAGGCAGTTCCACTAGTGACACTCGTCGTGTTAATCTTATTACAAACTCGATGACGTCATGAATTATGAAAGAACTAGATTATGGTAACGATAAGTGGAACATATCCGTGGTAATGTGTGACACAGTTATTCTGTAACTGTTAATCAAGTAATTATAGTAACCGTAAAACTGGCCTGTTTAACTAACTATCAGTGTGTATTCCATTTACACTTTGATTTGCAGCTTCTGATTACCCCATTTTGATATCATCTACAAACTCTTCGGGCATATGGACATGATCTAATTTACCGACTATACTATAATTAACCCCTAACATAACTAGCAATGTCAACTTGAAATATAGTTAATCATTACACCTCTTAGTGTTCCGGTACTGACATGACCTTAGACGAGTATGTAACACCGGTACTGACACGACCTTAGACGAGTATGTAACACCGATACTGACACGACCTTAGACGAGTATGTAACACCGGTACTGACATGACCTTAGACGAGTATGTAACACCGGTACTGACATGACCTTAGACGAGTATGTAACACCGGTACTGACACGACCTTAGACGAGTATGTAACACCGGTACTGACATGACCTTAGACGAGTATGTAACACCGGTACTGACATGACCTTAGACGAGTATGTAACACCGGTACTGACATGACCTTAGACGAGTATGTAACACCGGTACTGACATGACCTTAGACGAGTATGTAACACCGGTACTGACACGACCTTAGACGAGTATGTAACACCGGTACTGACACGACCTTAGACGAGTATGTAACACCGGTACTGACATGACCTTAGACGAGTATGTAACACCGGTACTGACACGACCTTAGACGAGTATGTAACACCGGTACTGACATGACCTTAGACGAGTATGTAACACCGGTACTGACACGACCTTAGACGAGTATGTAACACCGGTACTGACATGACCTTAGACGAGTATGTAACACCGGTACTGACATGACCTTAGACGAGTATGTAACACCGGTACTGACACGACCTTAGACGAGTATGTAACACCGGTACTGACATGACCTTAGACGAGTATGTAACACCGATACTGACATGACTTTAGACGAGTATGTAACACCGGTACTGACACGACCTTAGACGAGTATGTAACACCGATACTGACATGACCTTAGACGAGTATGTAACACCGGTACTGACATGACCTTAGACGAGTTTGCAACACCGGTACTGACACGACCTTAGACGAGTATGTAACACCGGTACTGACATGACCTTAGACGAGTATGTAACACCGGTACTGACATGACCTTAGACGAGTATGTAACACCGGTACTGACACGACCTTAGACGAGTATGTAACACCGGTACTGACATGACATTAGACGAGTATGTAACACCGGTACTGACATGACCTTAGACGAGTATGTAACACCGGTACTGACATGACCTTAGACGAGTATGTAACACCGGTACTGACATGACCTTAGACGAGTATGTAACACCGGTACTGACATGACCTTAGACGAGTATGTAACACCGGTACTGACATGACCTTAGACGAGTATGTAACACCGGTACTGACATGACCTTAGACGAGTATGTAACACCGGTACTGACATGACCTTAGACGAGTATGTAACACCGGTACTGACATGACCTTAGACGAGTTTGTAACACCGGTACTGACATGACCTTAGACGAGTATGTAACACCGGTACTGACATGACCTTAGACGAGTATGTAACACCGGTACTGACATGACCTTAGACGAGTATGTAACACCGGTACTGACATGACCTTAGACGAGTATGTAACACCGGTACTGACATGACCTTAGACGAGTATGTAACACCGGTACTGACATGACCTTAGACGAGTATGTAACACCGGTACTGACATGACCTTAGACGAGTATGTAACACCGGTACTGACATGACCTTAGACGAGTATGTAACACCGGTACTGACATGACCTTAGACGAGTATGTAACACCGGTACTGACATGACCTTAGACGAGTATGTAACACCGGTACTGACATGACTTTAGACGAGTATGTAACACCGGTACTGACATGACCTTAGACGAGTATGTAACACCGGTACTGACATGACCTTAGACGAGTATGTAACACCGGTACTGACATGACCTTAGACGAGTATGTAACACCGATACTGACATGACCTTAGACGAGTATGTAACACCGGTACTGACATGACCTTAGACGAGTATGTAACACCGGTACTGACATGACCTTAGACGAGTATGTAACACCGGTACTGACATGACCTTAGACGAGTATGTAACACCGGTACTGACATGACTTTAGACGAGTATGTAACACCGGTACTGACACGACCTTAGACGAGTATGTAACACCGGTACTGACATGACCTTAGACGAGTATGTAACACCGGTACTGACATGACCTTAGACGAGTATGTAACACCGGTACTGACATGACTTTAGACGAGTATGTAACACCGGTACTGACACGACCTTAGACGAGTATGTAACACCGGTACTGACATGATCTTAGACGAGTATGTAACACCGGTACTGACATGACTTTAGACGAGTATGTAACACCGGTACTGACATGACCTTAGACGAGTATGTAACACCGATACTGACATGACCTTAGACGAGTATGTAACACCGGTACTGACATGACTTTCGACGAGTATGTAACACCGGTACTGACACGACCTTAGACGAGTATGTAACACCGGTACTGACATGACCTTAGACGAGTATGTAACACCGGTACTGACACGACCTTAGACGAGTATGTAACACCGGTACTGACATGACCTTAGACGAGTATGTAACACCGGTACTGACATGACCTTAGACGAGTATGTAACACCGGTACTGACATGACCTTAGACGAGTATGTAACACCGGTACTGACATGACCTTAGACGAGTATGTAACACCGGTACTGACATGACCTTAGACGAGTATGTAACACCGGTACTGACATGACCTTAGACGAGTATGTAACACCGATACTGACATGACCTTAGACGAGTTTGTAACACCGGTACTGACATGACCTTAGACGAGTATGTAACACCGGTACTGACATGACTTTAGACGAGTTTGTAACACCGGTACTGACATGACCTTAGACGAGTTTGTAACACCGGTACTGACATGACCTTAGACGAGTATGTAACACCGGTACTGACATGACCTTAGACGAGTTTGTAACACCGGTACTGACATGACCTTAGACGAGTATGTAACACCGGTACTGACATGACCTTAGACGAGTATGTAACACCGGTACTGACATGACTTAGACGAGTTTGTAACACCGGTACTGACATGACCTTAGACGAGTATGTAACACCGTACTGACATGACCTTAGACGAGTATGTAACACCGGTACTAACATGACCTTAGACGAGTATGTAACACCGATACTGACATGACCTTAGACGAGTATGTAACACCGGTACTGACATGACCTTAGACGAGTATGTAACACCGGTACTGACATGACCTTAGACGAGTATGTAACACCGGTACTGACATGACCTTAGACGAGTATGTAACACCGGTACTGACATGACCTTAGACGAGTATGTAACACCGGTACTGACATGACCTTAGACGAGTATGTAACACCGGTACTGACATGACCTTAGACGAGTATGTAACACCGGTACTGACATGACCTTAGACGAGTATGTAACACCGGTACTGACATGACCTTAGACGAGTTTATAACACCGGTACTGACATGAACCTAGACGAGTATGTAACACCGATACTGACATGACCTTAGACGAGTATGTAACACCGGTACTGACATGACCTTAGACGAGTATGTAACACCGGTACTGACATGACCTTAGACGAGTATGTAACACCGGTACTGACATGACCTTAGACGAGTATGTAACACCGGTACTGACACGACCTTAGACGAGTATGTAACACCGGTACTGACATGACTTTAGACGAGTATGTAACACCGGTACTGACACGACCTTAGACGAGTATGTAACACCGGTACTGACATGACCTTAGACGAGTATGTAACACCGGTACTGACATGACTTTAGACGAGTATGTAACACCGGTACTGACATGACCTTAGACGAGTATGTAACACCGGTACTGACATGACCTTAGACGAGTATGTAACACCGGTACTGACATGACCTTAGACGAGTATGTAACACCGGTACTGACACGACCTTAGACGAGTATGTAACACCGGTACTGACATGACCTTAGACGAGTATGTAACACCGGTACTGACATGACCTTAGACGAGTATGTAACACCGGTACTGACACGACCTTAGACGAGTATGTAACACCGGTACTGACACGACCTTAGACGAGTATGTAACACCGGTACTGACACGACCTTAGACGAGTTTGTAACACCGGTACTGACATGAACCTAGACGAGTATGTAACACCGATACTGACATGACCTTAGACGAGTATGTAACACCGGTACTGACATGACCTTAGACGAGTATGTAACACCGGTACTGACACGACCTTAGACGAGTATGTAACACCGGTACTGACATGACCTTAGACGAGTATGTAACACCGGTACTGACATGACCTTAGACGAGTTTGTAACACCGGTACTGACATGAACCTAGACGAGTATGTAACACCGATACTGACATGACCTTAGACGAGTATGTAACACCGGTACTGACATGACCTTAGACGAGTATGTAACACCGGTACTGACATGACCTTAGACGAGTTTGTAACACCGGTACTGACATGACCTTAGACGAGTATGTAACACCGGTACTGACATGACCTTAGACGAGTATGTAACACCGGTACTGACATGACCTTAGACGAGTTTGTAACACCGGTACTGACATGAACCTAGACGAGTATGTAACACCGATACTGACATGACCTTAGACGAGTATGTAACACCGGTACTGACATGACCTTAGACGAGTATGTAACACCGGTACTGACACGACCTTAGACGAGTATGTAACACCGGTACTGACATGACTTTAGACGAGTATGTAACACCGGTACTGACATGACCTTAGACGAGTATGTAACACCGGTACTGACATGACCTTAGACGAGTATGTAACACCGGTACTGACATGACCTTAGACGAGTATGTAACACCGGTACTGACATGACCTTAGACGAGTATGTAACACCGGTACTGACATGACCTTAGACGAGTATGTAACACCGGTACTGACATGACCTTAGACGAGTATGTAACACCGGTACTGACATGACCTTAGACGAGTATGTAACACCGGTACTGACATGACCTTAGACGAGTATGTAACACCGGTACTGACATGACCTTAGACGAGTATGTAACACCGGTACTGACATGACCTTAGACGAGTATGTAACACCGGTACTGACATGACCTTAGACGAGTATGTAACACCGGTACTGACATGACCTTAGACGAGTATGTAACACCGGTACTGACACGACCTTAGACGAGTATGTAACACCGGTACTGACATGACCTTAGACGAGTATGTAACACCGGTACTGACATGACCTTAGACGAGTATGTAACACCGGTACTGACATGACCTTAGACGAGTATGTAACACCGGTACTGACATGATCTTAGACGAGTATGTAACACCGGTACTGACATGACCTTAGACGAGTATGTAACACCGGTACTGACATGACCTTAGACGTGTATGTAACACCGGTACTGACATGACCTTAGACGAGTATGTAACACCGGTACTGACATGACCTTAGACGAGTATGTAACACCGGTACTGACATGACCTTAGACGAGTATGTAACACCGGTACTGACATGACCTTAGACGAGTATGTAACACCGGTACTGACATGACCTTAGACGAGTTTGTAACACCGGTACTGACATGAACCTAGACGAGTATGTAACACCGATACTGACATGACCTTAGACGAGTATGTAACACCGGTACTGACATGACCTTAGACGAGTATGTAACACCGGTACTGACATGACCTTAGACGAGTATGTAACACCGGTACTGACACGACCTTAGACGAGTATGTAACACCGGTACTGACATGACCTTAGACGAGTATGTAACACCGGTACTGACATGACCTTAGACGAGTATGTAACACCGGTACTGACATGACCTTAGACGAGTTTATAACACCGGTACTGACATGAACCTAGACGAGTATGTAACACCGATACTGACATGACCTTAGACGAGTATGTAACACCGGTACTGACATGACCTTAGACGAGTATGTAACACCGGTACTGACATGACCTTAGACGAGTTTGTAACACCGGTACTGACATGACCTTAGACGAGTATGTAACACCGGTACTGACATGACCTTAGACGAGTTTGTAACACCGGTACTGACATGAACCTAGACGAGTATGTAACACCGATACTAACATGACCTTAGACGAGTATGTAACACCGGTACTGACATGACCTTAGACGAGTATGTAACACCGGTACTGACACGACCTTAGACGAGTATGTAACACCGGTACTGACATGACTTTAGACGAGTATGTAACACCGGTACTGACATGACCTTAGACGAGTATGTAACACCGGTACTGACATGACCTTAGACGAGTATGTAACACCGGTACTGACATGACCTTAGACGAGTATGTAACACCGGTACTGACATGACCTTAGACGAGTATGTAACACCGGTACTGACATGACCTTAGACGAGTATGTAACACCGGTACTAACATGACCTTAGACGAGTATGTAACACCGGTACTGACATGACCTTAGACGAGTATGTAACACCGGTACTGACACGACCTTAGACGAGTATGTAACACCGGTACTGACATGACCTTAGACGAGTATGTAACACCGGTACTGACATGACCTTAGACGAGTATGTAACACCGGTACTGACATGACCTTAGACGAGTATGTAACACCGGTACTGACATGACCTTAGACGAGTATGTAACACCGGTACTGACATGACCTTAGACGAGTATGTAACACCGGTACTGACATGACCTTAGACGAGTATGTAACACCGGTACTGACATGACCTTAGACGAGTATGTAACACCGGTACTGACATGACCTTAGACGAGTATGTAACACCGGTACTGACATGACCTTAGACGAGTATGTAACACCGGTACTGACATGACCTTAGACGAGTATGTAACACCGGTACTGACATGACCTTAGACGAGTATGTAACACCGGTACTGACATGACCTTAGACGAGTATGTAACACCGGTACTGACATGACCTTAGACGAGTATGTAACACCGGTACTGACATGACCTTAGACGAGTATGTAACACCGGTACTAACATGACCTTAGACGAGTTTTGTTATCCTGTGTATGCCCTTTGGTTTACTTGCTCTGTAAAACGCTTAAATTATTTGGCTTTCCAATCTTTTGATCATGAGCGTACTTGATGGAGATTGTTCCAGGAACGCATCGTGCGCACTAAATTAGATATCTATGATTTATTACATATTTGACAACTGTTCGTGTGATTAATGTCTAATTTAAACTAAAGATTACGGACTAGGCAATTCAATTTACTGAATAGAAATGTTTTAAGAAGAGCCGTAGAAATAGTGTGTAACTGTCGTATGCATACAGTGAATGCTTAGACTATAATGAAGTATTATTGTCAAGGGTTCCTCTAAAACACCAAAGATGTCGTATTCTGTCCTGAGACAAATTAAACAATATAAAAGTTGAGAGGGTTTATGAATGATGAATGATCGCTATCGAATTTTAATGGAAATAGAATTCTCATCCCAATCAATGTGGATCTTATCCAATACTAATGCGTGCTTATCAGAGAAGTAGCAAATACTGGTTTGACTCGACCCTGGAGTGACCCGATACTCATCCTTACTTGAAGTGGATTATTACGATAATCATTAAACCATCATGGTAGATCATACTGGCTGCAAGAAATAGATGAAATAGTTTTAAAATTATCTACTAACGTAATTCATGACAAACATCCATCCTAGAGTGTCTGTGTTGTTTCCTGCTAATCCTGTGAAGTCTTTGAGTGAGAAGTACAACAGTTTCTTTATCTGACCTTGTATCTATAGCAAAAATACTAACTCAGCTTTATAACAATGGCGTCAGTAGACTAGCAACATCTTTATATCATAGTTTAGATTTATGGTGTTTAATGCCATTTTCAACAATATTTCAGTCGTGGTGGTCAGTTTTATTGGTGGAGGAAATCGGAGTACCCGGATAAAACCACAGACCTGCCACAGTCACTAACAAACTTTATCTTATATTGTTGTATCCCGTACATATATTTATATGAAATATGTTGTATACATGAATGTTGTTTTGATTATTTTGAAGGAAATATTTGTTTTTTGTTTTAAAGAGACATATAATCATTATCTTTCCAAGTTATGATAAAATAAAAATAAAACACACTACAATGTCTAGAGTAGTTCCAAAGTCCAATCCTAATCGTAGAAATAGAACAAAATCTACACCCTTGCACATATACACATTACCGCGTTGTTATGTAAAAAATGAGCGAATTTTGAACTTTATGCATAATTATGCAATTAGTATTTGTTGCTTCTGCACTAAGAACGCAACATTAAGGAGAAAGAGCAAAAACTGGTTGTAGCAGAATCAGGATAATGTGTCCGATCGGAGCGACATGTACATTTTATTTTCGAATGTGATCTTTCTGGATAAGGAGATATCTTGATGGCATCAATTCAATTATTTCTTTCATAGTAGTAAATAGTAATCGGGAGGCCGTCAATGATCCATGTGTATTCTACATTCAGGTTCATAGTAGTAAATAGTAATCGGGAGGCCGTCAATGATCCATGTGTATTCTACATTCAGGTTCATAGTAGTAAATAGTAATCGGGAGGCCGTCAATGATCCATGTGTATTCTACATTCAGGTTCATAGTAGTAAATAGTAATCGGGAGGCCGTCAATGATCCATGTGTATTCTACATTCAGGTTCATAGTAGTAAATAGTAATCGGGAGGCCGTCAATGATCCATGTGTATTCTACATTCAGGTTCATAGTAGTAAATAGTAATCGGGAGGCCGTCAATGATCCATGTGTATTCTACATTCAGGTTCATAGTAGTAAATAGTAATCGGGAGGCCGTCAATGATCCATGTGTATTCTACATTCAGGTTCATAGTAGTAAATAGTAATCGGGAGGCCGTCAATGATCCATGTGTATTCTACATTCAGGTTCATAGTAGTAAATAGTAATCGGGAGGCCGTCAATGATCCATGTGTATTCTACATTCAGGTTCATAGTAGTAAATAGTAATCGGGAGGCCGTCAATGATCCATGTGTATTCTACATTCAGGTTCATAGTAGTAAATAGTAATCGGGAGGCCGTCAATGATCCATGTGTATTCTACATTCAGGTTCATTGTGCAGAATCAATACTGATTGAATAATACATACAATGTACATGTTATATTTTTTCCAGAATGGAAAATAATTCAGCCATTGGATATTCTTTTAAACCAAATGTAAAACTAGTGATTAAAGAAAACTTTGTATTTTTCCCATTCATTGCACTTGAAAACGAGAGTAAACATAGGGGTCATGAACAATTCAAAATGGCGGAGTAGAAAAATGGTCATCGGTCTGTTTGACAGTTATTGTTGGAAAAGTTAATGAAAGTTCTTCATTAAAATATGTCGCTATGTTCTATGTTCTCGTTTAAATGTAATGAAAAATCGAAAAATGTTACTGTTGTCGGCTATTAAATAGCAATGCTACGTACCTTGTTATCTATGCACTATACTTACCATGACAGGTACAGCAAACGCCAAAGGCAATAGCAGAGCTTCCATAAACAAGATAACTATTAGTAGGAGGATATACTGAAATAAATAAATAGGATAAATATAGTCCAGATATCATAACTAAGGCGTGTCAAACATTGAAATATTCGTCCAGATATCATAACTAAGGCGACACGCCTTAGTTATGAAACATTGAAATATTCGTCAGATATCATAACTAAGGCGTGTCAAACATTGAAATATTCGTCCACATATCATTACTAAGGCGTGTCAAACATTGAAATATTCGTCCACATATCATAACTAAGGCGTGCCAAGCATTGAAATATTCGTCCAGATATCATTACTAAGGCGTGTCAAACATTGAAATATTCGTCCAGATATCATAACTAAGGCTTGTCAAACATTGAAATATTCGTCCAGATATCATAGCTAAGGCGTGTCAAACATTGAAATATTCGTCCAGATATCATTACTAAGGCGTGTCAAACATTGAAATATTCGTCCACATATCATAACTAAGGCGTGTCAAACATTGAAATATTCGTCCAGATATCATAACTAAGGCGTGTCAAACATTGAAATATTCGTCCAGATATCATTACTAAGGCGTGTCAAACATTGAAATATTCGTCCAGATATCATAACTAAGGCGTGTAAAACATTGAAATATTCGTCCAGATATCATAACTAAGGCGTGTCAAATATTGAAATATTCGTCCAGATATCATAACTAAGACGTGTCAAATATTGAAATATTCGTCCAGATATCATAACTAAGACGTGTCAAACATTGAAATATTCGTCCAGATATCATAACTAAGGCGTGTCAAATATTGAAATATTCGTCCAGATATCATAACTAAGACGTGTCAAATATTGAAATATTCGTCCAGATATCATAACTAAGACGTGTCAAACATTGAAATATTCGTCCAGATATCATAACTAAGGCGTGTCAAACATTGAAATATTCGTCCAGATATCATTACTAAGGCGTGTCAAACATTGAAATATTCATCCAGATATCATAACTAAGACGTGTCAAACATTGAAATATTCGTCCAGATATCATAACTAAGGCATGTCAAACATTGAAATATTCATCCAGATATCATAACTAAGGCGTGTCAAACATGGAAATATTCATCCAGATATCATAACTAAAGACGTGTCAAATATTGAAATATTCGTCCAGATATCATAACTAAGACGTGTCAAACATTGAAATATTCGTCCAGATATCATAACTAAGGCGTGTCAAACATTAAAATATTCGTCCAAACTCTCTTATATGACGAGTGAGTTATTACACCATATGGTTAGGTAACTTTTCTTAGTAAGAGAAGACATGGGTTGAATAAACATGCGAGACTATCCAACATTGCACATGCACGCAAATGTAAGTAAAAGAACAGTGCTTATAAGATACAACTGTATGAGTATCTCTACTGCCACGTGAGCTATAGGAGTATCTATGCTGCCATGTACTCACCACTAACAGGAGACACCGTACTTTATACCAGGCACCACAACAACCACTGAAAGACAAGGTGAAGAAGCCAAGACCAACACCAATCATGACGTCAGCAATCCATCCACCCAGGAGGTCATTAAAGCTGAATTTGTCTATGTTATCCACGTCACCAATCCGTGTATTTGTTATCAAATCTCTGATATTTTTCTTCGTTGTCAATTCCATTACTTCTACAATTTTAACGTCTGCTCCAGCATGAAACACTATTCCGAAGATTGTCAATACCAGGCTTCCGAACTGCAAACAAATAGAACGACATCTCATTGTTCACAACTTTCTATTAAACCTCAATTTGAAGAAAAGAAAGCTCTAAGTTTCAAATACTGAGCAAAATAGGTATTGCTATGCCTGTTATCAAAATAATCGTGTACATTGAAGTAGGGATATGTTTTGAATATTGGACAAAAGCACTAACATAAGAACGCAAGTTGTTCGACGTTGTTGCAGCAAGAATATTTGTGTCATAATTAAGACAATATAACATATCTGAGTTGTCATGTGGTTTCTGTTTGAAGCAATATCATAATAATTGTTGATACTCTTCTTGAATACCTGCCGTGAAAGTACTTAGAACAGTTTGGACCGTATTAATGAATTGATCGTATATATAGTGCTCGCCAAGTATTACATGTAGAACACCCATTATGAGACATGTAGCTTCAACAGTTACCGGCAGAAGTGTAATATTGTGTTGCAAAAGAATATACGTCTTTGCAAATCCTTATAAATCTTGAAAATGTGAACGCTTAATGCATAAAACTATAAAGGATAAATAGGACGTTTTAAACTATTGTTTCTTTTTGTACTTTGTTTTCATTCATTTTCCCCGTGATTTGGACTTCCTTGTAAGACTGTGACAATGCACTTCGAATCAATATAGACTCTTCTTAGAAATGGCTTTTAATAAACATAAGATATATTTTACGTATCGCTTTTACACATTTGGCTAGACTTCATATAATACTTACTAAAAGTAGAAAGTTCAGAGAAATAATCAGAAATTTCATACATTTGGTTAGACATCCCATAATGTTGCCGTGGCTTCTGCTAGAAAAGAGACCAAAAACACAAAATGAATGAAGAAATATTTGTTGATTATATACATTATCATATCTTTTTTTGTTGATTATATACATTATCATATCTTTTTTTGTTGATTATATACATTATCATATCTTTTTTGGTTGATTATATACATTATCATATCTTTTTTGGTTGATTATATACATTATCATATCTTTTTTGGTTGATTATATACATTATCATATCTTTTTTGGTTGATTATATACATTATCATATCTTTTTTTGTTGATTATATGCATTATCATATCTTTCATTATACGATTATGATTGTTGTACAAGACACATTCAAGACTTGACGTCAGAAAATATTAATTTACTCAAGGAACTGTTGAAACCTGGAACATCCTACCATCCTCCTTGTAACCACACACACTAACAGATCATTTGAAGGAAGATTGGACAAATTCTGGGAAAAAACAACCACGAAAATATTAATACAACCAGGATATTGTGAAAACACGACAGGACATGACCTAATTATAAATAGTTCAGACGAGAAGCTGACAGAAAAGACCTCCCGTGGAGATCTACAGTCAGAAGAGGACATGTGAGTATTATATATTCCTAGAAAGTAATAGTTAGATAAACTTTTGACCAGAGTACCACACAAAGATCATTTCATGATTGGCTCATACATGATTATATATCGACATAGATATTGAGATATAGCATATACACTCAGTACCCCCCGTCGTCGTGGCCGTGATCGTATGGTAGTTGGATTTACAATTACCTAGGCAATCTGTGCCTATTACCACTGATGTTGTGAGTTCGAATCTCGATCAGGGCGTTGAGTACAACATTATGTGATAAAGTTTGTGACTTGCGACAGGTCGGTGGCTTTCTCCGGGTCCTCCGGTTTCCCAATAAAACTGACCGCCACGATATAGCTGAAATATTGTTGAAAGTGGCGCTAAACACCATCAAACAAACAAACAAACAAACAGCCCCCTCCCAATTACATAATAATTAGGTTTTATATTGTTCTGTATTCAATCAGAATAAGCTATTAGAAAAGTCTATGTTGCTGATTGTTCGCACAGTTTTGCTAGACATCACGGAAGGTCATGATGCAAGGGGGTTGTTATTCTATAAAATCACAAACAACCATCAGCATTAGACTTACTGGTCATAATATCTCCCGACATTTAAATGTAAATAAATTATTAGAGAATACCGAAAGAACAAGCAGAAATGGAAAATCCAGAGAAACTGGAAACATAGGGTACACAAGACGAAGACAAAAATAATTGTTCAGATTTAAACTAAGAAATCTACAGAATAATAAAGAACCCCACCATACGTTTATGAATTAGGTCGAGCAAGTTCTTCCGGTGTATAAACATGAGGTGGGTGACAAACATCTACATGGTGAGATATGATTGTTCTTTCTGTTGATAATATGAGACAGGCACAACCTGTTTGAAGGACGAAGTCCTATAATTTTAAGAGGGAGGCGTGAGAAGGGAATGTATTTTTTTTTTCAAGTACTTTTTAAAGTTTTTTTTTAACTATTTGGTTGAAGTTATCTCTCTTTGACTGTTTAACGGAAAACTGAAGGTTTGTTCTCTCCTAAAATATTCGAAACTAAGCATTATGTTACGTATCTTAGCAACAGATGCTTTGCAATTTTGAAAATGAATCTTCATTCCTTTTCGGCTGTTTTGCAATTCTTGTCGAATGAAACTGATAACCGTTTTGTTCAGTACAATTTTTTATAAGCAATTTGAAATGATTCTGGTGTAGAAGCAAATCCACATTTCGACTGAGAGAAGAATTAATATATTCTTCCTTAGTGAAACAGACATTGTTTTGTCCATCTCTTCCCTGTAACCAAATATGTATATTGCTTTGCAAAATTCTAGTAGCTACTGAAATCTGAGTACTTGTAGCCCATTGGTTACCATGAACCATTTTATTCAGATATTCATGCCTTGAAATATTGATATGGTGACTAAGTTTTAACTGGTCTTCATAAAAATCAAAGTTGTTGTAAATTTAGGAGCAGATCAATGACCTATAAACCAAGCTTTGTGATAAATTGTCAGTGATTTAAACTAAGGGCATGAAAGAAGCACTGGCCATCTCCTGGAACATCATAAATAAGAAAATCTTCATTCTCTATTTTAATTCTTCCAGAGTTTTTGGCATTTAAATTATTGTGTGGGTGTTTAAGTTATTCATAGCCCATAGGCATAGGTGAACCCTGTAAATTTGGTTGTTGTGGGGTTATATTTTGTGAATGGTCATTCTCTATCTTTATTTTCTTAGAGTTATTGGAATTTAAATTACTTGGTGGTGGTTGAAATTGTTCATAGCCCATAGGTATAGCAGGTGTACCTTGACAATGTGATGGGTGTGGGGTTATATTCTGAGAAGTAGAGAGCTCATCTTAATAACTTCAACATCAATTTCCTTAGGGGTACAGTCGGAGGTTTTAGTCTCAGTGTCTAAATTGTTGGGTAGGATGGTTGCAGGCACAGGTATTGCAAGGGTAGGTTTCATTTGATTTTTATTTTGAGTTTGTGCCATGGACCCCTTTATATCTGCATAGGAATGCTCTTTGGTCACCAGTCTACTCATGATCAAAATATAAGATTTAGGTTGACAAAAAAACACTTACAAATTCTTCCGCCGAGAATCTCGTAGAAAGAGATTTTTTAATTAGAATTTTATTTCAAGTTTATTTCGATTTTGCATAGAGTAAATAATTAAAGAAATTAGAAATTGTCATTGAATTTTATCTATTTTTAAAACTTCCGGTGAAAAGATATTTGGCTATGAATAGATACATATTTTTCAATGATAATTTTATGAAAAGATATTTGGCTATGATAATTCTATAATTTTATGAAAAGATATTTGGCTATGAATAGATACATATTTTTCTGTGATAATTTTATGAAAAGATATTTGGCTATGAATAGATACATATTTTTCTGTGATAATTTTATTATGTTCGTCTTTGAGTGCTATTAAAATAATTACCCATTTCAATTTGAACTGGTAGTGTCATTTTTTCGTCTGGACCCCATTGGAAATAAGCTTGCTTTAATGGGATATCCTAGGTGCTAGGCAATCCGGATCCATGTTTAAACTCAGTACTATCTAACACACTATACTTAGTTTTATTATTTTAACTGTTGTGAATCAGTCCTAAATACTCTGTATTTGTGATATATATCTATATGTATATACATATATTCAAATGTCATCTGTGTAATATGCCTGTCTAAATGCATTACTGTTAGATTTTATGCCTTTTACCTGAATAAATATTATTATTATTATTATTATTAGTCGACTCCTATAGAAAGGAGGAAAAATCGTACAGCCTACAGTTAAAATGAATTCGTCCTTTATTAATGGAATGGTTGACCATCACGGGCTAAAATTTCTTTTCATAATTTTGAACACATGCCGTAACATTGGAAAAATCAAACATAGTCGTACAAATATTTGATTGGCAATGAACCCGAATTGTCATGCATGGTTGGAGAACCATGGCCAGCGTTCCAGTGAAAAGATCAACAATATCGTTATCAGTTCATGAAATAAATACAAAATAACAAAAACAAAATTGAAACAAAAATGTTATAACTTTTGCACAGAAAATTAAAGTTCGTATTGTTCGTACAATTTATAGCAAACAAAGTGTCTTAAAACATGAAAATCGTGTATAAGAAGAGTTTGAAGATGCCAAAGGGGTAATCAGAATCCGTATATCGAAGAAGAACAGGCAACACAATGCCCAAAAGAAAAAGGACAAACAACGATCTACAAAACATACACATAAAACTAAAGATCGAGTAACAAGAAGTCCACTAAAAACTTTGGGTGACATTAGAATGGAGATAACTGTATTGTATTTGAAAATATCACGGTATCAATTGTCGATTTAATGGTATTACATGAAACTATTTTTTTCACGGACGAAGGAATATTTCCACTATTCACTCATCTGTCAGCTGATTACCGCTTACGTCATCTTGTCAATAATGTGGCAATACACATCTATATACACCTGATTACATTAGAATGGAGATAACTCTATTGTATTTGAAAATTTCATGGCATCAATTGTCGATTTAATGGTCGCAAATATCTGTTTAATGGCTCCGCTAGCGCGTCGCCATTAAACTTAATTTGCGACCATCAAATCTCCAATTGATGCTGTGAAATTTTCAAATACAATAGTTTTCTCCTAAATACATGGTTCTAACAGGTAAAATCATATGTATTTGTGAATTTGTTTTAATTTTTCTTTCATATCATTTCCACCATTGTGTTTCGACGGAGAACCAACTTTTCAAGACGATTGATTCCCAAATGTGATGTTATGAACCAAAGACATAAGGATTTCTCCTTCAGGAACAGTTCCACCTTTAACAGTCCATAAAATAATGGCCAACATGAATACACAACTAATCAATAAATTAGGGGGAAAATATTTTTTTTTAAGAATAATTTCCCTAGTACACAAAAAACTTAAAATATGTATATATTAAATACTTACCACAGATGTTATATCTTAATACTATTTAAAGTCAAACATATAGTTGTTCTGTAATGAAGGATCACATATTGCTTCTGTTTATAAGACAATTTAAATGACATCTTTTTTTGTTTATACAAAATCAGATTACAATTAAAATATAAAGGACGCTATTCTGTTTAAACCCACAATGATATACTGCCATAATTAGTAATATACAGTGGAATTAATCGTCATATCTGATATAAAATATAATGTACAGTAGAATCTATTATCATATCTACCACAAAATGTAATGTAGAGTAGAATCTATTATCATATCTGACACAAAATGTAATGTATAGTAGAATCTATTATCACGTACATTACGTTTGGATACATTGAATTGTTTCTGTCTATGTTTTGTGTTAAATAAATGGTCTTAAGCCTATTTTAACAGTTACTAATACAGATAGATTACCTGTTGGTATCACGTGTCTGGTTTAATTACTTTGTTGTGGTGCCTTGTATGTATAATATATGGCAGTCCTGACAATAGAGAGTGGAGTAGCAGGCAGTTCCGACAATAGAGAGTGGAGTAGCAGGCAGTCCTGACAATAGAGAGTGGAGCAGCAGGCAGTCCCGACAATAGAGAGTGGAGTAGCAGGCAGTCCTGACAATAGAGAGTGGAGTAGCAGGCAGACCTGACAATAGATAGTGGAGTAGCAGACAGTCCTGACAATAGAGAGTGGAGTAGCAGACAGTCCTGATAATAGAGAGTGGAGTAGCAGGCAATCCTGACAATAGAGAGTGGAGTAGCAGGCTGACCTGACAATAGAGAGTGGAGTAGCAGGCAGACCTGACAATAGAGAGTGGAGTAGCAGGCAGACCTGACAATAGAGAGTGGAGTAGCAGACAGTCCTGACAATAGAGAGTGGAGTAGCAGGCAATCCTGACAATAGAGAGTGGAGTAGCAGGCAGACCTGACAATAGAGAGTGGAGTAGCAGGCAGTCCTGACAATAGAGAGTGGAGTAGCAGGCAGACCTGACAATAGAGAGTAGAGTAGCAGGCAGTCCTGACAATAGAGAGTGGAGCAGCAGGCAGTACCGACAATAGAGAGTGGAGTAGCAGGCAGTCCCGACAATAGAGAGTGGAGTAGCAGGCAGACCTGACAATACAGAGTGGAGTAGCAGACAGTCCTGGCAATAGAGAGTGGAGTAGCAGACAGTCCTGACAATAGAGAGTGGAGTAGCAGGCAGACCTGACAATAGAGAGTGGAGTAGCAGGCTGACCTGACAATAGAGAGTGGAGTAGCAGGCAGACCTGACAATACAGAGTGGAGTAGCAGGCAATCCTGACAATAGAGAGTGGAGTAGCAAAATGTGAAGAAACCAATGTGGTAATCAGAAGCTGTAATTCGCACAAGGGCAGACAATCTACTGACCACAAACAACAAGACAAAATACTTAGACAGAAAAATACAGATTGAGCAGAGCAAACGCCACTAAAACTGGGGATATGCCCCGGAAGGATATGGAGTTCCTGCTCCACTAATGGTACCCGTCTTGTTAATCTTGTAATAAATACGGTGACAAGTCATGAATGAGGAAATAACGAGGCTTTGAACAAATACTAGCCTCCAAGCAAACACAAACCTCCTAACAAATACAAACAAATACAAACTTCCAAACAAATACAAACAAATACATATATATATATGATATGGTATACCAATGTGTGATACATAGTCAGGAGAAAACAGTACGCTATCATTTAACACAAAAAATATATTATCATGTCTGACACAAAATGTAATGTACAGTAGAATAGTGACCAAAATAAAAAGGTAAAAAAGGCAACGACCACTCCTACCAAACTGTTATTTATTGGAAAGTGTCTTTTATAGCAAGCATAACAGCGGTCATTATGTCTTTATGTATATATTTTTTTTAATTTGTGTAAATATGTTTTATAACCAGCACTTCTTGGTAAAATAAACTAATAATTAAAAGATAGATCTGCTTCATAGCTTGAGGCGCACCTCGACATTGACAGCGAGGGGCGGTTAAGAACGAAACTTTACGACAAAAGAGATGATTTCAATTTTTCCTTTATGAACTTTCCATTTATATGTAGCTACATTCCAGCAGCACCTGCATATGGAGTATATATCTCTCAGTTGATATGATATTTCAGAGCTTGTGGTTCCTATCAGGATTTCCTTGATAGAGGAATGCTGCTAACAAGGAAACTACTGAAACCGGGGTTCCTCTTGGTTAAGTTGAAGTCATCACTTCGAACGTTTTACGGTCGCCACCAATACTTGGTTGACCGCTATGGAATATTTGTGTCACAAATGACCACGGATATGTTCCAGTTGTCGCTTAGTGGGGTTCATTTTACACGATCTTTAGTTTTATGTGTATGTTTTGTAGATCGTTGTTTGTCCTTTTGTACTTTTTCGTTTGGTCATTGCGTTGTCTGTTCTTCTTCGATTTACGGATTCTGGTTACCTCTATGTTATCTTCAAACTCTTCTTACAAAATCTACTTCATTTAAATTATTTAAAACACACTTTATTGGTTATTATATTTCAATGACAGGTATTTACTGTAGAGTTTTCCATTTCAATAGAACTATAGTTCGTCGTATGTCGTGAGTTGTCGTGTATAGATATGTGTGCAGTCATACGACAAGCTATCTTTAACAGCAGCATCTTAAATCCTTTCCTGAATTTCTTGTCCCCCACAGAATAGAGTACTGAATTAGAACCACAATTTATTAAAGGCCAACAGATGAAGTATGAACGATAACATCTCATCATAATTTGTACCATCAATTATGGATGGACTAATGTTTTTAACCACAGAAAATATTTTAATGGCAGCCATGAAACAGCAAATGACATCATCATACCAAGTAGCACCCGAACACTCTGGAAAAAAGTAGATAATTACTAAACCTAGGTCATTGTTCACTTTTGGTTTCGCGTCATTTTTATTTATATACAACCTTCCTTATAAGTTATACAGTTACTGCTCCTGACTCACCCGACATCTCGCCATCATTTCCACTGTGATAGGTGGCGTATTAATATGTCTTAAACCGAAGCTTTTCAATTCGCAGGAAGACGGTTTATTGACGCGCATATAAACGACTTGAGAATATCAGTTGCTTTATGACCGCTGTTTTATCACGTCCGAGGTTAATGTCGAGTGGTGAAGCATCCGAGGAGTTCCGAGTAGAAAAGGTAACTCATTTTATGAGTGATAAACATACGATCAGTACCGTGCACTAAAGCATGCCTTGTATGGATCCACGTTTCAATAGCAAACATTTTTGATTTGCTGATTTGTTGGTATACATTCTCAAACAGTTTGTTTATTTATAGACTTAAAACAGCGTGTCCAAATAGAAAACAGTCTATTTTCGTTGTGTATTCAAATGTTTTGATACTCGAGTCAGTGAGATAAACCAAGAAACAACGTCCCTTTCTGAGATGTTGTACACCCCACCAGAGAAACTGTCATATTTCAAAACCTCGTGGTTCCCTCCCTAAGCTTTGTATCTTTAAGCACATTCCAACTTTGAATGTTAATCTATTTTTTATACAATTATCTCTTATTCTTCCTAATGTATTCAAAATTCAAATTGTCCCGTGTAGTGTTTTGTAGATCATTATTTGTGTTTTCTTTTTGTCTTATGGTGTCTAATGCCGCTTTTAACAATATTTCAGTTATATCGCGGAGGAAACTGCCGACCTGTCGCAATTCAATGACAAACTTTATCACATGATGTTGTATCGAGTACACTTCACCATGAGCGGGATTCGAATTCATAAATGTATTGGTGATATGCACTGATTGCTGTAAATCCAGCTACCATACGATCCCTACTGTCCCCTTTTGTCATTGTATTGTCTGTCCTCCTTTGATTTACGGCATCTGATTACCCTTTGGTATCTTTGATTTACGGCTTCTGATTACCACTTTGGTATCTTAGATTTACGGCTTCTGAATACCTCTTTGGTATCGTTGATTTACGGCTTCTGATTACCTCTTTGGTATCTTAGATTTACGGCTTTTGATTACCTCTTTGGTATCGTTGAATTACGGCTTCTGATTACCACTTTGGTATCTTAGATTTACGGCTTCTGATTACCACTTTGGTATCTTAGATTTACGGCTTCTGATTACCTCTTTGGTATCGCTGATATACGGCTTCTGATAACCCCTTTAGTATCTTTGATTTACATCTTCTGATTACCTCTTTGTTATCGTTGATTTACGGTTTCTGATTACCTCTTTGGTATCTTAGATGTACGTCTTCTGATTACCTCTTTGGTATCTTTGATTTACGGCTTCTGATTACCCCTTTGGTATCGTTGATTTACGGCTTCTGATTACCTCTTTGGTATCGTTGATTTACGACTTCTGATTACCTCTTTGGTATCGTTGATTTACGGCTTCTGATTACCTCTTTGGTATCGTTGATTTACGGCTTTTGATTACCTCTTTGTTATCGTTGATTTACGGCTTCTGATTACCACTTTGGTATCTTAGAGTTACGGCTTCTGATTACCTCTTTGGTATCGTTGATTTACGGCTTCTGATTACCACTTTGGTATCTTAGATTTACGGCTTCTGATTACCACTTTGGTATCTTAGATTTACGCTTCTGATTACCTCTTTGGTATCGTTGATTTACGGCTTCTGATTACCCCTTTGGTATCGTTGATTTACATCTTCTGATTACCTCTTTGTTATCGTTGATTTACGGCTTCTGATTACCTCTTTGGTATCTTAGATGTACGTCTTCTGATTACCTCTTTGGTATCTTTGATTTACGGCTTCTGATTACCCCTTTGGTATCGTTGATTTACGGCTTCTGATTACCTCTTTGTTTTCGTTGATTTACGGCTTCTGATTACCTCTTTGGTATCTTAGATGTACGTCTTCTGATTACCTCTTTGGTATCTTTGATTTACGGCTTCTGATTACCCCTTTGGTATCGTTGATTTACGGCTTCTGATTACCTCTTTGGTATCGTTGATTTACGACTTCTGATTACCTCTTTGGTATCGTTGATTTACGGCTTATGATTACCTCTTTGGTATCGTTGATTTACGGCTTCTGATTACCTTTGTTATCGTTGATTTACGGCTTCTGATTACCTCTTTGGTATCGTTGAATTACGGCTTCTGATTACCTCTTTGGTATCTTAGATTTACGGCTTCTGGTTACCTCTTTAATATCGTTGATTTACGGCTTCTGATTACCACTTTAGCATCTTAGATTTACGGCTTCTGATTACCTCTTTGATATCTTTGATTTACGGCTTCTGATTACCACTTTGGTATCTTTGATTTACGGCTTCTGATTACCTCTTTGGTATCTTTGATTTACATCTTCTGATTACCTCTTTGTTATCGTTGATTTACGGCTTCTGATTACCTCTTTGGTATCTTAGATTTACGTCTTCTGATTACCTCTTTGATATCTTTGATTTACGGCTTCTGATTACCCATTTGGTATGTTTGATTTACGGCTTCTGATTACCCCTTTGGTATCTTAGATTTACGGCTTCTGATTACCTCTTTGGTATCGTTGATTTACGGCTTCTGATTACCTCTTTGTTATCTTTGATTTACGGCTTCTGACTACCTCTTTGGTATCTTTGATTTACGGCTTCTGATTACCTCTTTGTTATCGTTGATTTACGGCTTCTGATTACCTCTTTGGTATCTTTGATCTACGGCCTCTGATTACCTCTTTGGTATCGTTGATTTACGGCTTCTGATTACCTCTTTGGTATCTTAGATTTACGGCTTCTGGTTACCTCTTTAATATCGTTGAATTACGGCTTCTGATTACCACTTTGGTATCTTTGATTTACGGCTTCTGATTACCTCTTTGGTATCTTAGATTTACAGCTTCTAATTATCCCTTTGGTATCTTAGATTTACGTCTTCTGATTACCTCTTAGGTATCTTAGATTTACGGCTTCTGATTACCTCTTTGGTATCTTTGATTTACGGCTTCTGATTACTTCTTTGGTATCTTAGATTTACGTCTTCTGATTACCTCTTTGATATCTTTGATTTACGTCTTCTGATTACCTCTTTGGTATCTTTGATTTACGTCTTCTGATTACCTCTTTGGTATCTTTGATTTACGGCTTCTGATTACCTCTTTGGTATCTTTGATTTACGTCTTCTGATTACCTCTTTGGTATCTTTGATTTACGTCTTCTGATTACCTCTTTGGTATCTTTGATTTACGTCTTCTTATTACCTCTTTGGTATCTTTGATTTACATCTTCTGATTACCTCTTTGGTATCTTTGATTTACATCTTCTGATTGCCTCTTTGATATCTTTGAGCTACGGTTTCTGATTTCCTCTTTGGTATCTTTGATTTACGGCTTCTGATTACCTCTTTGGTATCTTTGATTTACGGCTTCTGATTACCCCTTTGGTATCTTTGATTTACGGCTTCTGATTACCTCTTTGTTATCGTTGATTTACCGCTTCTGATTACCTCTTTGTTATCTTCAAACTTTTCTTGTCACAACCTGTATTATTGAAGTATATATAAGCATTGCAAGTACATTATGACCAATTAGATAAATTCTGTAGTATCCCAAATCTGTTGTAATTTTAATAAATTTTATTCTTATTTTTTCCCTTTGTTTAACTTATCTATTTTCTAATTATGATAATTATTTTTTTTATTAATATTTATTATTTTATTATTCATTTTTTTTTGCGATACACTAACATCTAGCGACATCACGAATGAGATCGCATCAGAGTTCATATTTTAACCCGACCATTCAGCGATGCACCTACTTTTTAGAGGTAGTGCGACCCCAAAAGCTGTTGTCCGATTGGTTAATATATTTAATTGTCCTGAATATGATTGGACGGTTAAATATGAATGAATGCTTACCTTACATGATCTCGTACGTAATGTTGGTAGTGAGTAAGTGAGTGATTGTTGTTTAGCACCAATTCAGCAATTTTTCAGCTATATCATGGCGAGAAAAAGTTAATTTTCAATGAGATGATGATAAGGTCCGCTTTGTACTAGACCAACACACTGAGTTGGACTTTTATAGTGCTATCTCACTGAAACAACAGTCCGTAGATAGACATGTCGCCCCACTCGGACACATTATCCTGATTCCGAACCAACCAGTCTTTGCTCTTTCTCCTTAATGCTGCGTACTTAGCTGAGAAGCAACAAATACCAATTTTATAGTTTTTGGTTTGACCCGATAGGGGCTCGAACTCACGATCTACCGTACTCGAGTCGAGCACGCTAACCATTACGCCATCGATGCGGTTAATAAAAATAGATGAATAAAATACAAAAGAGATCTAATTATAGTTAGATTGATAGATATAACACCTTTCTCTTAGATGATATAATTCTCTTGTCCCTCCTTTCATCGGCTTCCCCGGGTGTTTTCCTCGTCATAATTGTATAGCTCATGTGGATATTTAATACAGCCATTATCAACAATGGAAGAAAACAATGGACAGTCACCAGGTTAATGTGAAAATTTGTTTCTCCATATATGTTGGCCAAATTTCGACACAAATTTCCATTGAACTCTCACCAATGGAGAACTGTATTATTTGTGACTTCATGGCTATAGGTAATGATATTACCATGGCCATTACATATGTGACACATACTATTATATGTGCTGTCCGTTTCTTCATTCTCTGTTTTAACGGTCTGGTAACGATGTAGTTACGATCTGAAGAAATCACTACCATTATGAATGATTTCTGCACAATGAGACATCATTTAAGAAATTGAACTAAAGAACATATCGTTATTTCAAACAGCCATTCTTTAAAAACTAAGCTGTTAAGTTGTCTCAATGGAGCACAAAAGATGGTCATTAAAACTAAGCTGTTAAGTTGTCTTAATGGAGCACAAAAGATGGCCTTTAAAACTAAGCTGTTAAGTTGTCTTAATGGAGCACAAAAGATGGTCATTAAAACTAAGCTGCTAAGTTGTCTCAATGGAGCACAAAAGATGGCCATTAAAACTAAGCTGTTAAGTTGTCTTAATGGAGCACAAAAGATGGCC
Source organism: Bathymodiolus septemdierum (assembly GCA_963383655.1). Lineage (NCBI taxonomy): Eukaryota > Metazoa > Mollusca > Bivalvia > Mytilida > Modiolidae > Bathymodiolus > Bathymodiolus septemdierum. The sequence continues at coordinate 5,906,282 of OY726521.1, forward strand.
ATTAAAACTAAGCTGTTAAGTTGTCTTAATGGAGCACAAAAGATGGCCATTAAAACTAAGCTGTTAAGTTGTCTTAATGGAGCACAAAAGATGGCCATTAAAACTAAGCTGTTAAGTTGTCTTAATGGAGCACAAAAGATGGCCATTAAAACTAAGCTGTTAAGTTGTCTCAATGGAGCACAAAAGATGGCCATTAAAACTAAGCTGTTAAGTTGTCTCATTGGAGCACAACAGATGGCCATTAAAACTAAGCTGTTAAGTTGTCTTAATGGAGCACAAAAGATGCCCATTAATACTAAGCTGTTAAGTTGTCTTAATGGAGCACAAAAGATGGCCTTTAAAACTAAGCTGTTAAGTTGTCTTAATGGAGCACAAAAGATGGCCATTAAAACTAAGCTGTTAAGTTGTCTTAATGGAGCACAAAAGATGGCCATTAAAACTAAGCTGTTAAGTTGTCTTAATGGAGCACAAAAGATGGCCATTAAAACTAAGCTGTTAAGTTGTCTTAATGGAGCACAAAAGATGGCCATTAAAACTAAGCTGCTAAGTTGTCTTAATGGAGCACAAAAGATGGCCATTAAAACTAAGCTGCTAAGTTGTCTTAATGGAGCACAAAAGATGGCCATTAAAACTAAGCTGTTAAGTTGTCTTAATGGAGCACAAAAGATGGCCATTAAAACTAAGCTGTTAAGTTGTCTTAATGGAGCACAAAAGATGGCCTTTAAAACTAAGCTGTTAAGTTGTCTTAATGGAGCACAAAAGATGGCCATTAAAACTAAGCTGTTAAGTTGTCTTAATGGAGCACAAAAGATGGCCATTAAAACTAAGCTGTTAAGTTGTCTTAATGGAGCACAAAAGATGGCCATTAAAACTAAGCTGTCAAGTTGTCTTAATGGAACACAAAAGATGGCCATTAAAACTAAGCTGTTAAGTTGTCTTAATGGAGCACAAAAGATGCCCATTAATACTAAGCTGTTAAGTTGTCTCATTGGAGCACAAAAGATGGCCATTAATACTAAGCTGTTAAGTTGTCTCAATGGAACACAAAAGATGGCCATTAATACTAAGCTGTTAAGTTGTCTCAATGGAGCACAAAAGATGGCCATTAAAACTAAGCTGTTAAGTTGTCTTAATGGAGCACAAAAGATGGCCATTAAAACTAAGCTGCTAAGTTGTCTTAATGGAGCACAAAAGATGGCCATTAAAACTAAGCTGTTAAGTTGTCTCATTGGAGCACAAAAGATGGCCATTAAGACTAAGCTGTTAAGTTGTCTTAATGGAACACAAAAGATGCCCATTAATACTAAGCTGTTAAGTTGTCTTAATGGAGCACAAAAGATGGCCATTAAAACTAAGCTGTTAAGTTGTCTTAATGGAGCACAAAAGATGGTCATTAAAACTAAGCTGTTAAGTTGTCTTAATGAAGCACAAAAGATGGCCATTAATACTAAGCTGTTAAGTTGTCTTAATGGAGCACAAAAGATGGTCATTAAAACTAAGCTGTTAAGTTGTCTTAATGAAGCACAAAAGATGGCCATTAATACTAAGCTGTTAAGTTGTCTTAATGGAGCACAAAAGATGGCCATTAAAACTAAGCTGTTAAGTTGTCTTAATGGAGCACAAAAGATGGCCATTAAAACTAAGCTGTTAAGTTGTCTTAATGGAGCACAACAGATGGCCATTAAAACTAAGCTGTTAAGTTGTCTCATTGGAGCACAAAAGATGGCCATTAAAACTAAGCTGTTAAGTTGTCTCATTGGAGCACAAAAGATGGCCATTAAAACTAAGCTGTTAAGTTGTCTTAATGGAGCACAAAAGATGGCCATTAAAACTAAGCTGTTAAGTTGTCTTAATGGAGCACAACAGATGGCCATTAAAACTAAGCTGTTAAGTTGTCTTAATGGAGCACAAAAGATGGCCATTAAAACTAAGCTGTTAAGTTGTCTTAATGGAGCACAAAAGATGGCCATTAAAACTAAGCTGCTAAGTTGTCTTAATGGAGCACAAAAGATGGCCATTAAAACTAAGCTGTTAAGTTGTCTTAATGGAGCACAAAAGATGGCCATTAAAACTAAGCTGCTAAGTTGTCTTAATGGAGCACAAAAGATGGCCATTAAAACTAAGCTGTTAAGTTGTCTTAATGGAGCACAAAAGATGGCCATTAAAACTAAGCTGTTAAGTTGTCTTAATGGAGCACAAAAGATGGCCTTGAAAACTAAGCTGTTAAGTTGTCTCAATGGAGCACAAAAGATGGCCATTAAAACTAAGCTGTTAAGTTGTCTGAATGGAGCACAAAAGATGGCCTTTAGCACTAAGCTGTTAAGTTGTCTCAATGGAGCACAAAAGATGGCCATTAAAACTAAGCTGCTAAGTTGTCTTAATGGAGCACAAAAGATGGCCATTAAAACTAAGCTGTTAAGTTGTCTTAATGGAGCACAAAAGATGGCCATTAAAACTAAGCTGTTAAGTTGTCTCAATGGAGCACAAAAGATGGCCTTTAAAACTAAGCTGTTAAGTTGTCTCAATGGAGCACAAAAGATGGCCATTAAAACTAAGCTGTTAAGTTGTCTTAATGGAGCACAAAAGATGGCCATTAAAACTAAGCTGTTAAGTTGTCTTAATGGAACACAAAAGATGGCCATTAAAACTAAGCTGTTAAGTTGTCTTAATGGAGCACAAAAGATGCCCATTAATACTAAGCTGTTAAGTTGTCTCATTGGAGCACAAAAGATGGCCATTAATACTAAGCTGTTAAGTTGTCTCAATGGAACACAAAAGATGGCCATTAATACTAAGCTTTTAAGTTGTCTCAATGGAGCACAAAAGATGGCCATTAAAACTAAGCTGTTAAGTTGTCTCATTGGAGCACAAAAGATGGCCATTAAAACTAAGCTGTTAAGTTGTCTTAATGGAGCACAAAAGATCGCCATTAATACTAAGCTGTTAAGTTGTCTCAATGGAGCACAAAAGATGGCCATTAAAACTAAGCTGTTAAGTTGTCTCATTGGAGCACAAAAGATGGCCATTAAAACTAAGCTGTTAAGTTGTCTCATTGGAGCACAAAAGATGGCCATTAATACTAAGCTGTTAAGTTGTCTTAATGGACCACAAAAGATGGCCATTAAAACTAAGCTGTTAAGTTGTCTTAATGGAGCACAACAGATGGCCATTAAAACTAAGCTGTTAAGTTGTCTCAATGGAGCAAAAATGAAAGAGTTAAATCTTGAGACAAAATAACATTAGAATAATATAGTACAAGATTACAGACATTAAAGCAATGAATGACAAAATAAGGTTTAGTACTAAAATATATACAAGAAGAGTTTGAAGATACCAAAGGGGTAATCAGAATCCGTATATCGAAGAAGAACAGACAACACAATGGTCAAAAGATACCAAAGGGGTAATCAGAATCCGTATATCGAAGAAGAACAGACAACACAATGGTCAAAAGGAAAAGTACAACTAAAAGGACAAACAACGATCTACAATACATACACATAAAACTAAAGATCGAGTAACACGAACCCCACTAAAAACCGGGTGGGGGGGGGGGAACTCAGGTGCTACGGTAGGGTGAGAAGTTCCTGCTCCACTAGCGACACCCGCCGTGTTAATCTAGTTACAAACTCGGTGATAAGTCATGAAAGAGGAAAGGACCGGGAAGTGTTTACGACAAGTGGAACATATTCGTGGTCATTTGTGACTCAGATATTCCATAACGGTCAACCAAGCCATGATGGCGACTGCAAAACTTTCGAAGTAATGACTTCAACTTAACCAAGAGGAACCTTTGGTTCAGTAGCTTCCCTGGTAGCAGCAACCCTCTATCAAGGAAATCCTGATAGGAACCACAAGGCTAACCAATACTTCTGACTGAAGACAATGGGCAAAACGCGAATGAGAAGACATAGCTACTCTTTCCGAATGGGCGAGTGAGTGATTGTTGTTTAACGCCAATTCAGCAATATCATGGCGAGAACAACTTAATTATCAATGAGAAGATGATGAGGTTCGCTTTGTTCTAGACCAACACGCCGAGTTGGGTTTTTATAGTGCTAGTTTACTGAAACAACAGTCCGCAGGTAGACATGTAGCTCTTTCGCCTTAGTGCTGCGTGCTTAGCGGAGAAGCAACAAATACCCATTTTATAGTCTTTGGTTTGACCCGACCGGGGCCAGAACCCGCGATCTACTGCACTCGAGACGAGCACGCTAATCAGTATGCCACCGATGCGGTGAGGTCGTTGATACAAATAAAATAAAAATAAAATAATAGGGTCAAAGAACACTTGCTCAAAATCGCTCTTAAAAGACTCAAATATTGCTGAACACCTAACTTAACTCTTTGACAAATATGTCGTTCCTTCAGACAAAGCCCTGAATAACATCATTTCAGTGCAACCCACATTACATAGACTGCAGTTTGATGAAGGGATTAGGTATTGACAATTCACTTGATAACCCTACATATACCCCGACCACCGTATGTCGGTTTTCTGTTCTTTTGGACATGTTAGAATTTCAATCAAACATTAAGAACTAGAACTTCCGTTGCTCTACTGGATACCAAAATTGAACAAATTTCCTTATTAACAGCATTATATTTCTGAGACTGCCAAATGCTCCATGAAACCTATTTCCAAATTATTAACGTTTATTATACCCCCCGCAACGAAGTTGTAAGGGGTATACTGGTTTCACCATGTCCGTCCGTCCGTCCGTCCGTCGGCCTGTAGACAAATCCTATGTCGTACGATAACTTGAGTTGTGTTTCTTAGAATCTTTTAAAATTTTATCAGCTGTTTACTGGTGAAGAGAGGAGGATCCCTTTCATTTTTGCGGTTCCAGAGTTATTGAACTTGATATGACGGAAAATAGAATTTTACCCTATGTCTTGTCTTGTCTTGATAGTACTTCCGTCCTATATAGGACCACCTCACAAATTTGAGTAAGATTCAGTTCATGTATCACTTAATTATTACTATATGATTTAAAATCTGAAATGCTTTTGTAAGAAAAGCATGGGGTGGCTGCCCTTAAAGACCTTTACGCTTATTATTAGGTAGTGTCTTTAATATGTTATTTCTTTTAGTATTCAATGCAAAGCATAATCTACGGGTTACATGCTCAAAGGTATATAAGGTTTTCAAGCAGTTACAGTCACAACCACAACCACAACACACAGTGCTAGAATCTAGAATACTACGTAAATTGAGTATAGATGTGATAGTAGTATTACATTTAACACAGGAATGACATTCTTTTATTAGAACATTGAGCTCTGCGATATATGGCTCACGTGTGTCTGCTAGAACATTACAATCAAGTAGAAAGTGTTCTAATGTTTCTGGTTCCATCTGGCATACCAGGCAGGTTGGATCAATCCTATTTTGGTTAAATGCTGCCTTGTTGCTCTGCAGATAGTAGGTTCCCGTCATGAAACGTAGTTTGACAGGAAGTCTTGCTATATCTCTAGCTGACGTTTGGACACTAGCCAGGGCTGCATGTGCTTTTCCATTGGAATAATTGGAGGCATTCAAATAATATAAGCTCTTGAAATAGGTTGACATTTTATTAATATGCTCAATCCAGTATTCATTCACTGCTTTGTTGGCAATTTTTTTCCAAGCGTTTTTTGTAGGTGGTAAATCCAGGATATTGTGACTTGAAGGGAGTTCATATATAGCTAATATTTGCTTAAGTTTTGAAAACCAGCTATTATCATTTATTGCTTTCATTCCTAGTTGTCTTTCTGCTATTTCCCTTTCAATTGAATTTGTTGTCCTACATATATTGGCGTACATGCCTAGAGCTAATTTATGTATCCGGCTTTCTATCGGTATCGCACCTGCCAGGATGTAAACGGCTGGATCTGCTGTATTTGTTAGGATTGAAAGTATCTGCTTTAGTATTTTTCGATAAAATATTTCCAAAGTTTGAAGCTCAGTCCTAGATGGAAGTAATAGTTCTAGCCCATATATCAGAATAGGAATTACGTAGACTTGCAATAGACGTAGACAAACTGTTGGGTTTAGTCCATTCTTCCCATGTAACCCAGCTCCCAAGAGACTGTACAATGTGGGCCTGGATTTTTCCATATTTTCTTGGATTTGTGTAAATGTTGTTTTCCTATAGTTTCTGTGCTGAGTGATCCCTAGATGAACTATAGTATCTGGCTTCTTTATGGATTCATTGTTGATAGTGTGGTCATAACCAGGGTTTTCCATATTTGTATTGAAAGACATTACTGCACTCTTTGCGGGTTGTAAATTATAATTTTCTTGTTTACCGAGTTGTTTTCTTGTTGGTGCCGAGTTTACTACCGTGTCAATTAAGATTTGGAAGTTTTTTTTCCGCTATCTGCTATTAATGAGACGTCATCTGCACATGTTGGTGCCGAGCAGGGAATTGTTCCTATCTGCATACCTATACCGCTGTCCTCTATTTGGTCTAGCAGTGGATTTATGTATAGCTTATACAAATCGGTGCTAAGAACATCTCCCTGGCGCACACCTTTCGAGACGGCGAATGGATCCACTGCAGTACCTTGCCATTTTACTGATGTTTATGCTCCCTGACTCAGATGGTATATGAGGAGCCACAATTTTCCTCTTACTCCCGATAGGAATAACTTCCTGTACAGACTTGTGTGACCTACAACATCAAATGCTGCCTTTGCATCCAGGAAAGCGACATGGACGGGGATTTTCTTGTCTAGTGCTTCTAGGATACATTCATATAAGATTAAGGCACAGTACAGTGGAGCGGCCTATTTTGTAGTTCATCTACAATTTCGTATGATAACTTGAGTAGTGTTTTTCAGAATGTTTTGTCAGCAGCTTACCGGTGAAGAGAGGAGGATCCCTTTCATTTTTGACGATTTTCACTTTTGCCATTCCAGAGTTATTGGACTTGATATGACGAAAATAGAATGTTTACCCTATGTCGTATGACAACTTGACTAGTGTTTCTCAGAATGTTTTGAAATTTTATCAGCAGCTTACTGGTGAAGAGAAGAGGATCCCTTTCATTTTTAACGATTTTCACTTTTGCCATTCCAGAGTTATTACACTGATGCGGGGGATATTAGTCCTTCTTGGACAGTTCTAGTTCTATCGGCTGTCAAAACCGAGCTTCAGAGGCACTGTGACACTACCTACTCAATTGGTGTTGTGAATCGGATGTGAATTTTGAAAAATTCTGAAGAGCTGTTATTGGACAGGTCTGTGGTTTTCTCCGGTTTCCTCCACCAATAAAATATTGTCGAAAGTAGTGTTAAACACCATAAACCAACCAATCATAAGTTTTTACCACATTGTCCCAGTGTCAAATGTTAAAAGGCCAGGGTGGCTCAATGAGTTAGGTAGTTGGATTACCTAACAACTCATACAAGCCTTTCACTAATACGGCGTGGGTTCGTGGTCCACTTTGTAAATTACCAAAAAGGTGCACTCGACTCACAGCCACAAGTGATAAAGTTTACCAGTTGCTTGCCCATGGTTGGTGGTTCTCTCCTGGTACTGGTACTCCGGCTTCTTCCACCACTAAAATTGGTCGCCATGATATAGCCGAAATATTGCTGAAAGTGGCATTAAACACCAAAAATCAATCAATCAATCAAATGTTAAATTATGCCCCACGATGACATTCACCTTGGTTTTCTAATCTGCACCAAATGCACAGCTTTGTACATGGCCAACCAATGATCATTCATGTGTACACACATACCTAGTGTGGGCTTAGTCAGCTTTGTAATTTCTTGGAGGAAGACATTTTATATCTATATTTATACTGTTTACCTTTGATAAATGTATATAAACCAGTTGACCACAATATAACTGTAATATTGCAGGATATAAAGCAAGGGAGTGAGTGAGTGAGTGATTGTTGTTTAATACCAATTGAGCAATTTTTCAGCTATATCATGGCGAGAACAAGTTAATTATCAATGAGATGAGGATGAGGGCCGCTTTGTTCTAGCTAGCTCACTGACACAACAGTCTGCGGATAGACATGTCACTCCACTCTGACACATTATTCTGATTCCGAGCAAACCAGTCTTTGCTCTTTCTTCTTAATGCTGCATGCTTAGCGGAGAAGCAACACATATCAATTTTATAGTCTTTGGTTTGCTAACCACTATAACACTGATGCTCTTATATAAGACAAGGGACAACTCAATCAATATTTAAGGAATAACAGTATTGTATTTGAAGAGTTGCCAACGTCAATTGGGAATTTGACGATCACAAATGCAGCTTAACTTGGTGATGTGTAGTAAAGCCAGTAGAGGTATTTCTGACCGTCAAATAATAAAAATTATGTATAAATAAGAGATGATTAAGATAATAAATAACTACTTAATATTTGTATTTATTTTTCCATTATTTCTTTACACTGTCTGTACAATAACTTCTATATACATCTGTACAAAGAGACGTTAACCTCAGTCATAAGTACAAGTCAACTTTAGTGATAAGTACATGTAGTATTGCATCATCAAGCTTACAAATCTTACATATAAAGACTTGTATGTACAAGTTTATACCAGAAAATAAATCTATCAAGAATATTCATGATAAAATTTACATTATCTCGCTTATGTTAACACTTTGTTATTGTTCTTGAATATAAAAATACATAGCACTAGGTTATACCTTCTCTGAGTCAAAAAAATCCTACTAAATATTCAAAAAAGATTTACTAGTTATACGTAGAGAAGAAAATAATTCAGCACAGTTTGATGAAGATTATTACTATCAGTAAATGGTTGTAAAAGTTCAACTGTAGCATGTTGGAACAGATTCAATAAATAAACAATCGCAAACATAAATTTAGTCACGTCACATGTCATATGCGTAAGTAATAATACATGTACAATGAATGGACACAGGTATAGATGACCAAGGATAAGTATATATTGTTCTGCTATTACTGGTGGATTATCAGATTTGTCCACTTGAGATGGTTTCATTTTCAAAAGCATGAGCTTTAATATTTGAAAATGTAACTATCACGAATGGAGAAATATAGTAATCCACTGGTACCATAAGGAGAATATGGTCAAAATATTGTTTTAATTTCAGTCGTTAATTACTGTGGACAGGAAATTGTGAGGACTTTTAATGCACAAACAGGCTAAGAATAAGAGAAGGATTGTTACATCTTTAAATTAAGAATAAGAGAAGGATTGTTACATCTTTAACTTAAGAATAAGAGAAGGATTGTTACATCTTTAACATAAGAATAAGAGAAGGATTGTTACATCTTTAACTTAAGAATAAGAGAAGGATTGTTACATCTTTAACTTAAGAATAAAAGAAGGATTGTTACATCTTTAACTTAAGAATAAGAGAAGGATTGTTACATCTTTAAATTAAGAATAAGAGAAGGATTGTTACATCTTTAACTTAAGAATAAGAGAAGGATTGTTACATCTTTAACTTAAGAATAAAAGAAGGTTTGTTACATCTTTAACTTAAGAATAAGAGAAAGATTGTTACATCTTTAACTTAAGAGCATATCTTGATTATTTCTTTACAACAAATTTAACAAAGAATATAAAGTAATTAACATAAAACTGGTGAGGGTATCATCTAAACAGGACTGGCCATTAGGCAGATAGATGGGTAATTATATAAACACAGGACTGACCATTAGGCAGATAGATGGGTAATTATATAAACATATGTTAATACTATTGGGAATGATATAATGAAGCTAGAGAGCGTGTAGCGTGTCATACATTAAATAATGAACGATGCATCAAATTGGTCATATTGCACAAATAATGGATGAATTAAATTCTCTGTTCAAGGTTTATAGTACCTCTTGAGAGGATCACAATATAATGGACACGTATGACAAGAAAACAAAACATAGAGTTTCTGGTAATTAATTCAAAACTAAACATGTACAGTTGAATGTCATTATGTCAAACTCGGTTTACTCGAAATTTCGGCTAAGTCGAAATTTTTCTGAAGTCCTCTGAAGTTTGCATCCACTTTTGTCAAACTTATATGACAGAGTTGCCTATTTGACTTAATTACTTACTCCCTTAAGTCGAATTTCGGATAATTCGAAATTTTGCAACGGTTCCGTGAACTTCGAGATAACAAGATTCATCTGTATTTCTACAAGTATAATTCTATTGTCTCCTCAATATGGCAAAGTATATTTGTAAAAAAATAAATATTTATTTAAAGTTGTAAGGATTCAAGTGTCACTTGTTTTTATTGCTATCAATTTTAATAATGTTTAAAATCAGGATTTAAAGAGTTCAGAGAAACAACATTTTATTCTACTTGCATGAAAATCACAAAATATAAACGAGTCTATTTCTTTCAAAAAGAGATTTTTTGGTAAAAGTAACGACATGATTTGAGTATTCTTAACAATAATTTACTTTTTGTTGGGTTTTTTTGTTCTGTAAAAAATATGAAAAATCCTATCCATGTATGTCATTTGGAGTTGTTTGGGGTGGGTAAAAGCTTTTAGGGATTGTTGGGCTGAGGGTTATATCTTTTTTTGGATTGGGGAATATTAATTAAGTTCAAAATATAAATAACAATCTATAATTTCTCAAGTCATATATCATATTTATTTGCATGTGTTTGCTTTGGTATAAAATTATAAACCAAAAAAATAATAACAATATACTTAAAATCTCCATGTCTATCTAATATTGCTATTTACTTTTTACATGATATTTCTACTTTCTTAATGAAATAAATATTTTATTGTCATTTTAATCCCAGACTCTGATTATTCATTCAACAAAACAGTAAACACTTAAAAATTAAAAATAAATTGCTACCTGCAGTAAATATTGTCTACTCTTTGAGAAATCTGTTATAATATCAATTAAATTATTTAAATCAAGTTTTAGATAACATTATGTCAAAATATGGTTAAAAACTATGCCAAAAATATGATAACTGATTAATGTAAATAAACTATAGATTATATATAATTAGAAATAATTACAGGATAATAAATAATTAATAAAAGTATGAAAACACAACCATAATCTATGATAACTTAAAATGTGAGGGGGGCATGAAAGACATGTGTTACCTGCCTTAATTTAACAAGAACAAATATTCATATTATATGAGACTAGGAAGAGTTGTGGATAAGACATGTGTACCCCCTTTTTACTTTCCTCTGAACAACAACCTCTGAAAATGTTTGACACTGGGAAACACCAGATATCAATGTGAAAAATAAATAAAAAAGCAGGTGTACAACTTTAGTTCCTGTAAAAGAAAAGGTGTAAATTGAGTTGGCTTCTGTTGGGTGGTCTATGAGGAATTAGAGATGTTTACCACCTTTGTACAACCTGGAAACCCCAGAATCAATGTGATTAAACAGAAGGTACGTGACTTGATGTCCTGTAGAAGGTGTAGGTTTGGTTGTAGCTAGTGGTTGAGGAAAGGTATGGGTTAAAAGTACCCAGATGCCAATGTAAGACAGATAGTGTATCTCAACTCTGCTACCCAGGCAACATAAAAAACATCACAGAAATACTGAAAGCCACAGACATCAACAATTTATACTAATTACTTTATTATAGGTTTTAGCTGTAGTCAATCGAAAAAGAATACAATAATAGCATTCCAAATCATTTAATAATACAAGCCAGAAATAATTCTAAACATAGCAACAGAAAAAACTTAGTACAGTTAAATAAATTATCTTGATAGTTGAAATAAAGAATTTATCTTCAATGTTTTAATTAAATAATTCTAATAGTTAAATATGACTCAAAACAAACCTAGAAATAAATATTCTTATCTTTTCATAATTAATAAAACCTTACAAAACAATTCTTTATCTCAACAATCTTTTTATAATCATTTCCTTTGTACATATAATACAAAATATAAAATGTTAACAGATAAATAAAGTCACATGATAAATAGAAATGTCATATGATAAATAGATGTCATGTGACAAATTAATTTTAAAAGGCCGCCCTCCCCTCCCCCCTTTTTTTGGCATGTAGATTTTTGTCCTCTTCTTGAGAAGGGAGGATTTGTAATGGATCAAATACCACCTTAAATTAGGATCTCTTTATTTCACATTGATATCTCAAGATGTTTCTTCTCTAATAAATAAATCTTGCTGATGTTAAATAAAAATTGAGAAGTAGAAAGCACTAAACAGGCTGTTAACAAACAGTCAAAACTATGTAACTTAACACTATTGGTTTTTATTATTGACCTAAATGAATTTGTCACATGACACATGACAATCATACTAATTAATACAAGTTCTGTTTATCAAGGGAAGATAACAAAGGATAAACCTGTTCATCAAGGGGAGATAACAAAGAATAAACCTAACAAATCACAAATGAAACAACCTGTCACTGATCAACCAAAACTGCTAAGTAATAATTGTAAATAATATAACAACATAAAATGTCAGTTGTTCTATAGATGAATGGAAGGCAGATATATATCCCTTACACATAATATTACATGTCAAAATACAAAATCAATCCACAAAAATGGACAAAACAAAATTATCTATGCAATTCACAAACATATTTTTGGTTTGATTTTGAAACATTGAAAAATGTAAAAATTGTATGATTGATAAGCTAATGAATCTAGCAGTATTGATATATAAACAGGATAATTTGTGTCATATAGAAACAGCACCAAACACATATAAACAGTATGTGTGACATTATTGTGTAGGTTCTATTGTTTGGGGTTCAGTTATATTTGCATCAACTTTTTTCTCTATATTTTCATTGCTATCTGCCTCTGTATTTTCTGCATCAGTCACATTGCTACTTTCATTTTCACTAAGTCTACTTTCACTTTCAGTAATTGTATTGCTTTCCTGAGAATTGTCATTTTGTTCTTGGATTATTTGTTTTTCTTCCTCGTTTATTGACGGTTCAGTAATTTGAGAATTCTCGTCTGATTTTAAAGTCTCTGCAATTTCTACTGAAGCAGTTTCTAATTCATCAGATTTGGGAATTTCCGACTTTTCAATTTTCTCGAAGTCATTATCACTTTCTTCTGTACTTTGTTCTGGTTTTATTCCATTATTTGGCTGATCATTATCAGACACTGTATTGCTGTCAGTGTTTTCGTTATCAACATCGGTCAATACATCGTCATTTTGCGATTTGTGATCGTTATCGTGGAATTCTTTAGGAATATCACAGTTATCACTTGTAGTCCTATCGTCTGAATCATTGTCCCCATATTTGTCCTCCTCTTTTATAGAATCTAATTCTTGTTTATTGTCTTCTTTTATAGAATCTAATTCTTGTTTATTGTCTTCACTCAGAGAATCTAAATCCTGAACCTCTTCTGAAACAATCTCTGACTCCATTACAACATTTGGTATATGCAGTACTTCTGCAACGTTTATTAAATCATTTTCAGGAATTTGTGGAGGTTCTAAATCCTCAATTGTCTCTTCATCTGAGGGTTCAATTTCTTGAAGGTCACTTGTGTCAATGCATTGTGGGATTTCTGTTGCTATGGCTACTTCAGGCTCAACAAGTTCTACAGACTCGTCTTCTAATATTTCTGTTTGAACATCTTCATTACTGTCTAATTCACCTATAAATAAAAAACATTTCACATGTCAAATAAATGTTTATCTATAAGAGATCAACCATTTACTTATATAGGACTAAGAGCTTGTGGTTTGGATGCCTTGTTTGGACAGAACAGGTTTTTGGTCTGTGAATCAGCGAGAAATGTTTTTATCAATATTAACAAAGGACACAAAGCTTGGTGATTCTGGTCATCATTACACCAGATATAGATGTAAATGAGCCATCAGATATATTGTAATTCTAATGTTGTGTTTCTATTAATTAGGAGGATATTGTTTGTTTGTTTAATGGTCTTTAATGCCACTTTCAACAATATTTCAGTTATAACGTGACGGTCAGTTTTAATGTTGGAGGAAACCGGAATACCCGGAGAAAATCATCGACCTGTCTCAAGTCACTGACAAACTTTATCACATAATGTTGTCCACCTCGCCCTGATCGAGATTCGAACTCACAACATCAGTGGTGATAGGCACTGATTGCATAGGTAGTTGTAAATCCAACTACCATATGACCATGGCCACGACGGCCCCAGATATAGATGTAAATGAGCCATCAGATATATTGTATAGTGACGATGTTAATGTCATGTTTCTATTAATTAGGAGGATATCATGGGAGACATTATTTAAACCTCAAATAACAGCTACATGTATATAAATACATATTCTTGTTTGTGTTGGATTTATCTTCATTTAATGTAATTCTTTTAATCAAAAACATAAGCAGTCAATATCCAATTTAATTTCATAAATAGACATAACATTATAAAATTTTCAAGTAAAAGAAAACCAATATTTAGGATACTCTATCATTTCATAAGAGCTATTAATACTGGTGTTTGTCCTCCAGGCTCTTAGTCCTATGTAACCTCTCTCATTAGCTGGTATATATATTGTACATAGTTGTTATGTAACCTCTCTCATTAGCTGGTATATATATTGTACATAGTTGTTTTGTAACCTCTCTCATTAGCTGGTATATATATTGTACATAGTTGTTTTGTAACCTCTCTCATTAGCTGGTATATATATTGTACATAGTTGTTTTGTAACCTCTCTCATTAGCTGGTATATATATTGTACATAGTTGTTTTGTAACCTCTCTCATTAGCTGGTATATATATTGTACATAGTTGTTTTGTAACCTCTCTCATTAGCTGGTATATATATTGTACATAGTTGTCTTGTAACCTCTCTCATTAGCTGGTATATATATTGTACATAGTTGTTTTGTAACCTCTCTCATTAGCTGGTATATATATTGTACATAGTTGTTATGTAACCTCTCTCATTAGCTGGTATATATATTGTACATAGTTGTTTTGTAACCTCTCTCATTAGCTGGTATATATATTGTACATAGTTGTTTTGTAACCTCTCTCATTAGATGGTATATATATTGTACATAGTTGTCTTGTAACCTCTCTCATTAGCTGGTATATATATTGTACATAGTTGTTTTGTAACCTCTCTCATTAGCTGGTATATATATTGTACATAGTTGTTTTGTAACCTCTCTCATTAGCTGGTATATATATTGTACATAGTTGTTTTGTAACCTCTCTCATTAGCTGGTATATATATTGTACATAGTTGTTTTGTAACCTCTCTCATTAGCTGGTATATATATTGTACATAGTTGTTTTGTAACCTCTCTCATTAGCTGGTATATATATTGTACATAGTTGTTTTGTAACCTCTCTCATTAGCTGGTATATATATTGTACATAGTTGTCTTGTAACCTCTCTCATTAGCTGGTATATATATTGTACATAGTTGTCTTGTAACCTCTCTCATTAGCTGGTATATATATTGTACATAGTTGTTTTGTAACCTCTCTCATTAGCTGGTATATATATTGTACATAGTTGTTTTGTAACCTCTCTCATTAGCTGGTATATATATTGTACATAGTTGTTTTGTAACCTCTCTCATTAGCTGGTATATATATTGTACATAGTTGTTTTGTAACCTCTCTCATTAGCTGGTATATATATTGTACATAGTTGTTTTGTAACCTCTCTCATTAGCTGGTATATATATTGTACATAGTTGTTTTGTAACCTCTCTCATTAGCTGGTATATATATTGTATATAGTTGTCTTGTAACCTCTCTCATTAGCTGGTATATATATTGTACATAGTTGTCTTGTAACCTCTCTCATTAGCTGGTATATATATTGTACATAGTTGTCTTGTAACCTCTCTCATTAGCTGGTATATATATTATACATAGTTGTTTTGTAACCTCTCTCATTAGCTGGTATATATATTGTACATAGTTGTTATGTAACCTCTCTCATTAGATGGTATATATATTGTACATAGTTGTTTTGTAACCTCTCTCATTAGCTGGTATATATATTGTACATAGTTGTTTTGTAACCTCTCTCATTAGCTGGTATATATATTGTACATAGTTGTCTTGTAACCTCTCTCATTAGCTGGTATATATATTGTACATAGTTGTTTTGTAACCTCTCTCATTAGCTGGTATATATATTGTACATAGTTGTTATGTAACCTCTCTCATTAGCTGGTATATATATTGTACATAGTTGTTTTGTAACCTCTCTCATTAGCTGGTATATATATTGTACATAGTTGTTTTGTAACCTCTCTCATTAGATGGTATATATATTGTACATAGTTGTTTTGTAACCTCTCTCATTAGCTGGTATATATATTGTACATAGTTGTTTTGTAACCTCTCTCATTAGCTGGTATATATATTGTACATAGTTGTTTTGTAACCTCTCTCATTAGCTGGTATATATATTGTACATAGTTGTTTTGTAACCTCTCTCATTAGCTGGTATATATATTGTACATAGTTGTCTTGTAACCTCTCTCATTAGATGGTATATATATTGTACATAGTTGTTTTGTAACCTCTCTCATTAGCTGGTATATATATTGTACATAGTTGTTTTGTGACCTCTCTCATTAGCTGGTATATATATTGTATATAGTTGTTTTGTAACCTCTCTCATTAGCTGGTATATATATTGTACATAGTTGTTTTGTAACCTCTCTCATTAGCTGGTATATATATTGTACATAGTTGTTTTGTAACCTCTCTCATTAGCTGGTATATATATTGTACATAGTTGTCTTGTAACCTCTCTCATTAGCTGGTATATATATTGTACATAGTTGTTTTGTAACCTCTCTCATTAGCTGGTATATATATTGTACATAGTTGTTATGTAACCTCTCTCATTAGCTGGTATATATATTGTACATAGTTGTTTTGTAACCTCTCTCATTAGCTGGTATATATATTGTACATAGTTGTTTTGTAACCTCTCTCATTAGCTGGTATATATATTGTACATAGTTGTTTTGTAACCTCTCTCATTAGCTGGTATATATATTGTACATAGTTGTTTTGTAACCTCTCTCATTAGCTGGTATATATATTGTACATAGTTGTCTTGTAACCTCTCTCATTAGCTGGTATATATATTGTACATAGTTGTCTTGTAACCTCTCTCATTAGCTGGTATATATATTGTACATAGTTGTTTTGTAACCTCTCTCATTACCTGGTATATATATTGTATATAGTTGTCTTGTAACCTCTCTCATTAGCTGGTATATATATTGTACATAGTTGTCTTGTAACCTCTCTCATTAGCTGGTATATATATTGTACATAGTTGTTTTGTAACCTCTCTCATTACCTGGTATATATATTGTATATAGTTGTCTTGTAACCTCTCTCATTAGCTGGTATATATATTGTACATAGTTGTCTTGTAACCTCTCTCATTAGCTGGTATATATATTGTACATAGTTGTCTTGTAACCTCTCTCATTAGCTGGTATATATATTGTACATAGTTGTTTTGTAACCTCTCTCATTAGCTGGTATATATATTGTACATAGTTGTCTTGTAACCTCTCTCATTAGCTGGTATATATATTGTACATAGTTGTCTTGTAACCTCTCTCATTAGCTGGTATATATATTGTACATAGTTGTTTTGTAACCTCTCTCATTAGCTGGTATATATATTGTACATAGTTGTTTTGTAACCTCTCTCATTAGCTGGTATATATATTGTACATAGTTGTTTTGTAACCTCTCTCATTAGCTGGTATATATATTGTACATAGTTGTCTTGTAACCTCTCTCATTAGCTGGTATATATATTGTACATAGTTGTTTTGTAACCTCTCTCATTAGCTGGTATATATATTGTACATAGTTGTCTTGTAACCTCTCTCATTAGCTGGTATATATATTGTACATAGTTGTTTTGTAACCTCTCTCATTAGCTGGTATATATATTGTACATAGTTGTTATGTAACCTCTCTCATTAGCTGGTATATATATTGTACATAGTTGTTTTGTAACCTCTCTCATTAGCTGGTATATATATTGTACATAGTTGTTTTGTAACCTCTCTCATTAGCTGGTATATATATTGTACATAGTTGTTTTGTAACCTCTCTCATTAGATGGTATATATATTGTACATAGTTGTTTTGTAACCTCTCTCATTAGCTGGTATATATATTGTACATAGTTGTTTTGTAACCTCTCTCATTAGCTGGTATATATATTGTACATAGTTGTTTTGTAACCTCTCTCATTAGCTGGTATATATATTGTACATAGTTGTTTTGTAACCTCTCTCATTAGCTGGTATATATATTGTACATAGTTGTTTTGTAACCTCTCTCATTAGCTGGTATATATATTGTACATAGTTGTTTTGTAACCTCTCTCATTAGCTGGTATATATATTGTACATAGTTGTTATGTAACCTCTCTCATTAGCTGGTATATATATTGTACATAGTTGTTTTGTAACCTCTCTCATTAGCTGGTATATATATTGTACATAGTTGTTTTGTAACCTCTCTCATTAGCTGGTATATATATTGTACATAGTTGTTTTGTAACCTCTCTCATTAGATGGTATATATATTGTACATAGTTGTTTTGTAACCTCTCTCATTAGCTGGTATATATATTGTACATAGTTGTTTTGTAACCTCTCTCATTAGCTGGTATATATATTGTACATAGTTGTTTTGTGACCTCTCTCATTAGCTGGTATATATATTGTACATAGTTGTTATGTAACCTCTCTCATTAGCTGGTATATATATTGTACATAGTTGTCTTGTAACCTCTCTCATTAGCTGGTATATATATTGTACATAGTTGTTATGTAACCTCTCTCATTAGCTGGTATATATATTGTACATAGTTGTCTTGTAACCTCTCTCATTAGCTGGTATATATATTGTACATAGTTGTTTTGTAACCTCTCTCATTAGCTGGTATATATATTGTACATAGTTGTTTTGTAACCTCTCTCATTAGCTGGTATATATATTGTACATAGTTGTTTTGTAACCTCTCTCATTAGCTGGTATATATATTATACATAGTTGTCTTGCAACCTCTCTCATTAGCTGGTATATATATTGTACATAGTTGTTTTGTAACCTCTCTCATTAGCTGGTATATATATTGTACATAGTTGTTTTGTAACCTCTCTCATTAGCTGGTATATATATTATACATAGTTGTCTTGCAACCTCTCTCATTAGCTGGTATATATATTGTACATAGTTGTTATGTAACCTCTCTCATTAGCTGGTATATATATTGTACATAGTTGTTTTGTAACCTCTCTCATTAGCTGGTATATATATTGTACATAGTTGTCTTGTAACCTCTCTCATTAGCTGGTATATATATTGTACATAGTTGTCTTGTAACCTCTCTCATTAGCTGGTATATATATTGTACATAGTTGTTATGTAACCTCTCTCATTAGCTGGTATATATATTGTACATAGTTGTTTTGTAACCTCTCTCATTAGCTGGTATATATATTGTACATAGTTGTTGTTTTGATTTTATTGTTATATCTCTGTACCCTTGTTATACATTGGCTTATGAGAATAAAGTTGTATTATATTGTGTACAAATAATGGAACAAACTGTACATAGTATGAAGTATAAGTTCTTGTTTAAGAACCAGGTCACACCTGAGAAATAACAAAAGGTATGAATTATTGATTGCTTAGCTAACATGTTCTTGGTGTTAAGTAAAGTTGTCAAAAACAGGAAATCAGAAGATTATGATGTACTTTCTAATGATCAGCCAACAAGAACAAAAGTTATTGGAAAAATTTGTGTGGACAGACAGAGAACAATAATGAAGACGTTGACAAAGTTGTTGTTCCAAGTTGCAAAATGGATGGATACATGCATATGCGTGTTCCCCCTTTTTTGTTTTAAAGTACAAATGTTCCCCCTTTTTGTTTTTAAAGTACAAATGATCCCCCTTTTTGCTTTTTAAGTACAACTGTTTCCCTTTTTTGTTTTTTAAGTACAAATGTTCCCCCTTTTTGCTTTTTAAGTACAAATGTTCCCCCTTTTTGCTTTTTAAGTACAAATGTTCCCCCTTTTTGCTTTTTAAGTACAATTGTTTCTCCTTTTTGTTTTTTAAGTACAAATGTTCCCCCTTTTTGTTTTTTAAGTACAAATGTTCCCCCTTTTTGTTTTTGAAGTACAAATGTTCCCCCTTTTTTGCTTTAAAGTACAAAATTGAGTATGAATTCTTTACTATGATTTTAATTTGTTCTAATAAAGTCCTACCTTCACCTCCTGGTTGTTGTGTAGTACCGTCTTCAGAGGACACCGTTGATGTCTCTGACACTAGACTTTGTGGTCTATCTCGTTTCACGATATCTGGTGGAGATGTGGATGAAACTTTTCGTTGTATTTCTCTCAACATGTTAAGTTCATCTTGTGCAGCTTTGAGTTCTTGTCTTAATCTTTCTCTCTCTTCATCACGACTACCAACTACAGCCTGTTTATATATCAAGTAATGTTAATATTTATCTTTAGTAAACAACAGATATTATTTGGTAGGAAGATTTTGTTCTCTTATATTTCTATCTACAATGAAACAATTAAATAATACAACTAATTTGATGTATATAACAAAGTAAAACAACAATACTAGCTGGTACTGATATAATCAACAATAATTAAAATGAATTATAATCCATCATATAATATATATCTGTGGTTCTAGCTCATATGTTTCTCTACATAGAGAGTTGTTATTTCAGAAATTGATACAATCTAGGACATCTAAACACAAGATTTGTCAAAAACAATGAATAATTGGGGACACATCAATTAAAATTTAAATGTAAAGAGACCGTAAACCATCTGTTTCTGAATATATCATAAAAATAGAAGATATAGAACACTACTTCACCAACACCAGTAATTATCTGTTCAGGACAATGTTATTTACATCAGTAATTATCTGTTCATGACAATGTAATGTACACCAGTAATTATCTGTTCAGGACAATGTTATTTACATCAGTAATTATCTGTTCAGGACAATGTTATTTACATCAGTAATTATCTGTTCATGACAATGTAATGTACACCAGTAATTATCTGTTCATGACAATGTAATGTACACCAGTAATTATCTGTTCAGGACAATGTTATTTACATCAGTAATTATCTGTTCATGACAATGTAATGTACACCAGTAATTATCTGTTCATGACAATGTAATGTACACCAGTAATTATCTGTTCATGACAATGTAATGTACACCAGTAATTATCTGTTCAGGACAATGTAATGTACACCAGTAATTATCTGTTCATGACAATGTAATGTACACCAGTAATTATCTGTTCAGGACAATGTAATGTACACCAGTAATTATCTGTTCATGACAATGTAATGTACACCAGTAATTATCTGTTCATGACAATGTAATGTACACCAGTAATTATCTGTTCATGACAATGTAATGTACACCAGTAATTATCTGTTCAGGACAATGTAATGTACACCAGTAATTATCTGTTCATGACAATGTAATGTACACCAGTAATTATCTGTTCAGGACAATGTAATGTACACCAGTAATTATCTGTTCATGACAATGTAATGTACACCAGTAATTATCTGTTCATGACAATGTAATGTACACCAGTAATTATCTGTTCAGGACAATGTAATGTACACCAGTAATTATCTGTTCAGGACAATGTTATTTACATCAGTAATTATCTGTTCAGGACAATGTAATGTACACCAGTAATTATCTGTTCATGACAATGTAATGTACACCAGTAATTATCTGTTCAGGACAATGTAATGTACACCAGTAATTATCTGTTCATGACAATGTAATGTACACCAGTAATTATCTGTTCAGGACAATGTAATGTACACCAGTAATTATCTGTTCATGACAATGTAATGTACACCAGTAATTATCTGTTCAGGACAATGTAATGTACACCAGTAATTATCTGTTCATGACAATGTAATGTACACCAGTAATTATCTGTTCAGGACAATGTAATGTACACCAGTAATTATCTGTTCATGACAATGTAATGTACACCAGTAATTATCTGTTCATGACAATGTAATGTACACCAGTAATTATCTGTTCATGACAATGTAATGTACACCAGTAATTATCTGTTCAGGACAATGTAATGTACACCAGTAATTATCTGTTCATGACAATGTAATGTACACCAGTAATTATCTGTTCAGGACAATGTAATGTACACCAGTAATTATCTGTTCAGGACAATGTAATGTACACCAGTAATTATCTGTTCAGGACAATGTAATGTACACCAGTAATTATCTGTTCAGGACAATGTAATGTACACCAGTAATTATCTGTTCATGACAATGTAATGTACACCAGTAATTATCTGTTCATGACAATGTAATGTACACCAGTAATTATCTGTTCAGGACAATGTAATGTACACCAGTAATTATCTGTTCATGACAATGTAATGTACACCAGTAATTATCTGTTCAGGACAATGTTATTTACATCAGTAATTATCTGTTCATGACAATGTAATGTACACCAGTAATTATCTGTTCAGGACAATGTAATGTACACCAGTAATTATCTGTTCATGACAATGTAATGTACACCAGTAATTATCTGTTCATGACAATGTAATGTACACCAGTAATTATCTGTTCATGACAATGTAATGTACACCAGTAATTATCTGTTCAGGACAATGTAATGTACACCAGTAATTATCTGTTCAGGACAATGTTATTTACATCAGTAATTATCTGTTCATGACAATGTAATGTACACCAGTAATTATCTGTTCAGGACAATGTAATGTACACCAGTAATTATCTGTTCAGGACAATGTAATGTACACCAGTAATTATCTGTTCAGGACAATGTAATGTACACCAGTAATTATCTGTTCAGGACAATGTAATGTACACCAGTAATTATCTGTTCAGGACAATGTAATGTACACCAGTAATTATCTGTTCAGGACAATGTAATGTACACCAGTAATTATCTGTTCATGACAATGTAATGTACACCAGTAATTATCTGTTCAGGACAATGTAATGTACACCAGTAATTATCTGTTCATGACAATGTAATGTACACCAGTAATTATCTGTTCAGGACAATGTTATTTACATCAGTAATTATCTGTTCATGACAATGTAATGTACACCAGTAATTATCTGTTCAGGACAATGTAATGTACACCAGTAATTATCTGTTCATGACAATGTAATGTACACCAGTAATTATCTGTTCATGACAATGTAATGTACACCAGTAATTATCTGTTCATGACAATGTAATGTACACCAGTAATTATCTGTTCAGGACAATGTAATGTACACCAGTAATTATCTGTTCAGGACAATGTTATTTACATCAGTAATTATCTGTTCATGACAATGTAATGTACACCAGTAATTATCTGTTCAGGACAATGTAATGTACACCAGTAATTATCTGTTCAGGACAATGTAATGTACACCAGTAATTATCTGTTCAGGACAATGTAATGTACACCAGTAATTATCTGTTCAGGACAATGTAATGTACACCAGTAATTATCTGTTCAGGACAATGTAATGTACACCAGTAATTATCTGTTCAGGACAATGTAATGTACACCAGTAATTATCTGTTCAGGACAATGTAATGTACACCAGTAATTATCTGTTCATGACAATGTAATGTACACCAGTAATTATCTGTTCAGGACAATGTAATGTACACCAGTAATTATCTGTTCATGACAATGTAATGTACATCAGTAATTATCTGTTCAGGACAATGTAATGTACACCAGTAATTATCTGTTCAGGACAATGTAATGTACACCAGTAATTATCTGTTCATGACAATGTAATGTACACCAGTAATTATCTGTTCAGGACAATGTAATGTACACCAGTAATTATCTGTTCAGGACAATGTAATGTACACCAGTAATTATCTGTTCAGGACAATGTAATGTACACCAGTAATTATCTGTTCAGGACAATGTAATGTACACCAGTAATTATCTGTTCATGACAATGTAATGTACATCAGTAATTATCTGTTCAGGACAATGTAATGTACACCAGTAATTATCTGTTCAGGACAATGTAATGTACACCAGTAATTATCTGTTCATGACAATGTAATGTACACCAGTAATTATCTGTTCAGGACAATGTAATGTACACCAGTAATTATCTGTTCAGGACAATGTAATGTACACCAGTAATTATCTGTTCAGGACAATGTAATGTACACCAGTAATTATCTGTTCAGGACAATGTAATGTACACCAGTAATTATCTGTTCAGGACAATGTAATGTACACCAGTAATTATCTGTTCAGGACAATGTAATGTACACCAGTAATTATCTGTTCAGGACAATGTTATTTACATCAGTAATTATCTGTTCAGGACAATGTTATTTTCACATATTACAACAAGTCCATCTATATTTATCTGATAATTCTATTTTGAACATACAATGTACTGCACATTATTTGAGTAATTTCATCAAATTCACTGTCACATTCACTGACCAGAATCATAGGATCTATATTTAGGACTGTCACATTCACTGATCAGAATCATAGGAACTATATTTAGGACTGTCACATTCACTGACAAGAATCATAGGATCTATATTTAGGACTGTCACATTCACGTGACAAGAATCATAGGATCTATATTTAGGACTGTCACATTCACTGATCAGAATCATAGGAACTATATTTAGGACTGTCACATTCACTGACAAGAATCATAGGATCTATATTTAGGACTGTCACATTCACGTGACAAGAATCATAGGATCTATATTTAGGACTGTCACATTCACTGACAAGAATCAAAGGATCTATATTTAGGACTGTCACATTCACTGACAAGAATCATAGGAACTATATTTAGGACTGTTACATTCACTGACCAGAATCATAGGAACTATATTTAGGACTGTCACATTCACTGACCAGAATCATAGGAACTATATTTAGGACTGTCACATTCACTGACCAGAATCATAGGAACTATATCTAGGACTGTCACATTCACTGACCAGAATCGTAGGAACTATATTTAGAACTGTCACATTCACTGACCAGAATCATAAGAACTATATTTAGGACTGTCACATTCACTGACAAGAATCATAGGATCTATATTTAGGACTGTCACATTCACTGACAAGAATCATAGGATCTATATTTAGGACTGTCACATTCACTGACAAGAATCATAGGAACTATATTTAGGACTGTCACATTCAGACAAGAATCATAGGAACTATATTTAGGAGTCACATTCACTGACCAGAATCATAGGAGCTATATTTAGGACTGTCACATTCACTGACAAGAATCATAGGAACTATATTTAGGACTGTCACATTCACTGACCAGAATCATAGGAACTATATTTAGGACTGTCACATTCACTGACAAGAATCATAGGAACTATATTTAGGACTGTCACATTCACTGACCAGAATCATAGGAACTATATTTAGGACAGTCACATTCACTGACCAGAATCATAGGAACTATATTTAGGACTGTCACATTCACTGACCAGAATCATAGGAACTATATTTAAGACTCACATTCACTGACAAGAATCATAGGATCTATATTTAGGACTGTCACATTCACTGACCAGAATCATAGAAACTATATTTAGGACTGTCACATTCACTGACAAGAATCATAGGAACTATATTTAGGACTGTCACATTCACTGACCAGAATCATAGGAACTATATTTAAGACTGTCACATTCACTGACCAGAATCATAGGAACTATATTTAGGACTGTCACATTCACTGACCAGATTCATAGGAACTATATTTAGGACTGTCACATTCACTGACCAGAATCATAGGAACTATATTTAAGACTGTCACATTCACTGACAAGAATCATAGGAACTATATTTAGGACTAACATATGTGTAGCTTTATAGGCTGTAATTATACATGTTCCTCTATACTACATATAAGAATCACAGGAACTATATTTAGGACTAACATATGTGTAGCTTTATAGGCTGTAATTATACATGTTCCTCTATACTACATATAAGGACTGTCACATTCACTGACAAGAATCATAGGAACTATATTTAGGACTAACATATGTGTAGCTTTATAGGCTGTAATTATACATGTTCCTCTATACTACATATAAGGACTGTCACATTCACTGACAAGAATCATAGGATCTATATTTAGGACTAACATATGTGTAGCTTTATAGGCTGTAATTATACATGTTCCTCTATACTACATATAAGAATCACAGGAACTATATTTAAGACTAACATATGTGTAGCTTTATAGGCTGTAATTATACATGTTCCTCTATACTACATATAAGAATCATAGGAACTATATTTAAGACTAACATATGTGTAGCTTTATAGGCTGTAATTATACATGTTCCTCTATACTACATATAAGAATTCTTCATCTTTGTTTATTTGATTATTTTTATTTTGACAGATTGAGGAATGATACAATATTGCCATTTTCTATTTAAGGGTGTCATGCTAAATATAGAGGAGAATTATTTGAACACTGATTAATATGACTAATCTATTTATATCTCCAAAGATTAGCCATGTTAGATTGGTCAATGTATCTCTAAAAAAAACTAGTTAAATTATATTTTATTACAAACAAACAAAAAGGGGGAAAAAAGTCAATTTTCTTGTTTAAATCTTTCTAATTATAAGAAAATTTTGTGTGAGAATTTCATTTTTTTTTGGACTGTAGGTTTAGATTACCATGGGTTCATCCTTAGGTTTCATCAGATTCATTGATACAATCATGATGTAAATTCTGCTGTGTTTACCACTTCTCAAATTCAGGATAATATCTTATTTTACTAACCACGATATATTTGAGCATTTCTGTATAAACATGTGACAGTGCCTATTGTCATTGGCAATTACTACACACTGTATAACATTTGTTTCACAAGTTTATGAGATAAAAATTGTAGAAGTATAGTAGATGAAATCTAGTTGCCTTCTTTTTAATCTACATTCAAAAAACAAAACAAAATCTGATATTTATTTCATTAATTACATAAAAAAAATTCTGTCAATTCTCAAAATTCATAATTTTTCATTAAAAAACCCCAAAGATTTTACCTCAAAAAGCATACCGATATCACTCATTTTCGAACTTAACTCACAAAATTTTCATGAAATAAAGAATCAGTATAAATTTGGAGATTCTGTGAAAGAAATTTGCTACATTGCAAACAAACAGCAATCCTCAAAATTGTTCCCAATACTACAAATTTTAGAACTTAACTAGTAAAAAAGATTATTTTATAAAATTGGTGTTAGACCATCAAAGAATAATAATGCGAGAGTGTACGTGCATAAGCATAGACTCATACGCTCATCCGCCAAACAAAAATCCACTGTTCCTCAAATCTTCAATGCAACTCAACTAAAAAGTATAGCTCTACAGTCCAAAAAATTAAGTAGATATTTAAATACTCAGGGTTATAAGTCAGTGTAGTCTACTATATAAAAGTAATTTTTTACTATGAGCTCAAACTAATTTTACCTCAAAATCATAGGTTTTCAAGAGCATGTATCGCTCAATGGACTAAATATGGCCCTTAGTACCACACACAAGTATTATACTGATGATTCTGTTCAAAATCAATGATGGAAATTCTTTGTGTTTTCATATGTAAATTCAACTTCATTACACAAATTTTCCAGAGTCGTACCTCTGCTGTGTCAGCCATCATAAATTTCTGAACACCATCTATAACACTAACTATTGATATGACTAAAAATAGCATGATAGCTTTAGAGAAGAACACATTTGTATAATTTCCCCACATGGTTTTATGCCACCTAGGAATTCAGATTGGCACCAAAAATACTAACTTGGTAGAGGACTAAAAATACTGACTTGGTAGAGGATTAAAAATACTGACTTGGTAGAGGATTAAAAATACTTCTGACTTGGTAGAGGATTAAAAATACTGACTTGGTAGAGGATTAAAAATACTTCTGACTTGGTAGAGGATTAAAAATACTGACTTGGTAGAGGATTAAAAATACTGACTTGGTAGAGGATTAAAAATACTGAGTTGGTAGAGGATTAAAATACTGAGTTGGTAGAGGATTAAAATACTGACTTGGTAGAGGATTAAAAATACTGACTTGGTAGAGGATTAAAAATACTGACTTGGTAGAGGATTAAAAATACTGACTTGGTAGAGGATTAAAAATACTGACTTGGTAGAGGATTAAAAATACTGACTTGGTAGAGGATTAAAAATACTGCCTTGGTAGAGGATTAAAATACTGACTTGGTAGAGGATTAAAAATACTGACTTGGTAGAGGATTAAAATACTGACTTGGTAGAGGATTAAAAATACTGACTTGGTAGAGGATTAAAAATACTGACTTGGTAGAGGACCATCCATAAAATGTATTGGTTTTGAAATCTTACAGTAGTTTTAAAATTTTGACATTTTCCATACAAGGTACTTTGTAAAACTTTGAATTCTGAATTCCAAATTGTTCTTTTTTTAATTATAGTGGCACATCACAATCCTTTCAGGCTTTGATTCAATTAGCTCAGTGATTTGGCAGAACTGTAAATGACATGTACATTAGTCCCCCTCTTACAAGGTCACTCCAACCAAAGGCCACCCAGATGTCAGATCCACAGAGGTGGCATAATACTACTAAACTGTACCCTTCAAGAGAGGCCACCCTCTTATAAGGCCACCCAGATGTCAGATCCACAGAGGTGGCATAATACTACTAAACTGTACCCTTCAAGAGAGGCGACCCTCTTATAAGGCCACCCAGATGTCAGATCCACAGAGGTGGCATAATACTACTAAACTGTACCCTTCAAGAAAGGCCACCCTCTTATAAGGCCACCCAGATGTCAGATCCACAGAGGTGGCATAATACTACTAAACTGTACCCTTCAAGAGAGGCCACCCTCTTATAAGGCCACCCAGATGTCAGATCCACAGAGGTGGCATAATACTACTAAACTGTACCCTTCAAGAGAGGCCACCCTCTTATAAGGCCACCCAGATGTCAGATCCAGAGGTGGCATAATACTACTAAACTGTACCCTTCAAGAGAGGCCACCCTCTTATAAGGCCACCCAGATGTCAGATCCACAGAGGTGGCATAATACTACTAAACTGTACCCTTCAAGAGAGGCCACCCTCTTATAAGGCCACCCAGATGTCAGATCCACAGAGGTGGCATAGTACTACTAAACTGTACCCTTCAAGAGAGGCCACCCTCTTATAAGGCCACCCAGATGTCAGATCCACAGAGGTGGCATAATACTACTAAACTGTACCCTTCAAGAGAGGCCACCCTCTTATAAGGCCACCCAGATGTCAGATCCACAGAGGTGGCATAATACTACTAAACTGTACCCTTCAAGAGAGGCCACCCTCTTATAAGGCCACCCTTTTCAATGCAGAAGTGGTAGCTTAATAAGAGGTTGGACTACTGTAGAGACGACAGACAAGGACAGACACAAAGTGACGACAAACAATGTAGACGACCATTTGGATCAGTTAAGCTACAATGTAACATGTTTTTATCTAATACTAAATATATGCAGATAATATTTGGGATGGGAAATTAATACATAAGATATTATCATGTATGACAGTATAATGTGCACTAAAATAAATCAAAATCGTTCACAAAATAATCAACTATAGAAGCATCTTTGTAGGAGAAAAAAAGGAAATGGAAACAAAATCCATGATTTCAAGATGTAGGAAAAAGCAAGAGAGTTTTAATAAAGTCACCTCTTAAAAACCAATAATCAAAAAAGAGAAAAAAAAAGTTCATGCATGTTATAACAGTTGTTTTAAAATAGATATAACCTTTGTTTTAAACCAGATATAACCTTTTAGGTCTTAAACATTTGTCTCCTTATACGTAAAGAACGGTGATCTTTATCTCTAATAAACAATCAATAGAGTTTGATATTTGAATTTTTTTTTTTTCTTTCTCTCTAATCAACCCCACAGTATTCCTTGCTTTGGTCTTTTGCTATTTTTAAAGCAAAGCTATATATATGTCATAAAAAATATATTTGAGATAATAGTGAGTCTAGAGACCTCTGTAGAAGTAAAATGTACAGCCAAATATAGAATAAGGGCATAAACTTCTACAAAGCATCGTAGATAGACAAGCCAAGTTGTCTCATCTTTAATTTACATTACAATAAAAGAACAAACTGCTCCTATCATCCAATAGGAAATCTAAGCTATAAATAGATAATATTGTCTTAGATAAACATCCTCTGGACCTATAGATATAAAATCTTAAGCATGCCAACATGATATCAAATTTGCAATATTATTGTGTTAATATCAATTTTTCAAATATTGCACATAAAATATTGTCGTTAGTAGCGACCAATCACTCACGGAAGAAGAATTCTGTCCTGATGTTAAAGCATGATATGCTCGTGTCTTCTCCTAAATAGTGAAAACATTCCTATTTAAATGTGATAACAAAGTGAACACATGAATTATTGTTATTGTTATTTAAACCCTTTTATCATAAATCCATCTGATTATTTTATACAAAAGTCAAATTAGTTTGAAACCGTTGGACAGGTCAAGTTTGAAGATAATTTACATATTTTTACAAAATTGACAAAATTATAAGTCAAAAGAATATATTTCTACAAAAACAGGTCTATATTCCTAAAAAATTGTTACTTATCTAGTAAAATATGCAATGTATAATTGCTTCTAAAAACAATGAATTTTTTTCAGTTTTCAGAATTGTGTATGGATAAAATACTGAAAATTCCTTTAAAGTGCTATTTTATAAATAGAACCAATTCATATGTGATGTTCATATACCAAATATATATTGAATATTAACATGGTCATGGTTTTACGGAATTAAATAGCCAAACAAGATGTCACTAGTGACAGAATTAGAACAAGTTATAATTAGTGTGACAGAATACATTACATTGAAGCCGTACCACTATTATCACATAATTAAATAAAGGTAATCTATTCTGAAATGTCAAATAAATAATTTTGTTTCAAAAAAGCTTACTTCCTCCGATTTAAAAATTTTAAAATAAAGTTGCCTAGCAACATAATGAAATTGTCAATTTAAAAATTTTCCTTCAAATTTTTGTTTTCAATATTAAGAGTATATTAATAAGTGATAATAGTTAATACAATATTGACATTAAACAAAGACTCCCTGTCTAAACCAAGACATTAAGCAAAGACTCCCTGTCTAAACCAAACCATAGATTCCCTGTCTAAACCAAATCATACAAAGTATGTATATATGAAACAAGGGTATGCCCAATTCATTTCTAAAGAACGAAAACAAATATTACTGTTTCCTTTTATAAGTTGTATTGACTGTTGTCACTTTAATATTAGCAAATTTGATGTGAAAATGTTTGTTAAATAAAACTGTTGTTAGTTAATTTCAAATTCAAATTCTTTTTCAATGAAAATCATGACAAAAAATGAATTTGACAGAAAATTAACAAGATATTTATGCACTGTTTGGGATGAAGAAAGTTTGTAGTTTTTGAAACTAGAATTGTCCATCACCACCATGTTTCTCTTTTGTAGTTGTCTTCAAAGACATCTAAAATTCATTCGGATCTAAAATTTTGGAGAATTGTTTTTAAATTTAAAAATGTTTGTCAAAAATACCCCTCATCCCTTTAGTTATGGTTTAGACAGGTTTTACACTGTGTTAAGATTTACACATTTATAAAGCCATGTGTATGTTCATTTTAATGTTCAAAGGCATTAATAACAATAACACTGTTTCAAGTCTGCCTGTGAAATAGCTTCCTCAGGTAATTTTCCTTACCATTATCACTGATAAAAATGACCACTTCATTTTGAACTTGCTAGGTAGTAAGGTTATTTTATTTCAGATACACTGTGTGTTAATCTAAGGTATATTTTTATATACATGCTTTAAGGTCATTTTGAAAATCAATATCTATTTCAGATACAATTTGAATTAACAAATAAATACTAGTATTTCCTCCAAATATGACATGTACCAGTTTATGGGAACTTGTTCAAATACTTGATCTACCACAGGTAACCAGTTTATGTTGTTCAAATATTTAGTCTATGGCAGGTAACCAGTTTATGGAGAAACTTGGTCAAATATTTGGTCTATGACAGGTAACCAGTTTATGGGGAACTTGTTCAAATATTTGGTCTACGACAGGTAACTAGTTTATAAGGAACTTGTTCAAATATTTGGTTTACCATGGGTAACCAATTTATAAGGAACTTGTTCAAATGTTTGGTTTACCATGGGCAAGGGCGTAGCTTACGTTGAGGCAACTGCATCGGTAAAAAATATATGCAAAAAAAATATATAAAGACAATTAAATTTTATTTCCATGTTCTCAATAAAGGGACAATAAATAAGTTAACAGACAAAGACTCAGTTACTGACGGAAATGGCACCTAGTTGAAGGGTTTAGGCCTCATTGCAACTTCAAGATGAAGAACAGCAATTATAAGGTGCTGTTCCTGTATAGCAATCACGAACATAGTATGTTCAAGTTTATATGTGTGATTTTGTCTAATGCAATCCATAATATTTTTGAAACGGCAATTAACAAAGTTTCTTGGACTAAGTTGTACATGTTAGATGACCATTATGAATGTACAATTGTGTATAGCTGTGACATATTTTTATGACTATTTTGAAGTAAAACGGGTCCCAAATATACTCTAAATCGCTTATGGGGAGATTTGCACCCCAAATCCCCCAACGGGGCTTTGTCCCTGTACCCCACTGGGGGCTTCAGGCAGCCCCCAGATCCCCTGCCTCGGTAGAATAACATAGTAAGCTACGCCCCTGATGGGTAACCAGTTTATAAGGAACTTGTTCAAATGTTTGGTTTACCACGGGTAACCAGTTTATAAGGATCTTGTTCAAATATTTGGTTTACCAGGGGTAACCAGTTTATAAATTGATAGGGAACTTGTTTTCATCAAATATCTGTTTTACCACAGGCAACAAGTTTATAAAGAATCAGCTGATGAGTTACCTAACAAGTTTATGAAGAATCAGCTCATGAGTTACCTAACAAGTTTATGAAGAATCAGCTCACGAGTTACCTAACAAGTTTATGAAGAATCAGCTGATGAGTTACATAACAAGTTTTAACAATGAAATGGTTGACCATTGTTAGACAACTTACCAGTAAATTAGTAAGTATCTGGTTCATTCTGTTAGCCATTTCCTTCAGTTTGTCCATAGGTATAGGCATCTGTATATTCTCTTGCATAAGACCAGCTGAAAATAACCAAATTCAAAATTACCCAAAATATCATTAAACAAGAAAATTTAATAAAATTAAAATAAAAATAAAAATTGATGTGAATTAGTATTAAAGATCATGCCTAAACAAACCATGCACAATCTGTTCAGTGCAAAAAGTTCATGCAAATTTTTCTACAGTTGGGTAGTCTTTTCCTCTAAGGAATATTTTGTCAAGTCAATCATAACTTTTCAAGAGCAAATTAAGCAATTAATTATACAAAATATATTTTATTTACTACACAATTTTCCCCATCATTTTCTAACATTAATTAATTCAATATAAAAATGCATCAACAAAAACTTTAAAAGATTAATTATAACAGATAAAGTCATTTCTTCTCTTACAATATACCCAATCATGTATAAAATGTCTATAAGACTATATATGTGTTAGTGGAGACAACATACATTCTGTATCACACAGTTCAGTAATAAAACTGGAGCATTCTTCCATGGCCTCCTGTATCATGTTGTGTAGTGATTCTGTCTCTGCTGACACAGGAATCTGTATAAATATATTCCATATACTAATCTTATCTATTTGTAAACATTACACATTTTAAGGCAATATGAAAACAAATGAATATATTGACCTTTCACCTCTAGTTCATCCAATATGGAAACAAATGAATATATTGACCTTTCACCTCTCGTTCATACAATGTGGAAACAAATGAATATATTGACCTTTCACCTCTAGTTCATACAATATGGAAACAAATGAATATATTGATCTTTAACCTCTATTTCACACAATATGGAAACAAATGAATATATTGACCTCTAACCTCTATTTCATACAATATGGAAACAAATAAGTATATTGAACTTTAACCTCTATTTCATATAATATGGAAACAAATGAATATATTAACCTCTAACCTCTATTTCATACAATATGGAAACAAATGAATATATTGAACTTTAACCTCTATTTCATACAATATGGGCACAAATGAGTCTATTGACCTTTAACCTCTATTTCACACAATATGGAAACAAATGAGTTTGTTGACCTCTAACCTCTATTTCTTACAATATTTTCTCTCTATGTCATCAATATTTTTCTCTCTAGTACATACAATATGGAAATAAATTGGTCTATTAATCTTTTATCTCTATTTCTTAATTGCTCTAAACTTTCTTTTCATAAATATTCAATATTTAAAAATGATGTTTGTATTAACAGAATATTCCACCAGTTTTATCAAAGACAATCAATTGTTTATAAACAGAGGTAAAATTTGAATGTGTGCCACAGATTAACAAACATGTCTCACAAATTACATACACTATAGATCTAATTTATGACCCTGTTGTAGTCCTCGAAATGAAAATTTGAATTTACTGGTACGAATCAAATTTCTGAATTTATTTTTATATATATCTAAATAGAAAACTGAAAATTTAATGGTCCGAAAAAAGTTTCCCTGGCCTTGGGTCGAAGAATCGGTGCTCATCGTCAGGACTGCTGTTGTTTTACACAAATATTAATTATGTCTGTTCTATACGATTCTATTGTTTTTTTTCTTCATAACATTTTAAGTATACTTATGTTGCAATGTTATTTCAAACTTCCACTCAACAATTCCCTCCTGTTCCCAGCTAAATTTACCAGCCTTCAATTTACAGATTTTGATTACCCCTCAAGTATCTTCAAACTCTTCTAATTATATCAGCTGTTTGATATCAATATAACTGACCTGCTCTTGTCTATCTCTCGCCTCTACTTCATTGATAACTTCTGCCACCAGTCTTCGTTTTTCCTGCAGATTCTCTTTTATTGCTTCATCCAATCTTCGTGCTCGTTCTGGATGGTTAAAACAAGCAAATAACATAGCATGCAAAGGGAGGAAGAAAACATGCCGCTCACTTAAGTCAAATCTAACACTTTTGTTTCTTTTTACTATATAACATTTGTGTTTCTTTTTAAAGCCCCTCAAATCGTTTGTCCACTGAGATTTTTATAACCCATTCTTCAAATCTATTTGCTAAAAATGATGCGATGTTTTTCAATTTTTGAAAATGCCACGATCTTTACAAGAAACCAACTTCCATGACAAATGATATGCTAGATATGATTGATTGATCGATTGATTGTGTTTAACGCCAACTTTAGCAATATTTCAGCTATATCGTGGCATGAAAACATAAAAGTCAAACATTATATGATAAAAAGAAACATGAGTATTTTTTTTTCTTTAATAAAATAAAGAAAGCCATTTTGTATTTAATATAACATTACCAATGGTTTTGATCCTAAGACAACTGTGGTCTAATCATATGGAACAGTGTAGTTGAAGCACTGACATACTTTATCACATAATGTTGTATCAAGTACACCTCGACATGAGCGGGATTCGAACTCACAACTTTAGAGGTGATAAGTACTGATTGCACAGGTAGTTGTAAACCTAATAACCATACAATCACGACCATGACGGCCTCTTACTAGTATTAATTTAAACCACAAAGTTTAAATGAATGAATGAAGCAGATACTCAAACTTTAAGTTGGGGAGGAGTGTAATGAGAAGGCGATTTAAAGCCGACAACAACAAACTGCCTTTAATTCTATGATTACAAAATCATCAATAATGAGTTACAATACAAAACAGCTTTGTTTTTTTTATCTTATATAGAATTATTAGATATAGGATTAGTTCACTAAAACATACAAGGTACATATAGATGGCACATTGAAAATACAGTGAAACTTGTCTAAACCCTCAACAAACCCTAGTCCCATATAATAGAGTTTTTGAAATTCGTCGGACCGAAGGGGGCAGATTTTCGGCAGGTCCGACAGAAGCCTCATACTTGGCGGTTCTATTGTCCACCAAACATTTTTTGTTTGTTTTGTATGTAATGGCTTTGCCAAACATGTCCTGTGGTTATTGATTTATTGTTTAACAGATTGCTTATGCAACCTTGGTTCTAAATATAACGTTCATATTTGTTCAGGTTTCATAAATAGCAAATCCGGTAAACAAAGTTATCCGCAGTCGTTCTGTAACATTATCGTTGATTGGTGGGATTAGGGGAATCCCTTTAAAGAATATCGCGTACAATCTCGTGATTGCCGACAGTTACCAAATATAACACTTAAAACTAGTTCCGACCAATGGAAATTGCTTAAAGGTCGGGATGTCGATTTCTAAAAAAAGCGATTCTATTTTTGCAACATATTGTTTATTGACTTCACCATCATCAAAACCTTTTACCCGTTTTGAATTTTGATAGATTTAATTTACCGGCAATGATTTAAAATGTTTAATTTCTCTACTACTGTATTTTTCACGGAACGAAGGTATCTATGACGCTTTGTATCTTAATATCTTATGTCCTACCAGCTTCAAAGAAATGTTGTGGCCAATAAAATTTATAAAGGGTGCACGTGCTCGTCCTGGATTAAAAAGGCCGGTACAAGTCACAAGTAACAGTGCAACAAATGCAGAACAAAGATTTAAATATGAAAAGGAGAAAAGGACTGAACGGATTTTCAACGCAAAATGGTGTGAAGGTTGCCCCTGGTTAAAATATGACCGTGATGAAAATGTCATGACATGTACAATATGTACAAAGTATGGTAAACGAGGGGAAAGCGGAAATCTAAAAAATTAGCTCTGGAGGTGGAGCTTGAAATTGAAAGAGAATTTATTTGAATTAATGTTATATAAAATTATATTGAATGAAATAAAATGCTACATCTTAATAACACTTATGTATATGCCCAATACATGTAGATTGGTATGGAATAAAAAATTACATGCTTTCAGAAATGTCTGATAAAGTGTTTCGGTCCAGCAGAAACTGATATAGTGTAGGACATATTGTCCTGCAGTCATATTTTCTTCTTCTCAAAAACTCTGATATAAACCAGGGAAACTTGTAGCACTTTAATTTGATGAGTCCAGAAGACATTTTTGAAAATATTGGTGAGTCTCACCATAGTAAGAATACAAAATTTGAAAACTCTGGCAAGCCCCAATGAATGTGATGAGTCCAGGACTCATTTAGACTAGTGGCAAGGAACTCTGATCAACAGAACTGTTCCAATATAGCAAATCTTAACCTGTATAAACCAAACACCTGTCTATTCAGAACTAAAGGAGGTTCAGTTTAGACATCTTTAACTGTAACTAAAAATGATTAAAACTGTATGCAGAAATTAAAATGCATACTATATAGCTTACTATATTATAGTAATGAAATATCATCTTGATATAGCCTCTATCACTAGAGGTCAGAGGTCACTCACCATTATGAATTTTTTTCAAATAATAGAGGAAATTTATACATATTTTCAAAGTGCCTTTGTACTTTGTATGATTGAATGAAAACAATAACCAACTATAAGTGAGTTGTTGAAAACTTTATACTGTAAAAGCTGTTACTGTACAAACTAGTTTGACTATAAACACACTTTAATTAAAACTTTACTATAAACACACTTTAATTAAAACTTTACTATAAACACACTTTAATTCATTTACTAACTTGAGATATCTAAAACACATACCAATCATTCTATGTATTGATTGTAAAACTCTGCTCAACGTATGGACTGGGTGTACAACCTTCAATGAAATTTACGTGTCAATTAAAATTTAATTGACACTTAAATTTACTTGAAATGTACATAAATTTAATTGGCACTCAAGGTTTAATTGAGACTTAAATTTAATTGAGGTTTGTGCCACCCAGTCCTGGATATATACATGTAATAAATATAAAATTGACATATAAATCTACTGAATAAATAGGTATCTGTTTGATAAATATCTAAAATCAACTGATGAAATTAAAAGTATGTCTATGGTATTAATATACACAATAATATAAATGAAAGATCATATTTGTATGTGGGGTATTAAACCCAGAGGTCTTCTAATATATATGATCACTTGGGGTATTAAACCCAGAGGTCTTCAAATATATATGATCACGTGGGGTATTAAACCCAGAGGTCTTCTAATATATATGATCACGTGGGGTATTAAACCCAGCGGTCTTCTAATATATATGATCACGTGGGGTATTAAACCCAGAGGTCTTCTAATATATATGATCACGTGGGGTATTAAACCCAGAGGTCTTCTAATATATATGATCACTTGGGGTATTAAACCCAGAGGTCTTCTAATATATATGATCACATGGGGTATTAAACCCAGAGGTCTTCTAATATATATGATCACGTGGGGTATTAAACCCAGAGGTCTTCTAATATATATGATCACGTGGGGTATTAAACCCAGCGGTCTTCTAATATATATGATCACGTGGGGTATTAAACCCAGAGATCTTCTAATATATATGATCACGTGGGGTATTAAACCCAGCGGTCTTCTAATATATATGATCACTTGGGGTATTAAACCCAGAGGTCTTCTAATATATATGATCACATGGGGTATTAAACCCAGAGGTCTTCTAATATATATGATCACGTGGGGTATTAAACCCAGCGGTCTTCTAATATATATGATCACGTGGGGTATTAAACCCAGAGGTCTTCTAATATATATGATCACTTGGGGTATTAAACCCAGAGGTCTTCTAATATATATGATCACGTGGGGTATTAAACCCAGAGGTCTTCTAATATATATGATCACTTGGGGTATTAAACCCAGAGGTCTTCTAATATATATGATCACGTGGGGTATTAAACCCAGAGGTCTTCTAATATATATGATCACGTGGGGTATTAAACCCAGCGGTCTTCTAATATATATGATCACGTGGGGTATTAAACCCAGAGGTCTACTAATATATATGATCACGTGGGGTATTAAACCCAGAGGTCTTCTAATATATATGATCACATGGGGTATTAAACCCAGGTCTTCTAATATATATGATCACATGGGGT
Organism: Bathymodiolus septemdierum; assembly: GCA_963383655.1. Lineage (NCBI taxonomy): Eukaryota > Metazoa > Mollusca > Bivalvia > Mytilida > Modiolidae > Bathymodiolus > Bathymodiolus septemdierum. The sequence continues at coordinate 5,945,490 of OY726521.1, forward strand.
ATTAAACACAGAGGTCTTCTAATATATATGATCACGTGGGGTATTAAACCCAGAGGTCTTCTAATATATATGATCACGTGGGGTATTAAACCCAGAGGTCTTCTAATATATATGACCATGTGGGGTATTAAACCCAGAGGTCTTCTAATATATATGATCACGTGGGGTATTAAATCCAGAGGTCTTCTAATATATATGATCACTTGGGGTATTAAACCCAGAGGTCTTCTAATATATATGATCACGTGGGGTATTAAACCCAGAGGTCTTCTAATATATATGATCACGTGGGGTATTAAATCCAGAGGTCTTCTAATATATATGATCACTTGGGGTATTAAACCCAGAGGTCTTCTAATATATATGATCATGTGGGGTATTAAACCCAGAGGTCTTCTAATATATATGATCACGTGGGGTATTAAACCCAGAGGTCTTCTAATATATATGATCACTTGGGGTATTAAACCCAGAGGTCTTCTAATATATATGATCACGTGGGGTATTAAACCCAGAGGTCTTCTAATATATATGATCACGTGGGGTATTAAACACAGAGGTCTTCTAATATATATGATCACATGGGGTATTAAACCCAGAGGTCTTCTAATATATATGATCACTTGGGGTATTAAACCCAGAGGTCTTCTAATATATATGATCACGTGGGGTATTAAACCCAGAGGTCTTCTAATATATATGATCACATGGGGTATTAAACCCAGGTCTTCTAATATATATGATCACATGGGGTATTAAACCCAGAGGTCTTCTAATATATATGATCACATGGGGTATTAAACCCAGAGGTCTTCTAATATATATGATCACATGGGGTATTAAACCCAGAGGTCTTCTAATATATATGACCATGTGGGGTATTAAACCCAGAGGTCTTCTAAGATATATGATCACTTGGGGTATTAAACCCAGAGGTCTTCTAATATATATGATCACATGGGGTATTAAACCCAGAGGTCTTCTAATATATATGATCACATGGGGTATTAAACCCAGAGATCTTCTAATATATATGATCACTTGAGGTATTAAACCCAGAGGTCTTCTAATATATATGATCACGTGGGGTATTAAACCCAGAGGTCTTCTAATATATATGATCACTTGGGGTATTAAACCCAGAGGTCTTCTAATATATATGATCACGTGAGGTATAAAACCCAGAGGTCTTCTAATATATATGATCACTTCATTCCAGAACTTTTATAAATCAGTCATTCTGTATAGTACAGTGAAACCTGTCAAAATCTAACACTGTATTGTTGAAAGTGGCGTTAAACACCATAAACTAAACCAAACCAAACATAACCCTGTATAAACAAAAAAGTCACAATTCAGTCTATGCCAAAAACCACTAGCCCTATGCCCCAGTCAAGTAAAAATTTGTTTGGGCTAGTAAAACTTACACAAAATTTGCTTAATCAAAATAGAAAAAATCTTCTAAACTGCTGTTAGGGCTAGTTTGTCAAAATGTTTTTGGCACAGACTGTCACAATGCAGGAAATCCATGTTAAATTTATCTGTATAAACTGTAAACTTAAACAGGTTTCACTTTATAAACACATAGATATCTAAGTTGTCAAATTAATCTATCTTCTAAATCAGAAATGATTATTTTCATATACGATACATTTTGTGCTGTCATGGGAACGATATATTTTGTGCTGTCATGGTATGAAACACACAGTGCTATCTATCCACAAGTAAAACATATTTAAACATGCCTATGTGTTAGTGTGTAAGATACGAACAGAAAAAACACCACCACATATATATGGTGTACATACTGGAATATCGTGTATCTCCACGATAAATTTATATAGTGAATTGAAAGATGAAGACAAATCTGGGAAGGACAACTTTTTTCTTATCCATTTCATCCTAATTTTGTTAACTGAGTAATGGTTAGATTGCTCACCTCGAGTGCGTTAGATTATGGGTTTGACTCTCATTGGGGTCAAATCCTGGTCAAACCAAAGACAATAACATTGATATTTGCTGTTTCTCCTTTAGGTACGAGGCATTAAGGAGAAAGGAAAACGACTGGTTGGCTCACAATCAGATAATGTGTCCGAGTGGGGCAACACGTCTACCAGCGGATTCTTGTTTCAGTGAGATAGCACTATAAAAATATAACTAAGCATGTTGGTCTAGTACATAGCAGAAATCATCATCATCTCATTGAATTTAAATTTGTTCCCACCATGATATGGATGGAAAATTGCTCGACTTGGCATTTAACAACAAACCATCACTCACTCAAACATTTTAGTCCAACAGCGACTGCTATGTTGAATTGCTGATTGGCATGAAAAGCACCAATTTGGTAAAGAACCATCGAAGGAACATTCCTATGATATCAGAATTTTATAAACTTGTTGCTATATCACTGCTTTAAGCCAAAACAAGAAATAAAATCATCTGATATGGATTAAGTAATCTGTTAATACCTAATGGAGTAAGAACTGGTTCAGCTACTGCTGTGACAGGACTGGAAATTATTATCTTGTCTGGTTGTTCTAGCAATGGCTCCTCAGTTTCATCAGCTTGTTCCAACATTTCAGAATCAAATATTTGTGTAGGTGGTTTGCTCTCTTCCATTCTAAAATCAAACAAATCATTCAGTTATTAAGTAATTTAAAAAGGTGTACAATACTCCCCTTTTAATAAGGCCACTCCCAACAAAGGCAACCACTTTTCAGATGCACTGAGAAAGTAAATAACTACAAAGTTGTCCCCCTCAAGGTCACTCCTATCATCAAGTCAGATTTCAGATACTAAATTGTTCCCCTCAAGATAGGCCACCCCTCTTATATGGACACTTTTTTCAATACAGCAGGGTTGGCCTTATAAGCGGGCAACTAATGTATACTCTAGTAGGATTAGGGTTACAGTGTTTAATGCCACTTTCAACAATATTTCCGTTTAATCGTCAGTCAGTCTTATTGGTAGAGGAAACAGGAGTGCCGGAAAAAACCACAGATCTGACTTAAGTTACTGACAAACTTATCAAAGTGTTGTATCGAGTACACCTCGCCATGAACAGGATTCATACTCACAACTTTAGTAGTGATAGTAACTGATTGCATAGGAAATTGTAAATCCAGCTACCATGACGACCACGATAGTCTAGTAATAATAACACATGAGCTACCATACGACCACGACCACGATAGTCTAGTAATAATAACACATGAGCTACCATACGACCACGACCACGATAGTCTAGTAATAATAACACATGAGCTACCATACGATCACGACCACGATAGTCTAGTAATAATAACACATGAGCTACCATACGATCACGACCACGATAGTCTAGTAATAATAACACATGAGCTACCATACGATCACGACCACGATAGTCTAGTAATAATAACACATGAGCTACCATACGATCACGACCACTATAGTCTAGTAATAATAACACATGAGCTACCATACGATCACGACCACGATGACCACTATAGTCTAGTAATAATAACACATGAGCTACCATACGATCATGACCACGATAGTCTAGTAATAATAACACATGAGCTACCATACGATCACGACCACGATGACCACTATAGTCTAGTAATAATAACACATGAGCTACCATACGATCACGACCACGATAGTCTAGTAATAATAACACATGAGCTACCATACGATCACGACGACCACTATAGTCTAGTAATAATAACACATGAGCTACCATACGATCACGACCACGATAGTCTAGTAATAATAACACATGAGCTACCATACGATCACGACGACCACTATAGTCTAGTAATAATAACACATGAGCTACCATACGATCACGACCACGATAGTCTAGTAATAATAACACATGAGCTACCATACGATCACGACCACGATAGTCTAGTAATAATAACACATGAGCTACCATACGATCACTATAGTCTAGTAATAATAACACATGAGCTACCATACGATCACGACGACCACTATAATCTAGTAATAATAACACATGAGCTACCATACGATCACGACCACGATGACCACTATAGTCTAGTGATAATAACACATGACAAATTAAACTCAACATAATATTACAAATTTTGATATTTTGTGCATTAATCTGTGAAGATTTGTTTATTTTCTTAACATATTGTTGTGTTAGCGATATGGTGATTCAAGTAATTTAAAAAAACAGAAGACACACAGCAATACAATGAAATCTGTCTAAATCAAGCATCCTTGGGACCAAGATTTGTTTTTTTGGAATAGACGGCTGTTTGGTTTATACAGGTTAAATTAACAAATATTTTCTACATTTGGACTTCATTCATAGTTAAATTTATACAGGATTCTGTTTAATTCAGTTGATACAGGTTTCACTGCAGCATCATGGGATTCTTATAAGATCCCAATTGTGCCAATGTAGGAAATCTTTTAATTTAACCTGTATAAACTAAACACCTGTCTATTCCAAACACAAATGTTGGTCATGTGAGAGGTTTGGCTTAGACAGGTTTCAATATATCTTTTATTTTTTTATACCGTTGTCAACAATTGTTCCTTCAGTTTTAATGTTATTATTGTTCAACGTAATCATTTTCCTAGAGAATCAGACTGTATTTACCTGGCAGGACTAGTCGTAGGCCTCCGTTGATTAGCACCAATAGATATATTTCTTTTATGTGAATCTGCAGAATCTTTTATTAACTTGATCCATCTACAAGAAAAATAAACAAATGACTGTTTGTTTTACATTTTATACAGGGTTGAATGTCAGTTATAAATCAGATGTATTTTGATACCATTTCTTTTATTGCATCATTTACATCTGAGAGAAAACAGATAAAATCTTTCTGTCAGTTAAGATTATAAACTACTTTGATTTGATTTATTGTGTTTAACGCCAATTTCAGCAAAATTTCAGCTATATCATGGCGACCAGTTTTAGTGGTGGAAGAAGCCAGAGTACCTGGAGAGAACCACCGACCATGGGCAAGCAACTAGTAAACTTTATCAATTGCGGCTGCGAGTCAAGTGCACCTTTTTTTGTAATTTACAAAGCCGGTCACGAACCCACACGGTATTGGTGATAGGCTTGTATGAGTTGTTAGGTAATCCAACTACTTGACTCATTGAGTCACCCAGGCCCTCTAAATAAACTATTCGAAGATCTGTATAAATATCTGTAGCAGTAATAAGGTCTTATTAACACTATAGTTTATATTGTGTGGGACTCTCTGGTCTTTAAACAAAACCTGATTTCATATTTATATCAAAGCTTTCAGTAATTCCACACTGACATGGTTTATTAGATATCTTTATCACTGAAATTCTTATACTTCCTAAATTATGTAATTATTAATGAAACAAAGGTTCTCCTCCCTCAATAAAACTAAGGTTCTCCTCCCTCAATAAAACAAAGGTTCTCCTCCCTCAATAAAACAAAGGTTCTCCTCCCTCAATAAAACTAAGGTTCTCCTCCCTCAATAAAACAAAGGTTCTCCTTCCTCAATAAAACTAAGGTTCTCCTCCCTCAATAAAACATAGATTCTCCTCCTCAATAAAACTAAGGTTCTCCTCCCTCAATAAAACTAAGATTCTCCTCCCTCAATAAAACTAAGGTTCTCCTCCCTCAATAAAACTAAAGTTCTCCTCCCTCAATAAAACTAAGGTTCTCCTCCCTCAATAAAGCTAAGATTCTCCTCCCTCAATAAAACTAAGATTCTCCTCCCTCAATAAAACTAAGATTCTCCTCCCTCAATAAAACTAAGGTTCTCCTCCCTCAATAAAACAAAGGTTCTCCTCCCTCAATAAAACTAAGGTTCTCCTCCCTCAATAAAACAAAGGTTCTCCTTCCTCAATAAAACTAAGGTTCTCCTCCCTCAATAAAACATAGATTCTCCTCCTCAATAAAACTAAGGTTCTCCTCCCTCAATAAAACTAAGATTCTCCTCCCTCAATAAAACTAAGATTCTCCTCCCTCAATAAAACTAAAGTTCTACTCCCTCAATAAAACTAAGGTTCTCCTCCCTCAATAAAACAAAGGTTCTCCTCCCTCAATAAAACTAAGGTTCTCCTCCCTCAATAAAACAAAGGTTCTCCTTCCTCAATAAAACTAAGGTTCTCCTCCCTCAATAAAACATAGATTCTCCTCCTCAATAAAACTAAGGTTCTCCTCCCTCAATAAAACTAAGATTCTCCTCCCTCAATAAAACTAAGATTCTCCTGCCTCAATAAAACTAAGGTTCTCCTCCCTCAATAAAACATAGATTCTCCTCCTCAATAAAACTAAGGTTCTCCTCCCTCAATAAAACTAAGATTCTCCTCCCTCAATAAAACTAAGGTTCTCCTCCCTCAATAAAACAAAGGTTCTACTCCCTCAATAAAACTAAGATTATCCTCCCTCAATAAAACTAAGGTTCTCCTCACCTCAATAAAACTAAGATTCTCCTCCCTCAATAAAACTAAGGTTCTCCTCCCTCAATAAAACTAAGATTCTCCTCCCTCAATAAAACTAAGGTTCTCCTCCCTCAATAAAACTAAAGTTCTCCTCCCTCAATAAAACTAAGTTTCTCCTCTCTTAATGAAACTAAGGTTCTCCTTCCTCAATAAAACAAAGGTTCTACTCCCTCAATAAAACTAAGATTCTCCTCCCTCAATAAAACTAAGGTTTTCCTCCCTCAATAAAACTAAGGTTCTCCTCCCTCAATAAAACAAAGGTTCTACTCCCTCAATAAAACTAAGATTCTCCTCCCTCAATAAAACTAAGGTTCTCCTCACCTCAATAAAACTAAGATTCTCCTCCCTCAATAAAACTAAGGTTCTCCTCCTCAATAAAACTAAGCTTCTCCTCCCTCAATAAAACTAAGGTTTTCCTCCCTCAATAAAACTAAGATTCTCCTCCCTCAATAAAACTAAGATTCTCCTCCCTCAATAAAGCTAAGATTCTCCTCCCTCAATAAAACTAAGATTCTCCTCCCTCAATAAAACTAAGGTTCTCCTCCCTCAATAAAACTAAGGTTTTCCTCCCTCAATAAAACAAAGGTTCTACTCCCTCAATAAAACTAAGATTCTCCTCCCTCAATAAAACTAAGGTTCTCCTCACCTCAATAAAACTAAGATTCTCCTCCCTCAATAAAACTAAGGTTCTCCTCCCTCAATAAAACTAAGGTTCTCCTCCCTCAATAAAACAAAGGTTCTACTCCCTCAATAAAACTAAGATTCTCCTCCCTCAATAAAACTAAGGTTCTCCTCACCTCAATAAAACTAAGATTCTCCTCCCTCAATAAAACTAAGGTTCTCCTCCTCAATAAAACTAAGCTTCTCCTCCCTCAATAAAACTAAGGTTTTCCTCCCTCAATAAAACAAAGGTTCTACTCCCTCAATAAAACTAAGATTCTCCTCCCTCAATAAAACTAAGGTTCTCCTCACCTCAATAAAACTAAGATTCTCCTCCCTCAATAAAACTAAGGTTCTCCTCCCTCAATAAAACTAAGGTTCTCCTCCCTCAATAAAACAAAGGTTCTACTCCCTCAATAAAACTAAGATTCTCCTCCCTCAATAAAACTAAGGTTCTCCTCACCTCAATAAAACTAAGATTCTCCTCCCTCAATAAAACTAAGGTTCTCCTCCTCAATAAAACTAAGCTTCTCCTCCCTCAATAAAACTAAGGTTTTCCTCCCTCAATAAAACTAAGGGTCTCCTCCCTCAATAAAGCTAAGATTCTCCTCCCTCAATAAAACTAAGATTCTCCTCCCTCAATAAAACTAAGATTCTCCTCCCTCAATAAAACTAAGGGTCTCCTCCCTCAATAAAACTAAGATTCTCCTCCCTCAATAAAACTAAGGTTCTCCTCACCTCAATAAAACTAAGGTTCTCCTCCTCAATAAAACTAAGCTTCTCCTCCCTCAATAAAACTAAGGTTTTCCTCCCTCAATAAAACTAAGGGTCTCCTCCCTCAATAAAGCTAAGATTCTCCTCCCTCAATAAAACTAAGATTCTCCTCCCTCAATAAAACTAAGATTCTCCTCCCTCAATAAAACTAAGATTCTCCTCCCTCAATAAAACAAAGGTTCTCCTCCCTCAATAAAACTAAGGTTCTCCTCCCTCAATAAAACTAAGGTTCTTCTCCCTCAATAAAACTAAGGTTCTACTCCCTCAATAAAACTAAGGTTCTCCTCCCTCAATGAAGCTAAAGTTCTCCCTCAATAAAATTAAGGTTCTCCTCCCTCAATAAAACTAAGGTTTTCCTTCCTCAATAAAACTAAGGTTCTCCTCCCTCAATAAAGCTAAAGTTCTCCTCCCTCAATAAAACTAAGGTTCTCCTCCCTCAATAAAACTAAGGTTCTCCTCCCTTAATGAAACTAAGGTTCTCCTCCCTCAATAAAACTAAGGTTCTCCTCCCTCAATAAAACTAAGGTTCTCCTTCCTCAATAAAACAAAGGTTCTCCTCCCTCAATAAAACTAAGGTTCTCCTCCCTCAATAAAACAAAGGTTCTCCTCCCTCAATAAAACTAAGGTTCTCCTTCCTCAATAAAACTAAGATTATCCTCCCTCAATAAAACTAAGGTTCTCCTCCCTCAATAAAACTAAGGTTCTCCTCCCTCAATAAAACTAAGGTTCTCCTCCCTCAATAAAGCTAAAGTTCTCCTCCCTCAATAAAATGAAGGTTCTCCTTCCTCAATAAAACTAAGGTTCTCCTCCCTCAATAAAACTAAGGTTCTCCTCCCTCAATAAAACTAAAGTTCGCCTTCCTCAATAAAACTAAAGTTCTCCTCCCTCAATAAAACTAAAGTTCTCCTCCCTCAATAAAACTAAGGTTCTCCTCCCTCAATAAAACTAAAGTTCGCCTTCCTCAATAAAACTAAAGTTCTCCTTCCTCAATAAAGCTAAAGTTCTCCTCCCTCAATAAAACTAAGGTTCTCCTCCCTCAATAAAACTAAGGTTCTCCTTCCTCAATAAAACAAAGGTTCTCCTCCCTCAATAAAACTAAGGTTCTCCTCCCTCAATAAAACAAAGGTTCTCCTCCCTCAATAAAACTAAGGTTCTCCTTCCTCAATAAAACTAAGGTTTTCCTCCCTCAATAAAGCTAAAGTTCTCCTCCCTCAATAAAATGAAGGTTCTCCTTCCTCAATAAAACTAAGGTTCTCCTCCCTCAATAAAACTAAAGTTCTCCTCCCTCAATAAAACTAAAGTTCGCCTTCCTCAATAAAACTAAAGTTCTCCTCCCTCAATAAAACTAAAGTTCTCCTCCCTCAATAAAACTAAGGTTCTCCTCCCTCAATAAAACTAAAGTTTGCCTTCCTCAATAAAACTAAGGTTTTCCTCCCTCAATAAAACAAAGGTTCTACTCCCTCAATAAAACTAAGATTCTCCTCCCTCAATAAAACTAAGGTTCTCCTCACCTCAATAAAACTAAGATTCTCCTCCCTCAATAAAACTAAGGTTCTCCTCCCTCAATAAAACTAAGGTTCTCCTCCCTCAATAAAACAAAGGTTCTACTCCCTCAATAAAACTAAGATTCTCCTCCCTCAATAAAACTAAGGTTCTCCTCACCTCAATAAAACTAAGATTCTCCTCCCTCAATAAAACTAAGGTTCTCCTCCTCAATAAAACTAAGCTTCTCCTCCCTCAATAAAACTAAGGTTTTCCTCCCTCAATAAAACTAAGGGTCTCCTCCCTCAATAAAGCTAAGATTCTCCTCCCTCAATAAAACTAAGATTCTCCTCCCTCAATAAAACTAAGATTCTCCTCCCTCAATAAAACTAAGGGTCTCCTCCCTCAATAAAACTAAGATTCTCCTCCCTCAATAAAACTAAGGTTCTCCTCACCTCAATAAAACTAAGGTTCTCCTCCTCAATAAAACTAAGCTTCTCCTCCCTCAATAAAACTAAGGTTTTCCTCCCTCAATAAAACTAAGGGTCTCCTCCCTCAATAAAGCTAAGATTCTCCTCCCTCAATAAAACTAAGATTCTCCTCCCTCAATAAAACTAAGATTCTCCTCCCTCAATAAAACTAAGATTCTCCTCCCTCAATAAAACAAAGGTTCTCCTCCCTCAATAAAACTAAGGTTCTCCTCCCTCAATAAAACTAAGGTTCTTCTCCCTCAATAAAACTAAGGTTCTACTCCCTCAATAAAACTAAGGTTCTCCTCCCTCAATGAAGCTAAAGTTCTCCCTCAATAAAATTAAGGTTCTCCTCCCTCAATAAAACTAAGGTTTTCCTTCCTCAATAAAACTAAGGTTCTCCTCCCTCAATAAAGCTAAAGTTCTCCTCCCTCAATAAAACTAAGGTTCTCCTCCCTCAATAAAACTAAGGTTCTCCTCCCTTAATGAAACTAAGGTTCTCCTCCCTCAATAAAACTAAGGTTCTCCTCCCTCAATAAAACTAAGGTTCTCCTTCCTCAATAAAACAAAGGTTCTCCTCCCTCAATAAAACTAAGGTTCTCCTCCCTCAATAAAACAAAGGTTCTCCTCCCTCAATAAAACTAAGGTTCTCCTTCCTCAATAAAACTAAGATTATCCTCCCTCAATAAAACTAAGGTTCTCCTCCCTCAATAAAACTAAGGTTCTCCTCCCTCAATAAAGCTAAAGTTCTCCTCCCTCAATAAAATGAAGGTTCTCCTTCCTCAATAAAACTAAGGTTCTCCTCCCTCAATAAAACTAAGGTTCTCCTCCCTCAATAAAACTAAAGTTCGCCTTCCTCAATAAAACTAAAGTTCTCCTCCCTCAATAAAACTAAAGTTCTCCTCCCTCAATAAAACTAAGGTTCTCCTCCCTCAATAAAACTAAAGTTCGCCTTCCTCAATAAAACTAAAGTTCTCCTTCCTCAATAAAGCTAAAGTTCTCCTCCCTCAATAAAACTAAGGTTCTCCTCCCTCAATAAAACTAAGGTTCTCCTTCCTCAATAAAACAAAGGTTCTCCTCCCTCAATAAAACTAAGGTTCTCCTCCCTCAATAAAACAAAGGTTCTCCTCCCTCAATAAAACTAAGGTTCTCCTTCCTCAATAAAACTAAGGTTTTCCTCCCTCAATAAAGCTAAAGTTCTCCTCCCTCAATAAAATGAAGGTTCTCCTTCCTCAATAAAACTAAGGTTCTCCTCCCTCAATAAAACTAAGGTTCTCCTCCCTCAATAAAACTAAAGTTCGCCTTCCTCAATAAAACTAAAGTTCTCCTCCCTCAATAAAACTAAAGTTCTCCTCCCTCAATAAAACTAAGGTTCTCCTCCCTCAATAAAACTAAAGTTCGCCTTCCTCAATAAAACTAAAGTTCTCCTTCCTCAATAAAGCTAAAGTTCTCCTCCCTCAATAAAACTAAGGTTCTACTCCCTTGGGCATAGGTAACCATATCAGATTTTGGCTATCTTTCTGTTTTATTGCTCCCAAGCTTTAAATTATTTGATTTTTCCAGTCTTTTGACTTAAGAGCGTACATGATGAAGGTTATTCCAGAAACGTGGTGTACATGACGAAGGTTATTCCAGAAACGTGGCGTACATGACGAAGGTTATTCCAGAAACGTGGCGTACATGAAGGTTATTCCAGAAACGTGGTGTACATGATGAAGGTTATTCCAGAAACATGGCATACATGATGTAGGTTATTCCAGAAACATGGCGTACATGATGAAGGTTATTCCAGAAACGTGGCGTACCTGATGAAGGTTATTCCAGAAACGTGGCGTACATGATGAAGGTTATTCCAGAAACGTGACATACATGATGAAGGTTATTCCAGAAACGTGGCATACATGATGAAGGTTATTCTAGAAACGTGTTGTCACACCTAATTTAACATCACGTTTTTATCACAGCATTGAAGTGTAAAAAATGCTTTTGTTTTATAAATATTCTTCTTTTATACATGCTGATAATTGATAAATGACTTATTTTAAGACAATATTTATTAGATTTATTTCTTTAATCTTTTCCGATAGAGTTAGGGTTATGGTGTTTATTGCGACTTTCAACAATATTACAGTGATATCGTGGCAATCAGTTTTATTGGTGGAGGAAACCAGAGTATCTGGAGAAAACCACAGACCTATCGTAAGTCACTGACAAATATTATCACATAATGTTGTATTTGATTACAACTTGGATTACAACGGGATTCGAACTCACAACGATCACGACAGCCCCCTTCTCCTGTAGGATCTGACAGTTCATCAATCTTATGACTTATTTTTAGATTCATTTAGGGCGACAGTTCATATCTCTATAACTTATTTTGAGACAAGATACTTTACTTACTTTTTTTGCTCTTCTCCTGTATGAGCTGACAATTCATAAATCTGTGACTTCGCCACAACAAAAAATGCTTTTTTATCTGAAATACAAAATTTGCTTAGTTGAAATGAATTCATTAATTATTTTGCCATAAATTGTTATTCTTGATACGTAGAAAGCAATATTTGTTACTTTTATAAGACATACTCTTCACATAGATTACGTCACAATATAGCCGAAATATTGCTAAAGTTGGCATTAAACACCAATCAATCAATCAATCAATCAATCAATCACATAGATTAAATAATATAGGTGTCCTTTACACAGAGATACAATGAGACAAAACAGTACTCCATATATCTAAGTTCCAATCAAGGATCATTACATTTTTCATATACTACCAAACAAATTATACAGTCGTATGAGAAGAAGCTCTCTAAAAAATATTTGTATAGATCTAACAACTTTATTGATAATCCCAATTATGAAACAGTTGAAAATGGCTCACTTGGCACAAAACAAATCTCACTCACTGATAAAAACATACTTTTCCCAGGTCATATTTCTGTTACCTTTATAAGTATTTTATTTCCTTCTTAATCCAGTAAATAATATGCTAATTAGCTCTATCATCTATATAGATGGGTAGCCAATGAAATGTATTTATACTGTATCAATATGTTAAGCATTTCCATGATTTTTATTGGACAAGAGAAATTTACCATTTTGGTTGATGAAATTGATGGATATCATATAATATATCTGTTAAGAATTAGTGTGTATATCTATAGGCCTCAGCTGTTTTAATATTCATGGTGTTGTCTCATATTTCAAGATTTTTTATAAGTGATCCTTATACATACCTGTAGCTTTACTATTTGCTGCCAGTACAGAACTTAAATCTAACAATGGACTAAACATATATCTACTATCATCCTTGCCAGCTACAAGCTGAGTACTTTGAAATTTTAACACTAATTTTTCATCCTGTTTTTGTAACAACACTAAGACATCCTCTAATAAAACCACATGAACGTCAACAGCTTTTCTTTGGTTTATATTCCACGTTAAAACTCCATCGTGTACTAATTTGTGCTTCGTTAAATCTAATTCCTGTAAAACAAGTATATTGTTGTAAAATATACAAAAAAAAATGTCAATTTGTAGCAAAATGTCAATGTAATGTAGACATAATAACAAGTCACAAGTCATCAAAATAGATTCATGGTTCTATCTTTAATATTTACTGACAGTTCTCTTGCCATACAAACTTTAGCTGTTTTATCAGTTTCTAACACAGATTTTCAAACTTTAGCTGTTTTATCAGTTTCTAACACAGATTTTCAAACTTTAGCTGTTTATCAGTTTCTAACACAGATTTTCAAACTTTAGCTGTTTATCAGTTTCTAACACAGATTTTCAAATTTTAGCTGTTTATCAATTTCTAACATAGATTTTCAAACTTTAGCTGTTTTATCAGTTTCTAACACAGATTTTCAAACTTTAGCTGTTTTATCAATTTCTAACACAGATTTTCAAACTTTAGCTGTTTTATCAATTTCTAACACAGATTTTCAAATTTTAGCTGTTTATCGGTTTCTAACACAGATTTTCAAACTTTAGCTGTTTATCAGTTTCTAACACAGATTTTCAAACTTTAGCTGTTTTATCAGTTTCTAACATAGATTTTCAAACTTCAGCTGTTTATCAGTTTCTAACACAGATTTGATAGTCTAAACACCTATCAAACTGCCTTCTGATATCTGGTAGACCAATCAAACTGCCTCCTGATATCTGATAGACCAATCAAACTGCCTTTTGATATCTGATAGACCAATCAAACTGCCTTCTGATAGACCAATCAAACATGTTTCATGATGTGCTTAAGACTGTCAAATTCATGTTTGAAGTGAATTTGTAGGAAATATTTGACAGTGTACACACCTTTATACTATAATACCTCGTTTCCTTACATGTATACATCAAATAAGAGATTTGAAAACTAATACAATACCACTGAGAGCACATTCAGATACTTGCACAATTAAACACTTCCCTGTATTTCATTTTTTTAAATGATGGAACAATATGAGACAAATCATCAGTTTTTATTGCTTTCTTTTTATTCAATATTTATGGTTTTAGGTTTATGGTGTTTAACGCCACTTTCAACAATATTTCTGTTATATCTTGACGATCAGTTTTATTGGTGGAGGAAACTGGAGTACCTGGAGAAACCATCGATCTGTCGCAAGTCACTGACAAACTTTATCACATAATGTTGTATTGAGTACACCTTGCCTTGAACAGGGTTCAAACTCACAACTTTAGTGGTGATAGGCACTGACTGCACAGGTAGTTGTAAATCCAACTACCATACGATCACAATGGCCCCCATCAATATTTATGTCATTGTATTTTTATGACATATTATAATCATCTCCTATTGTTTCATTGCATTGTCATCATTACATCTGTCTCAAGATGGCTACAATCATGAAAGTAGTAATTAATATCAGAATTCTAACTACAGTGGAACCTGTCTAATCCGAAATTCCAATGGACCAGGCAAATGTGTCGGATTGTACAGGATGTCAGAACCTGTCTAATCCGACACTCCAAGGGACCAGGGAAATGTGTCGGATTGTACAGGATGTCGGAATACTCAGGTTTTACTTTAGTTAGCAGAAATATTTTGGGACCATAATTTTTTGTCTGATGTCACAGGATATCGGAAAACTCAGGTGACGGATTGCACAAGTTCCACTGTATAAGGAACTTTTTCATTTACATGTATATTATCTGCACAAATGTTTTAAATTCACACACATCAATATATATGTGTGTATTACAGGACATTTTATAAAACCTACCTTAATTTGCCTAGAATCTTCTTGATTAGAAACGCCATCAGATTTTTTCTCTATTTTGCGTTGTAAATGTTCTAATTTATAATGATTTTCGTATTCCTTTACAGCTTGATTTACATATTCCAGTATATGTTTACTACATTGAAAGGCTCGTTCTAGTTTAGCGTGCTCCATAGAACTGGCTGAAAAACACATTAATCATTCATATAATATTGTAATACATGTACAGTATTCCTGAAAGTAGCAGAACTAGCTTATTTTGTGAACTATTGGCTAGATTTACTGTCAGCGGTGAAGGAATTTACCTGTCCTCGAAACCAGTATTTTTCGCAAATAACCCTCACTAACAGAAAATATTTGTTTAACTCCGCAGAATATTTAACAGCCAGTAAAACAGTGGCATGAAAGCAGCATTGTAGATCGGAACAAAGGAACCTTTCAGTGTTTTTCAACAGGATAGCTGACACTGTCGTCTGCATATTTCTTTACTTTATTGTTGGTTGAAAGAAGAAACCCAAGTAATTCAGAATTACATCCGTGACGTCATAACTATTTAAAGAAGGGGTTTACGCCATACAGAATTCCCAAGGACAAATACCCCTGCTATGGGGAAATAGTGGGAAAAAAACAAAAAATTGGTTAAAAAAAATACCCCTTTTATCAACCAATCAGAAGACAGCATTCATATATAAGGTGGAATTATACCTCCAAAAATGTTCATATTTACTCAATAATTGTCTTAAATAATATCAAATCAAAATATCATTGTAAAATATATTTTTTCTGTCTGACTTACCACTTGTATGTTTCATAAGGCTTTCTATTAACAATGGATATTTTGTGAGTCTGACTTACCACTTGTATATTTCATAAGACTTTCTATTAACAATGGATATTTTGTGAGTCTGACTTACCACTTGTATGTTTCATAAGGCTTTCTATTAACAATGGATATTTTGTGAGTCTGACTTACCACTTGTATGTTTCATAAGGCTTTCTATTAACAATGGATATTTTGTGAGTATGACTTACCACTTGTATGTTTCATAAGGCTTTCTATTAACAATGGATATTTTGTGAGTATGACTTACCACTTGTATGTTTCATAAGGCTTTCTATTAACAATGGATATTTTGTGAGTCGCATCATCTGCGTTGGAATGAGATCTTTTAACTGGAGACGTCGCATTAAATTACTACTCTCTGCAGCCTAAAAATAAACCACAAAAAATAAATGACTACTCTCCGCAGCCTAAAAATAAACCACAAAAAAAAAAAAAATCATGGTTCAATAACAGTATCGTTGCTTACTAAAGTGAAATAAAAAAGAAGCTGTCTAGTTTACTTACATCCATTTTTTTTAAATCTTTATTTTGTGAGGCTGCACTTCATTTTTGATAAGACGACACAGTTTCTAAATAATGTCATATTATGTTGAGGCCCTATTGCAATAGGGGAATTTAAAGTTTGGTGTTTTACAGAAATCACTGGTGTTCAACCTCACTATATACCACACACAAGGCTTGTACTATTACATCACTGGTGTTCAACCTCACTATATACCACACACAAGGCTTGTACTATTACATCACTGGTGTTCAACCTCACTATATACCACACACAAGGCTTGTACTATTACATCACTGGTGTTCAACCTCACTATATACCACACACAAGGCTTGTACTATTACATCACTGGTGTTCAACCTCACTATATACCACACACAAGGCTTGTACTATTACATCACTGGTGTTCAACCTCACTATATACCACACACAAGGCTTGTACTATTACATCACTGGTGTTCAACCTCACTATATACCACACACAAGGCTTGTACTATTACATCACCAACACGGTTTGTGCTAAATCAGACAACAAAAGACAAATAAAGGTGAATACGAATACATTATCTATACATTTAATAAAGATACTTACAGCAAGAAAACTTGATAATCTGGAATCTTTCTTCTGACGAGACCGTAATGTATCTAAAGCATGAGACTGGTTACGACAATAAATGGCACAACCATTACGGAATGCTTCCCCTTCCTGCCCATCAAACTGAAAAGAAAAAGGTTAAGATTGATTCTAAATACATTACATCAATAAAACTGACTGACATTGAAATATTGTTCAAAGTGACATTAAATCAAATAGATGAACAGATTTTACAGGACGCATCTGATGCAAAAATAACAGTACAAATATTTAAACACCTGTCTTAAAGGACCATACTTTCTGCCAGGTAAAAGTGGTCTTTAAACACAGGGAGGTCCATCATTAGAGGTTTACCTAAATAATATTTACAGTGCTGAAGAGGGATCAAAACAGTGAATTCAAACATTGTGTGTGTACTGTTTCTTGTAATTTTTTATATTTTTTATTTGGTCTTGAAGAAAATGAAGAAGATGATTTAGTGATCACCTGATAAAGAAGATTCATCTTATTGTCTAACCTAACATATGTGTTATCTTTGGATTCTTATTGTCTAACCTAACACATGTGTTAACTTTGGATCCTTATTGTCTAACCTAACACATGTGTTAACTTTGGATCCTTATTGTCTAACCTAACATATGTGTTAACTTTGGATCCTTATTGTCTAACCTAACATATGTGTTAACTTTGGATCCTTATTGTCTAACCTAACATATGTGTTAACTTTGGATCCTTATTGTCTAACCTAACACATGTGTTAACTTTGGATCCTTATTGTCTAACCTAACATATGTGTTAACTTTGGATTCTTATTGTCTAACCTAACATATGTGTTAACTTTGGATCCTTATTGTCTAACCTAACACATGTGTTAACTTTGGATCCTTATTGTCTAACCTAACATATGTGTTAACTTTGGATTCTTATTGTCTAACCTAACATATGTGTTAACTTTGGATCCTTATTGTCTAACCTAACATATGTGTTAACTTTGGATCCTTATTGTCTAACCTAACACATGTGTTAACTTTGGATCCTTATTGTCTAACCTAACACATGTGTTAACTTTGGATCCTTATTGTCTAACCTAACATATGTGTTAACTTTGGATCCTTATTGTCTAACCTAACATATGTGTTAACTTTGGATCCTTATTGTCTAACCTAACACATGTGTTAACTTTGGATCCTTATTGTCTAACCTAACATATGTGTTAACTTTGGATCCTTATTGTCTAACCTAACACATGTGTTAACTTTGGATCCTTATTGTCTAACCTAACATATGTGTTAACTTTGGATCCTTATTGTCTAACCTAACATATGTGTTAACTTTGGATCCTTATTGTCTAACCTAACATATGTGTTAACTTTGGATCCTTATTGTCTAACCTAACATATGTGTTAACTTTGGATCCTTATTGTCTAACCTAACACATGTGTTAACTTTGGATCTTATTGTCTAACCTAACACATGTGTTAACTTTGGATCCTTATTGTCTAACCTAACATATGTGTTAACTTTGGATCCTTATTGTCTAACCTAACACATGTGTTAACTTTGGATCTTATTGTCTAACCTAACATATGTGTTAACTTTGGATCCTTATTGTCTAACCTAACATATGTGTTAACTTTGGATCCTTATTGTCTAACCTAACATATGTTAACTTTGGATCCTTATTGTCTAACCTAACATATGTGTTAACTTTGGATTCTTATTGTCTAACCTAACATATGTGTTAACTTTGGATTCTTATTGTCTAACCTAACACATGTGTTAACTTTGGATCCTTATTGTCTAACCTAACACATGTGTTAACTTTGGATCCTTATTGTCTAACCTAACATATGTGTTAACTTTGGATCCTTATTGTCTAACCTAACATATGTGTTAACTTTGGATCCTTATTGTCTAACCTAACATATGTGTTAACTTTGGATTCTTATTGTCTAACCTAACACATGTGTTAACTTTGGATTCTTATTGTCTAACCTAACACATGTGTTAACTTTGGATTCTTATTGTCTAACCTAACACATGTGTTAACTTTGGATCCTTATTGTCTAACCTAACATATGTGTTAACTTTGGATCCTTATTGTCTAACCTAACATATGTGTTAACTTTGGATCCTTATTGTCTAACCTAACAGATGTGTTAACTTTGGATCCTTATTGTCTAACCTAACACATGTGTTAACTTTGGATCCTTATTGTCTAACCTAACATATGTGTTAACTTTGGATTCTTATTGTCTAACCTAACACATGTGTTAACTTTGGATCCTTATTGTCTAACCTAACATATGTGTTAACTTTGGATCCTTATTGTCTAACCTAACATGTGTTAACTTTGGATTCTTATTGTCTAACCTAACACATGTGTTAACTTTGGATCCTTATTGTCTAACCTAACATATGTGTTAACTTTGGATTCTTATTGTCTAACCTAACACATGTGTTAACTTTGGATCCTTATTGTCTAACCTAACATATGTGTTAACTTTGGATCCTTATTGTCTAACCTAACATATGTGTTAACTTTGGATTCTTATTGTCTAACCTAACACATGTGTTAACTTTGGATCCTTATTGTCTAACCTAACATATGTGTTAACTTTGGATCCTTATTGTCTAACCTAACACATGTGTTAACTTTGGATCTTATTGTCTAACCTAACACATGTGTTAACTTTGGATCCTTATTGTCTAACCTAACATATGTGTTAACTTTGGATCCTTATTGTCTAACCTAACACATGTGTTAACTTTGGATCCTTATTGTCTAACCTAACACATGTGTTAACTTTGGATCCTTATTGTCTAACCTAACACATGTGTTAACTTTGGATCCTTATTGTCTAACCTAACATATGTGTTAACTTTGGATTCTTATTGTCTAACCTAACATATGTGTTAACTTTGGATCCTTATTGTCTAACCTAACACATGTGTTAACTTTGGATCCTTATTGTCTAACCTAACATATGTGTTAACTTTGGATCCTTATTGTCTAACCTAACATATGTGTTAACTTTGGATTCTTATTGTCTAACCTAACACATGTGTTAACTTTGGATCCTTATTGTCTAACCTAACATATGTGTTAACTTTGGATCCTTATTGTCTAACCTAACACATGTGTTAACTTTGGATCCTTATTGTCTAACCTAACATATGTGTTAACTTTGGATCCTTATTGTCTAACCTAACACATGTGTTAACTTTGGATCCTTATTGTCTAACCTAACATATGTGTTAACTTTGGATCTTATTGTCTAACCTAAAATATGTGTTAACTTTGGATCCTTATTGTCTAACCTAACATATGTGTTATCTTTGGATCCTTATTGTCTAACCTAACACATGTGTTAACTTTGGATCCTTATTGTCTAACCTAACACATGTGTTAACTTTGGATTCTTATTGTCTAACCTAACACATGTGTTAACTTTGGATCCTTATTGTCTAACCTAACATATGTGTTAACTTTGGATCTTATTGTCTAACCTAACACATGTGTTAACTTTGGATTCTTATTGTCTAACCTAACACGTGTTAACTTTGGATCCTTATTGTCTAACCTAACATATGTGTTAACTTTGGATCCTTATTGTCTAACCTAACACATGTGTTAACTTTGGATCCTTATTGTCTAACCTAACACATGTGTTAACTTTGGATCCTTATTGTCTAACCTAACATATGTGTTAACTTTGGATCTTATTGTCTAATCTAACACATGTGTTAACTTTGGATCCTTATTGTCTAACCTAACACATGTGTTAACTTTGGATCCTTATTGTCTAACCTAACACATGTGTTAACTTTGGATCCTTATTGTCTAACCTAACATATGTGTTAACTTTGGATCCTTATTGTCTAACCTAACATATGTGTTAACTTTGGATCCTTATTGTCTAACCTAACATATGTGTTAACTTTGGATTCTTATTGTCTAACCTAACATAGGTGTTAACTTTGGATCCTTATTGTCTAACCTAACATATGTGTTAACTTTGGATCCTTATTGTCTAACCTAACATATGTGTTAACTTTGGATTCTTATTGTCTAACCTAACATAGGTGTTAACTTTGGATTCTTATTGTCTAACCTAACATATGTGTTAACTTTGGATCCTTATTGTCTAACCTAACATATGTGTTAACTTTGGATTCTTATTGTCTAACCTAACACATGTGTTAACTTTGGATCCTTATTGTCTAACCTAACATATGTGTTAACTTTGGATCCTTATTGTCTAACCTAACATATGTGTTAACTTTGGATCCTTATTGTCTAACCTAACATATGTGTTAACTTTGGATCCTTATTGTCTAACCTAACACATGTGTTAACTTTGGATCCTTATTGTCTAACCTAACACATGTGTTAACTTTGGATCCTTATTGTCTAACCTAACATATGTGTTAACATAAGGATCCAAAGCCTAACATATGTGTTAACTTTGGATCCTTATTGTCTAACCTAACATAGGTGTTAACTTTGGATCCTTATTGTCTAACCTAACATATGGTGTTAACTTTGGATCCTTATTGTCTAACCTAACACATGTGTTAACTTTGGATCCTTATTGTCTAACCTAACATATGTTGTTAGACTTTGGATCCTTATTGTCTAACCTAACATATGTGTTAACTTTGGATTCCTTATTGTCTAACCTAACATATGTGTTATTTGGATCCTTATGTCTAACCTAACATGTGTGTTAACTTTGGACAACTAAGATCAAAGCCTTAACAATATTGTTAAGGCTTTGGTCCACATAAGGTCCAAAGCCTATACACATTAACTTTGGATCCTTATTGTCTAACCTAACATATGTGTTAACTTTGGATCCTTATTGTCTAACCTAACACATGTGTTAACTTTGGATCCTTATTGTCTAACCTAACACATGTGTTAACTTTGGATCCTTATTGTCTAACCTAACATATGTGTTAACTTTGGATCCTTATTGTCTAACCTAACATATGTGTTAACTTTGGATCCTTATTGTCTAACCTAACACATGTGTTAACTTTGGATCCTTATTGTCTAACCTAACATATGTGTTAACTTTGGATCCTTATTGTCTAACCTAACACATGTGTTAACTTTGGATCCTTATTGTCTAACCTAACATATGTGTTAACTTTGGATCCTTATTGTCTAACCTAACACATGTGTTAACTTTGGATCCTTATTGTCTAACCTAACATATGTGTTAACTTTGGATCCTTATTGTCTAACCTAACACATGTGTTAACTTTGGATCCTTATTGTCTAACCTAACACATGTGTTAACTTTGGATCCTTATTGTCTAACCTAACACATGTGTTAACTTTGGATCCTTATTGTCTAACCTAACATATGTGTTAACTTTGGATCCTTATTGTCTAACCTAACATATGTGTTAACTTTGGATCCTTATTGTCTAACCTAACACATGTGTTAACTTTGGATCCTTATTGTCTAACCTAACACATGTGTTAACTTTGGATCCTTATTGTCTAACCTAACATATGTGTTAACTTTGGATCCTTATTGTCTAACCTAACACATGTGTTAACTTTGGATCCTTATTGTCTAACCTAACACATGTGTTAACTTTGGATCCTTATTGTCTAACCTAACATATGTGTTAACTTTGGATCCTTATTGTCTAACCTAACACATGTGTTAACTTTGGATCCTTATTGTCTAACCTAACATATGTGTTAACTTTGGATCCTTATTGTCTAACCTAACACATGTGTTAACTTTGGATCCTTATTGTCTAACCTAACACATGTGTTAACTTTGGATCCTTATTGTCTAACCTAACACATGTGTTAACTTTGGATCCTTATTGTCTAACCTAACATATGTGTTAACTTTGGATCCTTATTGTCTAACCTAACATATGTGTTAACTTTGGATCCTTATTGTCTAACCTAACATATGTGTTAACTTTGGATCCTTATTGTCTAACCTAACATATGTGTTAACTTTGGATCCTTATTGTCTAACCTAACATATGTGTTAACTTTGGATTCTTATTGTCTAACCTAACACATGTGTTAACTTTGGATCCTTATTGTCTAACCTAACATATGTGTTAACTTTGGATCCTTATTGTCTAACCTAACATATGTGTTAACTTTGGATTCTTATTGTCTAACCTAACATAGGTGTTAACTTTGGATTCTTATTGTCTAACCTAACATATGTGTTAACTTTGGATCCTTATTGTCTAACCTAACATATGTGTTAACTTTGGATTCTTATTGTCTAACCTAACACATGTGTTAACTTTGGATCCTTATTGTCTAACCTAACATATGTGTTAACTTTGGATCCTTATTGTCTAACCTAACACATGTGTTAACTTTGGATCCTTATTGTCTAACCTAACATATGTGTTAACTTTGGATCCTTATTGTCTAACCTAACATATGTGTTAACTTTGGATTCTTATTGTCTAACCTAACACATGTGTTAACTTTGGATCCTTATTGTCTAACCTAACATATGTGTTAACTTTGGATCCTTATTGTCTAACCTAACATATGTGTTAACTTTGGATTCTTATTGTCTAACCTAACATAGGTGTTAACTTTGGATTCTTATTGTCTAACCTAACATATGTGTTAACTTTGGATCCTTATTGTCTAACCTAACATATGTGTTAACTTTGGATTCTTATTGTCTAACCTAACACATGTGTTAACTTTGGATCCTTATTGTCTAACCTAACATATGTGTTAACTTTGGATCCTTATTGTCTAACCTAACATATGTGTTAACTTTGGATCCTTATTGTCTAACCTAACATATGTGTTAACTTTGGATCCTATAAGGACTTAAACCAAATACACTCCAAAATCGTCATTGGTAAAATATTAAATTTCAACAGTACATTACTGCTTCACACCAAATATAATTACATTTACATTCTTGTTACTTAAGAACATTTTACAATTTTCCCATTACAGCATCTTTTATTATTTGGACAAGGACATACAACATAACCTTTAACCTTTCTATGAAATCAACAATCAATACTGAGTGGTTTGGTTTTATGGTGTTTAATGCCACAATCAACAATATTTCATTATATTGTGGCGGTCAGCTTTATTGGTGGCGAAAACTGGATGACCAGGAGAAAACCACTGATCTGTCACAAGTCACTGACAAACTTTATCAATACTGAGTGAAATAAACATGTTTTATAAACATTTCTAATTAAACAGTTCTAATAAAAAGTTCTGACTTGAAAAACAATCTTATCTAAAAACGTCTCTTCTGAATTATTATATCAGTTTTTTTTTCTTTATGCACAGTTTAAAGAATTCAGGTTTAAACAAAAGATGGTCAAAGAAACAATAAAAAGAAAAAAACATTAAAGAAAAATATGATTAATAAATAAGTAAAAGTTGATAACGGACAGTCATCAAAAGGCCTTTAGTTAAACATATCTAAATGATGATTGAATTAGGAGTGAGTGATTGTTGTTTAATGCCAACTCAGCAATTTTTCAGCTATATCATGATGAGAACAAGTTAATTTTCAATGAGATGATGATGAGGTCTACTTTGTACTAGATCAACATGCTTAGTTGAATTTTAATAGTGCTAGTTCACTGAACCAACAGTCCGCGGATAAACACGTCGCCCCACTCAGACACATTATCCTGATTCTGAGCCAACCAGTCTTTGTTCTTACTCCTTAATGCTGTGTGCTAAGCGGAGAAGCAACAGATACCAATTTTATAGTCTTTGGTTTGACCCATTGGGGCTCGAACCCAAGATCTACCGCACTCTAGGCTAGCATGCCAACCATACACCACCGATGTGATATATTGTCAAAGAAATGAAGGTGTTGATATCTTACCCTTTTAACTAAATGAAGGCGTTGATATCTTACCCTTTTAACTAAATGAAGGCATTGATATCTTACCCTTTTAACTAAATGAAGGCGTTGATATCTTACCCTTTTAACTAAATGAAGGCATTGATATCTTACCCTTTTAACTAAATGAAGGCGTTGATATCTTACCCTTTTAACTAAATGAAGGCGTTGATATCTTACCCTTTTAACTAAATGAAGGCGTTGATATCTTACCCTTTTAACTAAATGAAGGCGTTGATATCTTACCCTTTTAACTAAATGAAGGCATTGATATCTTACCCTTTTAACTAAATGAAGGAGTTGATATCTTACCCTTTTAACTAAATGAAGGAGTTGATATCTTGCCCTTTTAACTAAATGAAGGAGTTGATATCTTACCCTTTTAACTAAATGAAGGTGTTGATATCTTACCCTTTTAACTAAATGAAGGAGTTGATATCTTACCCTTTTAACTAAATGAAGGCGTTGATATCTTACCCTTTTAACTAAATGAAGGCGTTGATATCTTACCCTTTTAACTAAATGAAGGCGTTGATATCTTACCCTTTTAACTAAATGAAGGCATTGATATCTTACCCTTTTAACTAAATGAAGGAGTTGATATCTTACCCTTTTAACTAAATGAAGGAGTTGATATCTTGCCCTTTTAACTAAATGAAGGCGTTGATATCTTACCCTTTTAACTAAATGAAGGCGTTGATATCTTACCCTTTTAACTAAATGAAGGCATTGATATCTTACCCTTTTAACTAAATGAAGGCGTTGATATCTTACCCTTTTAACTATATGAAGGCATTGATATCTTACCCTTTTAACTAAATGAAGGCGTTGATATCTTACCCTTTCAACTAAATGAAGGCATTGATATCTTACCCTTTTAACTAAATGAAGGCATTGATATCTTACCCTTTTAACTAAATGAAGGAGTTGATATCTTACCCTTTTAACTAAATGAAGGCGTTGATATCTTACCCTTTTAACTAAATGTAAGGCGTTGATATCTTACCCTTTTAACTAAATGAAGGCGTTGATATCTTACCCTTTTAACTAAATGAAGGCGTTGATATCTTACCCTTTTAACTAAATGAAGGAGTTGATATCTTGCCCTTTTAACTAAATGAAGGAGTTGATATCTTACCCTTTTAACTAAATGAAGGTGTTGATATCTTACCCTTTTAACTAAATGAAGGAGTT
Organism: Bathymodiolus septemdierum; assembly: GCA_963383655.1. Taxonomy (NCBI): domain Eukaryota; kingdom Metazoa; phylum Mollusca; class Bivalvia; order Mytilida; family Modiolidae; genus Bathymodiolus; species Bathymodiolus septemdierum. The sequence continues at coordinate 5,971,611 of OY726521.1, forward strand.
GATATCTTACCCTTTTAACTAAATGAAGGCGTTGATATCTTACCCTTTTAACTAAATGAAGGCGTTGATATCTTACCCTTTTAACTAAATGAAGGCGTTGATATCTTACCCTTTTAACTAAATGAAGGCATTGATATCTTACCCTTTTAACTAAATGAAGGAGTTGATATCTTACCCTTTTAACTAAATGAAGGAGTTGATATCTTGCCCTTTTAACTAAATGAAGGCGTTGATATCTTACCCTTTTAACTAAATGAAGGCGTTGATATCTTACCCTTTTAACTAAATGAAGGCATTGATATCTTACCCTTTTAACTAAATGAAGGCGTTGATATCTTACCCTTTTAACTATATGAAGGCATTGATATCTTACCCTTTTAACTAAATGAAGGCGTTGATATCTTACCCTTTCAACTAAATGAAGGCATTGATATCTTACCCTTTTAACTATATGAAGGCATTGATATCTTACCCTTTTAACTAAATGAAGGCGTTGATATCTTACCCTTTCAACTAAATGAAGGCATTGATATCTTACCCTTTTAACTAAATGAAGGCATTGATATCTTACCCTTTTAACTAAATGTAAGGCGTTGATATCTTACCCTTTTAACTAAATGAAGGCGTTGATATCTTACCCTTTTAACTAAATGAAGGCGTTGATATCTTACCCTTTTAACTAAATGAAGGCGTTGATATCTTACCCTTTTAACTAAATGAAGGCGTTGATATCTTACCCTTTTAACTAAATGAAGGAGTTGATATCTTACCCTTTTAACTAAATGAAGGAGTTGATATCTTACCCTTTTAACTAAATGAAGGAGTTGATATCTTACCCTTTTAACTAAAATATCTCCCACTTCTCCTACTACTGGGTTTTCTTTACGTTTTTTCTTCATCTCATCATTCAATGAAGCTGAAAAAAAGTCATTTAAATCTCAAGCAATGAATGTTAAACACGACTACCATATTATAATCTGATAACATCTGAAGAAAATCTGTCAAGATAAACTTGAGTAAAGATACAGCATGTATATAACAGACTATTTTTCGTCTGATCAAATCCCAGATAGGTCTGGAACGTCAATAGTGAAAATACTCTAAAAGTAGACAGCACTTTAGACAACCATTCTAAATAATCTACTATTATTCTAGTGAAGTTTGAACAATAGTGGCCAAACCAAAATGAAGCTTAGTGGGCGACATGCTTACAACAGACTCATTTTCAACGGATAAAATCCCGCAAAACTGGAACGACGAAAGTGAAAAACCTCAAAAAGTAGACAGATCTTAGACCTTTCATAATCTTGATAAGTTTGATTTGATTTGATTTATTGTGTTTAATGCCACTTTCAGCAAAATTTCAGCTATATCATGGCAACCAGTTTTAGTGGTGGAAGAAGCCGGAGTACCTGGAAAGAACCATCAACAATGGGCAAGCAACCGGTAAACTTTATCACTTGAAAAGTTTGAAGAAAATAAGTCAAGTAAAAGTACAGTTAGCAAACACCATATTTATGCTGAAAAACCAGTAAAAACATTGGTTGTTCTTGTTACAATTAAAAGTTACCTCCCCTTAATTCAAATAAACGTTAGAGAATATCGCAGGAAAATCAAAAAAGGACCATCCAGGGAAACTGGCAACACAGACAAAGAAAAAAAAAACCAAAACAAATATGTGTTGGATACCACTATACAATCAGTCACAAATAGCGTAAATAAGACATGCACCCTCCTACAAACAACTGGAGGTAAAGACGAATCGAACATCGTTTTTATGCGGAAATCGTAACGGACATCACAACACAGAACTCAGAACATGAAAACACATAATAAGACAACACAACAAACTAAAAAGAGTCTTGTAATGAACAAGAATTCTATAAATACATACAAGATGAACATATCCAAGTAAGATGATATTTTTAATTAAAGGGACTGTCAATATTTAATAAACAAACAAACAAACCAATATGAGACAGACTTTAATTAAACTTGGAATGTATGTATTCTATCAATACTTACTGTGTAATGCTAACATTTCTTCTATATTAGGAAACAAAGCTTTGGTGAGATTATCATTAACATTATCTGTAACCATAGGTTTATAAAATAACATCTGTAATATCTTCAAGTTCTTTACATGGGTTTTCTCAGTATAAAATAATTCTGAAAAACAAAAAGCAACCATGTTATTTATATACCTAAAATTGAAATCTGACAAATCAATTAAAACTAGAACTGTGAGTGACCTCACTGAGTGATACTCCCCACTTGCAATACTATGATGTTCAAACTTTGGAATACAAGTATATTAGCAAGTTAATTATCTCTCCTTTAGTTTAGTAGGTGTTGCGCTTAGAAGGTACATGCCCCCCACCCCTTTTCGTGAAAGTATAAGTTGAATTATCTCCCCTTTTAAATTTTGGCCAGCAACCATATTCCTTCATGCACATCTGCAGGTAGTGCACTACAAATGTGTAAAGTTTCATAAAATTCCAATAAGCCGTTTAGGAGGAGTTGCACTTACAAGGTACATGGACAGATGGACAGACCGACGGACTGACAGGGTGATTCCTATATACCCCCCCCAAACTTTGTTTGCAGGGGGTATAATAAGCATACATTAATAGAAGTATATGTGTTTATAATAATATTTTAAATTATAAAGGCGGCCGTCGTGGCTGTGATCATATGGTAGTTGGATTTACAACTACCTATGCAATCAGTGCCTATCACCACTGATATTATGAGTTTGAATCTCGATGGAGGCGAGGTGTACAACATTATGTGATCAAGTTTGTCAGTGACTTGCGACAGGTTGGTGGTTTTCTCCATCAATAAAACTGACCGCCACAATGTAACTGAAATATTGTTGAAAGTGGCATTACACACCATCAAACAGACAAATAATAAATTATACAGTAATGCTGATCTTATACGGTCATTCCAACTAAAGATCATCACTCCTATCAGACCAGATTTCTGATGAATTGAGATAGTGAACTACTACTTAATTGTACCCCATTAAGAGAGGCGACCCTCTTATAAGGCCACTATTGTACCCCGATAAGAGAGGTGACCCTCTTATAAGGCCACTATTGTACCCCGTTAAGAGAGGCCACCCTCTTATAAGGCCACTATTGTACCCCATTAAGAGAGGCGACCCTCTTATAAGGCCACTATTGTACCCCGTTAAGAGAGGCAACCCTCTTATAAGGCCACTATTGTACCCCGTTAAGAGAGGCGACCCTCTTATAAGGCCACTATTGTACCCCGTTAAGAGAGGCGACCCTTTTATAAGGCCACTATTGTACCCCGATAAGAGAGGTGACCCTCTTATAAGGCCACTATTGTACCCCGTTAAGAGGCCACCCTCTTATAAGGCCACTGTTGTACCCCGTTAAGAGAGGCCACCCTCTTATAAGGCCACTATTGTACCCTGTTAAGAGAGGCCACTATTGTACCCTATTAAGAGAGGCCACCCTCTTATAAGGCCACTACTGTACCCCGTTAAGAGAGGCGACCCTCTTATAAGGCCACTATTGTACCCCGTTAAGAGAGGCCACCCTCTTATAAGGCCACTATTGTACTCCATTAAGAGAGGCCACCCTCTTATAAGGCCACTATTGTACCCGATTAAGAGAGGCGACCCTCTTATAAGGCCACTACTGTACCCCATTAAGAGAGGCAACCCTCTTATAAGGCCACTACTGTACCCCGTTAAGAGAGGCCACTATTGTACCCCGTTAAGAGAGGCCACTATTGTACCCCGTTAAGAGAGGCCACCCTCTTATAAGGCCACTATTGTACCCCATTAAGAGAGGTGACCCTCTTATAAGGCCACTATTGTACCCATTAAGAGAGGCGACCCTCTTATAAGGCCACTATTGTACCCCATTAAGAGAGGTGACCCTCTTATAAGGCCACTATTGTACCCCGTTAAGAGAGGTGACCCTCTTATAAGGCCACTATTGTACCCCGTTAAGAAAGGCCACCCTCTTATAAGGCCACTATTGTACCCCGTTAAGAGAGGTGACCCTCTTACAAGGCCACTATTGTACCCCGTTAAGAGAGGCCACCCTCTTATAAGGCCACTATTGTACCCCATTAAGAGAGGTGACCCTCTTATAAGGCCACTATTGTACCCCGTTAAGATAGGCGACCCTCTTATAAGGCCACTATTGTACCCCGTTAAGAGAGGCCACCCTCTTATAAGGCCACTATTGTACCCCATTAAGAGAGGCCACCCTCTTATAAGGCCACTATTGTACCCCGTTAAGAGAGGCCACCCTCTTATAAGGCCACTATTGTACCCCGTTAAGAGAGGCCACCCTCTTATAAGGCCACTATTGTACCCCAATAAGAGAGGCCACCCTCTTAAAAGGCCACTATTGTACCCCGTTAAGAGAGGCGACCCTTTTATAAGGCCACTGTTGTACCCCGCTAAGAGAGGCCACCCTCTTATAAGGCCACTATTGTACCCCGTTAAGAGAGGCGACCCTCATATAAGGCCACTATTGTACCCTGTTAAGAGAGGCCACCCTCTTATAAGGCCACTATTGTACCCTGTTAAGAGAGGCCACCCTCTTATAAGGCCACTATTGTACCCCGTTAAGAGAGGCCACCCTCTTATAAGGCCACTATTGTACCCCATTAAGAGAGGCCACCCTCTTATAAGGCCACTATTGTACCCCATTAAGAGAGGCCACCCTCTTATAAGGCCACTATTGTACCCCATTAAGAGAGGCCACCCTCTTATAAGGCCACTATTGTACCCCATTAAGAGAGGCCACCCTCTTATAAGGCCACTATTGTACCCCATTAAGAGAGGCGACCCTCTTATAAGGCCACTATTGTACCCCATTAAGAGAGGCCACCCTCTTATAAGGCCACTATTGTACCCGGTTAAGAGAGGCCACCCTCTTATAAGGCCACTATTGTATACCGCTAAGAGAGGCGACCCTCTTATAAGGCCACTATTGTACCCCATTAAGAGAGGCCACCCTCTTATAAGGCCACTATTGTACCCCATTAAGAGAGGCCACCCTCTTATAAGGCCACTATTGTACCCCATTAAGAGAGGCCACCCTCTTATAAGGCCACTATTGTACCCCATTAAAGAGAGGCCACCCTCTTATAAGGCCACTATTGTACCCCGTTAAGAGAGGCCATCCTCTTATAAGGCCACTATTGTACCCCGTTAAGAGAGGCGACCCTCTTATAAGGCCACTATTGTACCCGGTTAAGAGAGGCCACTATTGTACCCCATTAAGAGAGGCGACCCTCTTATAAGGCCACTATTGTACCCCATAAAGAGAGGCCACCCTCTTATAAGGCCACTATTGTACCCCGTTAAGAGAGGCCACCCTCTTATAAGGCCACTATTGTACCCGGTTAAGAGAGGCCACCCTCTTATAAGGCCACTATTGTACCCCATTAAGAGAGGCCACCCTCTTATAAGGCCACTATTGTACCCCGTTAAGAGAGGCCACCCTCTTATAAGGCCACTATTGTACCCCGTTAAGAGAGGCAACCCTCTTATAAGGCCACTATTGTACCCGGTTAAGAGAGGCCACTATTGTACCCCGTTAAGAGAGGCGACCCTCTTATTAGGCCACTATTGTACCCCATTAAGAGAGGCGACCCTCTTATTAGGCCACTATTGTACCCCATTAAGAGAGGCGACCCTCTTATAAGGCCACTATTGTACCCCATTAAGAGAGGCGACCCTCTTATAAGGCCACTATTGTACCCCATTAAGAGAGGTGACCCTCTTATAAGGCCACTATTGTACCCCGTTAAGAGAGGCGACCCTCTTATAAGGCCACTATTGTACCCGGTTAAGAGAGGCGACCCTCTTATAAGGCCACTATTGTACCCCATTAAGAGAGGCGACCCTCTTATAAGGCCACTATTGTACCCCGTTAAGGGAGGCGACCCTCTTATAAGGCCACTATTGTACCCCGTTAAGAGAGGCGACCCTCTTATAAGGCCACTATTGTACCCGGTTAAGAGAGGCGACCCTCTTATAAGGCCACTATTGTACCCCGTTAAGAGAGGCGACCCTCTTATAAGGCCACTATTGTACCCCGTTAAGAGAGGCCACCCTCTTTGCCACTTTGTCATTGTAGAAGGGTTGGCCTTATAAGATGGGGTCTAGTGTAGTCACTTCCCTTCATTAACATAAACAAGATAGTTCTTACCATTAATAACATCTTGTCTTTTTTTTTCTTTTGGTTTGAGTTTTCTGTAAACTTCTTCAGAGAGAACTTCTTTAAGGGGAGGTAACTCTGCTTCTACATCAAAATCTGAATCGTTGTCAACACTCTGTGGGATATTGTTTACTGCTTCAACTGATGTACTGGGACTTTCTGAACTTCTGTCAATATGGCAACAATTGTATTATAATTAGGAAAACAAGATAAAATTATCAGATCTTTATAGAGTCAATGAAGCATGAAATGCCAGTCATCATGACTTAATTTAGATACATCATCATGCCAAGTGACATGTACTGTAGGACATATAGTATCTAGGATAAAAAAAACTTGGTCTAAAACAATGAAGGAAATGAAGCATGGCATGACAGTCATGGTGACCTAGTTTTTGTTACAGGTTGACACACTTCTCTAGACCTAAGTTTTAAACAAAACGTGGACATGACAAGGGTACACCAATAGTTCACCTTTTACTATGTAGAGGTGAACTATAAATCATGAAAACAATTAATAATAAAGGATTCCATTTAATAGCACATATTCTCTGAATATGAAAGAGATGACATCTGTACTGCTCATTGTTTTAGTTTTCTGTTTTGTTTTTGTTTTAATTTTATTTTTATCTTCATTCTGTGTCTTGTGACCAATGTTGCCAGTGTCTCTGGGTTGTCCATTCTTGATTGCCCTTCGGTTTTCTCTAACGTTTATATAGAACTTACTTGATACTTGACGATGAACTTCCAGAGGCTAGAGCACGATTTACATTCTCATCCACATCAACATCACTACAAGTATACAAGTAAAGACATAAATCATGTTACAAGTTAAACTACATCAGACATGCACCTGTGTAGCTGACCATGGACTGAATGGAAAATCTCTACTATTAACTTATAGGCAACACACATGCATTTTTATTTTTATTGTCAATGAATTTTTTTTTTAATTAAGTAAAGATTCCTTATTTTCAAGATTATAAAATAATTTATCTATCATCTCTTTTTGTTCTTCTGGATATCATTAATGTAAGTCTAAAGTCATGCATCACTGATCAAAGGTACTTAAGAAAGTAGACAATTGTTACAATAAATAGAGGATATCCACAATCCATGGACTCAGTTTCCAGTATCTTTAAATAATGTCATGGCAGTCCACAAAACTAGGAAAGGCTAATAATCACTACTGAAACAAAATCTGTTTATCTTTTATGATGAAGTTAACCTCTTTCCTTAAAATACATGTATATTGTGTTGAAGAAATATACATTATTATTCATTGAATCTTGATCAAATGTATTATTTTGGATTTTGTTAGTAATATTGGTTACTGGTGAAAGTAAAATTAACTGGAAAAGAACCCAAAGATTGTGGAATATAAGGGGGTGTGGTACAAGGGGAAGTAATAAATATTGGTTTCATGCAAATTAGGAGTTATATATAGATTGTTTCTTCAGTAGGAGGTTTAATATTTATAGTTTGTTCACAAGCTGTTCTAATCTATAATGCTAAATAAGTACCGTTAACAAATTGTCTTGGCACAAACTTTATTTTTCTTTCCTTTTTTTATGTGTGTTTTTTTTTATGGGGAAATGACAAAAAATGAATAATATAATAAATGCAAAACAAATGATAAGAAATGATAAACATTGACAGACCGGAAGGCTAACTAATATCAACATCAGCATGACACAGGGCTGAAATGAACACAGAGTCAAACTAGAGGTTCCCAGGAGCTTGTAATTGCTCCCCTGGATGTTCATAGAAAATAGGAGTGTCAAAAATAATTGAAAGTTGATCATTTCAGCTCAAATTTTTGAGCAGATGATTTGCCAAATCGGTATAAATTTGCTGAAGATATGTTGAACTAATTAATGCCATGTAGCTGCAGTTAAAATTTGAGCACATTTTGACTTATAAGAAAGCAGCAATAGACAATTAAAGTAATTTCTATTTTTAGTAATGGCCATCATATTTTAATGGAGGGTGGGGCTGTCTGACACAATTTTGGAAGGGGGCCACATATAACATGTTACTAAGTCGCTGCTAGATTGTTTATATTTTCATTTTCTTTGTTGCAAAGAAGTTAACTGCCAAAAAAAATAAACAAGGGCAACGCAAAGCGTGGCATATCCCCATGCCTAAAAATTTGACCTTTGACCTTGAAAATCAAAAGAGTTCCAGATTCTCTTATGGACTAAGTATGTACCAAGTTTGGTCAAAATCCATTGAAGGATGTTGATTCTAGAGTGTTCACAAGGATGTTACAGGGTAAAAATTAGACTGTGACCTTAACCTTTGACCTATAACCTTGAAAATCAATAGGGTTCCAGATTCTCTTAAGGACTAAGTATGTACCAAGCTTGGTCAAAATCCATTGAAGGATGTTGATTCTAGAGTGTTCACAAGGATGTTACGGAAGGACGGACAGACGCTAGCATTACTATATCCCTTCGCAACTTCATTGGCGAGGGGATAATAAATGTAGACTCAACTAGTGATGGTAAATTTATAGTTTGTTTCTTTAGTGATGGCTAGGTTAATTTATAAGTAAAACAGTAGACAATGAAAAAGAAAGTTTTTTTGTTTTTACCTTACCATTTTTTTTCAAATTTTGTGCCACATGATATTTTCACATTATTACATGACTTGAGACTTTTTCTGACTCCTAGTTCATTTCTTTGCCCTGTTGAGAGTAACCAGTTGTTTTTATATATTTATATCCCATCATGGGATCAGTCTAACTATAAACAAGCTGATATCACCTCAGTAACTTACCCCGCTGAAAGTTTTCTGAATAATCAATACACAAGACAGTCAAGACAAATTACCATAACAGTCGTTTATGTATGTGTCTACCAGGTATCATTTTATATTTTATAAATTTAAAATTTAATAAAAGAAGAAAAAACAGTTGTATATTTCGGAATTTTAATTTTTGATATCTATTTTAATATTTGATATTATCTATCAACACATTTCTGTAAATATCACAGTGCTGTGTGCAATTTTTTGTCCAAAATAGAGAATTTGTTTTACTACATATTAAAATATTCATACTTAGTTCACAAAATATTCATCAACACTATTATCAATTATTTCATATCAGTTCTAAATTTGACTTTTTCATTGGTGTTGACATTGGTCATGTGTCATGCATTAATCTGCGTTAAAGAAATCCACCGGTCATTAACATTATCATGTTAATGATCGCTTGAGGTTTTAGAGTTACGTCTTTTTTCAAAAACGCAACGGAGATCGTGCAGTTGTCAATTTAAACCAACATTGTACTAAAATTAATAAAATTATTTAGAAAGTCTTATTTCCTTCAATGAAATAAAAATAATAGTTACTTATGTATAGGGCATTATCATGATAGATAAACTGCCCTTGGGACAGTAGCATTGACTTCAACACTGATAAAGCCCTCGCCTGCGGCTCAGGCATTATCACTGTTTCAGTCAAATCTACTGTCCTGTGGGCAGTCTATAAATCACGATAATGCCCTATACATAAGTAACTATTATATAAATATTAATTTTCAGAGTTTGTTGTGTTTCTCATGAATACAATCAAAGAATGTAATTCCATCAAATTCAACTTCAGAATTTTGTTTAAATCCCTTTTTTAAAGTATTCTCAATAATGAATGCATTTCTGATCATTTAGATTAAAACGTGTTCTTTTTAACACATTTTACCCGTTAAACTTAAATCATGAAATACTTATTGTAAACTGTACCTTATTATCACTATATACAATGAAACCTCTCTAAACTAAAACTTCATTGGGATCAACTTCACAATAGACAGTCAAACCTGTATTCAGAGGTTACCTTTGGGACAAAGAAAAAGTGGCCTCATAAGACAGGTGACCTCTTAAAAGAGGTTCAGTTCATATTAAATTGTCTATGACAGGACAAGAAAAATGTGACCTTTTAATGCAGGTGACTGCTTAATAGAGGTGACCGCATAGGTAGGTTTGATGACTATATTAACAAAGATCTCTTACATTGAGACTTTACAAAATGTTCAGTTTATACAGGATTCAGTATACTCAGGGTTCAGTTTATTCAGGGTTCAGTTTATACAGTATTTCAGTTTATTCAGGGTTCAGTTTATTCAGGATTCAGTTTATACAGGATTCTAGTTTATTCAGGGTTCAGTTTATACAGGATTCTAGTTTATTCAGGATTCAGTTTATACAGGATTCTAGTTTATTCAGGGTTCAGTTTATACAGGATTCTAGTTTATTCAGGGTTCAGTTTATACAGGATTCTAGTTTATTCAGGGTTCTGTTTATACAGGATTCTAGTTTATTCAGGGTTCAGTTTATTCAGGGTTTGGTTTATATAGGATTCTAATTTATTCAGGGTTCAGTTTATTCAGGGTTCAGTTTATACAGGATTCCAGTTTATTCAGGGTTCAGTTTATACAGGATTCCAGTTTAGCCAGATTTCAGTGTATAATTCTACAGTTAATGACATTCTCTAAACATACCAACAATGTCTAGTAAATACAATCATATACAACACTACCTGTAATAACCTCCTCAACTCTCTCACAAAAAACAGCTGCTTCCAAATTAAATGTGCAACTTATTTGTGTTTGGTATTTAAAACCAATGAACACTACCAACCATGCAAGTTGTGAAAAAAAAATAAAACCAAAAACAAGGTGGGTTAACAAAATAAACTAGTATTAACATGCTTTGAATTGACGTCAAACTGTTTACCTTTTGGCCCTCCTGGCAGGCCTATCCCCTTTAGAATCGCCACGACTTTTCATACTTTCTGATCTTCCCAGGTCCGATCCTTTCCTATAGCAGGAGATTAAACTTGGTTAGCATATAAAAATCCCTTACAGCTCCTACAGCCATTAACCATGTTCAAATTCTAGATCAATCAAGATTGTGTTCTTATCACAAAAAGTCTTCACATTACAGAAATTTTATTTTTTTTATTTTTAGATCAATCAAGACTGTGCTCACATTGCAGAAAGTCAAAATTTTAGATCAATCATGATTGTGTTCACATTACAGAAAGATTTTTTTTTTTTTTTTTTTTTTTTTTAGATCAATCAAGATTGTGTTCACATTGCAGAAAGTCAAAATTTTAGATCAATCATGATTGTCTTCACATTACAGAAAGTCCAAATTTTAGATCAATCAAGATTGTGTTCACATTGCAGAAAGTCCAAATTTTAGATCAATCAAAATTGTGTTCACATTACAGATCAAGAATTAAAATATATTCACATGTGTTCACATTTAGTTAATTTAGATCAATAAAGAATTATTTGTCTGAATATGTTTACATTACATCAATCATGTTTAATCTTAATCATGATGTGTTCAAATTTAGATTGAATGTGTGGTCACAAACCAAATGGAGTGATCATGATTGATCACTGTATTCTATTCTAATTAACCTACTCCTATAAAATCTATTTTTTTGTGAACTTCAATAAATTCTATCTAAATTTAATAAATCTGATAAAACCAATTTCTTTGTAAATTTCACTAAATAAATCTATTTAAATTAGCACTCCAAAGCAAATCAATTAAAATTGTCTGATTATAAATAGCATTGAACATGATCTATGAGCAAGTGATAGCATGTGATAGCTAGTGATAGAGTTAGTATGATAGTCACATAGAAGGTCATTTTGGTGCTCAATATGTAAATTACAACCAATACTGGTAAAAAAAAAAAAAATGTTCCTAAAACTGCTACAAATGAAGCATAGAATGATTTCTATACCAAAATAACTAACTATTGGATAAAATGAAATATCATATAAATTATTCAGTAGAAATAAAAGTACAAGATATCATTTCTTTTCTATTACAATCAAGGTTTATTTTTTATATTATATAGATAAACATGCTTTACTGATACTTCTCAGTGAATTCCTGACCAAATTCTCAGTGAATTAAATATCAGAGATATCATTACAACACTAAATTATCTGTTTATTTAAATATAAACCAATAAATCAAGTTTACAGACTCCATCCTTCATATTATATTTTTTACCCAAAATGGAACAGAACACTCTTTTTTTTTGTGTCAGTTCTAAATCCAACATAAGTCTTGTGATATATCACAATTCGACTTCAAACATACTTTAAAAAAAAAAAAAAAACGACCCAGTGTTTCAGAAATTGAAATGGCCAGAAACAAATTTGAAAATAATTGGTGTAAAATTGTCATACCATTTACACTTGCATCTTAATAAAGTAGAATACAGTATATATTGTTGGTATTCATTCTACTCAGTTTTCCTCAGATTTGATCAAAACTCTTTAACCCTAAAATAATTCACAATCTTATCTCACAGTGCTTTACTTTTATCATCTAATATTTTTCACTTATTACAGATATATTCAATTATGCATCATTCATGATAACTACACAATAATTTTGGTTATATTTTATTGTAAGATGCTCTGCAGCTATTCAAGATGCCATTTGATCTAGGTTTTCAAACAAAGCATGATAAGACAATAGCTAGTCTTTTAATGAAGCAATGTTAATACCTTGTTAGGATTTTTACATAGCACCTGCACTTAAGCTATATTACACCCATTCATATGTTTGCCTAATTTAGTAAAATTCTGTGACAAGTATATATGCTTTACCAAAAATGGAATAATTATCTTGATTTGACCCTTGTGTATCCTGCTATGGCAACAGACTTCAACCTTTATTTATTCTTACACACTATGAAGGGAGGAGATTAAATTGACAATGTAAATATTCTGACCTATAATACAATGGATATTTTTCACTGTTATCGACATTTAGAATATTTATTAAGAAGCTGTGATGTTTTTACTGTCAAAATCATCTTCATCTAAATAATTTTACCAAAGAAAATATAAATATTAAAGAATGTGTTCTGTCAACATGCATGCAAACGTCTATACTACATGCAATTAAAACAACAAAGTGCACAAAAACAATAAATGTCAAAGCAAGGGAAATAACTCATTTATTTAATAAAAAAATACATGCTGCAGCAAAAGAAGTGACTCGTTCAATAAGAATTCAAAAATTGAAAAAATGAAAATGACATATATAAGCAAAAGCTGATGTCTAGCTAAGTAAGTGATTTCTTCTATTAGCTGTAAAAACTTTAGATGTTCTAATTTATTAGTAAAACCTTAGGGAAGATCAGAATTGGGTCACATTTAACGTAAACCGCCATGTCGGAAGGGGAAAAGATATGAAATACAATAAAGCTTAACTCATCACAGCTTTACATTCCAAATCTAAATTATTTACTTGTTCAAAGGTTTATAAATAGCCCACATACTTTTTTACCTTTTAATTTAGCAGAATACAAAAGGAAAGGATAATTGGCACTAGCATTTTTGATGATTTTGAATAGAGGAAGCATATATAATACACTGGGAACTGTCTATATTATACACACTATATATAGATATATAAATAACACATTAGTACTTATCTACTGTAATCTTCACACTTTATATTATAACATGCATATATATATATATATATATATATAAAATAAACAGGGTTGCTTGCTACACATTTCTACTTTCAGTTTGATCTTTATACCCTTTATAACATCATCATTAACCTGCTTTGACATTAACACTAACATTGAAATAGTGTAAAAGTTTTATTCCATTGGTTTCAAATGCATCCTTAAATCTTCCATTGTGTTTATTTGTTAATAATGTATCTGACAACAGGTCTACCTGGATTACTTGGACAAATCAACAGGTCTACCTGGATTACCTGGATAAATCAACAGGTCTACCTGGATTACCTGGACAAATCAACAGGTCTACCTAGATTACCTGGACAAATCAACAGGTCTACCTGGATTACCTGGACAAATCAACAGGTCTACCTGGATTACCTGGACAAATACTTGACATTAACTGCTTTATTTAAAAAAAATCATTTAAACAAGCATGGTCCCCAGAGATGGAACTTTAAACAAGCATGGTACCCAGAGATGGAACTTTAAACAAGTATGGTACCCAGAGATGGAACTTTAAACAAGATTGGTACCCACAGATGGAACTTTAAACAAGCATGGTACCCAGAGATGGAACTTTAAACATGCATGGTACCCAGAGATGGAACTTTAAACGAGCATGGTACCCAGAGATGGAACTTTAAACAAGCATGATGCCCAGAGATGGAACTATAAACAAGCATGGTACCCAGAGATGGAACTTTAAACATGCATGATGCCCAGAGATGGAACTTTAAACAAGCATGGTACCCAAGGATGGAACTTTAAACATACATGGTACCCAGGGATGGAACCTTTAAACAAGCATGGTCCCCAGAGATGGAACTTTAAACAAGCATGGTACCCAGAGATGGAACTTTAAACAAGCATGGTACCCAGAGATGGAACTTTAAACAAGCATGGTACCCAGAGATGGAACTTTAAACATGCATGATGCCCAGAGATGGAACTTTAAACAAGCATGGTACCCAAGGATGGAACTTTAAACATACATGGTACCCAGGGATGGAACCTTTAAACAAGCATGGTACCCAAGGAAGGAACTTTAAACATACATGATGCCAAGGCATGGAACTTCAAACAAGCATGGTACCCAGAGATGGAACTTTAAACAAGCATGATACCCAGAGATGGAACTTTAAATATGCATGGTACCCAGAGATGGAACTTTAAACAAGCATGGTACCCAGAGATGGAACTTTAAACAAGCATGATGCCCAGGAATGGAACTTTAAACATACATGATACCCAGAGATGGAAACTTCAAACAAGCATGATACCCAGGGATGGAACTTTAAACAAGCATGGTACCCAAGGATGGAACTTTAAACATACATGATACCCAGGGATGGAACTTTAAACAAGCATGATACCCAGAGATGGAACTTTAAACAAGCATGGTACCCAAGGATGGAACTTTAAACATACATGATACCCAGGGATGGAACTTTAAACAAGCATGATACCCAGAGATGGAACTTTAAACAAGCATGGTACCCAAGGATGGAACTTTAAACAAGCATGGTACCCAGAGATGGAACTTTAAACAAGCATGGTACCCAGAGATGGAACTTTAAACATACATGATACCCAGGGATGGAACTTTAAACATACATGATACCCAGGGATGGAACTTTAAACAAGCATGGTACCCAGAGATGGAACTTTAAACAAGCATGGTACCCAGAGATGGAACTTTAAACATACATGATACCCAGGGATGGAACTTTAAACATACATGATACCCAGAGATGGAACTTTAAACAAGCATGATACCCAGGGATGGAACTTTAAACAAGCATGATACCCAGGGATGGAACTTTAAACATACATGGTACCCAGGGATGGAACTTTAAACATACATGATACCCAGGGATGGAACTTTAAACAAGCATGATACCCAGGGATGGAACTTTAAACATACATGGTACCCAGGGATGGAACTTTAAACATACATGGTACCCAGGGATGGAACTTTAAACATACATGATACCCAGGGATGGAACTTTAAACAAGCATGATACCCAGGGATGGAACTTTAAACAAGCATGATACCCAGGGATGGAACTTTAAACATACATGGTACCCAGGGATGGAACTTTAAACATACATGATACCCAGGGATGGAACTTTAAACAAGCATGATACCCAGGGATGGAACTTTAAACATACATGGTACCCAGGGATGGAACTTTAAACATACATGATACCCAGGGATGGAACTTTAAACATACATGATACCCAGAGATGGAACTTTAAACAAGCATGATACCCAGAGATGGAACTTTAAACAAGCATGGTACCCAAGGATGGAACTTTAAACAAGCATGGTACCCAGAGATGGAACTTTAAACAAGCATGGTACCCAGAGATGGAACTTTAAACATACATGATACCCAGGGATGGAACTTTAAACATACATGATACCCTGGGATGGAACTTTAAACAAGCATGGTACCCAGAGATGGAACTTTAAACATACATGATACCCAGGGATGGAACTTTAAACAAGCATGGTACCCAGAGATGGAACTTTAAACAAGCATGGTACCCAGGGATGGAACTTTAAACATACATGATACCCAGGGATGGAACTTTAAACATACATGATGCCCAGGGATGGAACTTTAAACATACATGATACCCAGGGATGGAACTTTAAACAAGCATGATACCCAGGGATGGAACTTTAAACATACATGATACCCAGGGATGGAACTTTAAACATACATGATACCCAGGGATGGAACTTTAAACAAGCATGATACCCAGGGATGGAACTTTAAACAAGCATGATACCCAGGGATGGAACTTTAAACATACATGGTACCCAGGGATGGAACTTTAAACATACATGATACCCAGGGATGGAACTTTAAACAAGCATGATACCCAGGGATGGAACTTTAAACATACATGATACCCAGAGATGGAACTTTAAACATACATGATACCCAGAGATGGAACTTTAAATAAGCATGGTGCCCAGGGATGGAACTTTAAACATACATGATACCCAGAGATGGAACTTTAAATAAGCATGATACCCAGGGATGGAACTTTAAACATACATGATACCCAGGGATGGAACTTTAAACATACATGATACCCAGAGATGGAACTTTAAACATACATGATACCCAGGGATGGAACTTTAAACAAGCATGGTACCCAGAGATGGAACTTTAAACATACATGATACCCAGGGATGGAACTTTAAACATACATGATACCCAGGGATGGAACTTTAAACAAGCATGATACCCTGGGATGGAACTTTAAACAAGCATGGTACCCAGGGATGGAACTTTAAACATACATGATACCCAGAGATGGAACTTTAAACATACATGATACCCAGGGATGGAACTTTAAACAAGCATGGTACCCAGGGATGGAACTTTAAACATACATGATACCCAGAGATGGAACTTTAAACATACATGATACCCAGGGATGGAACTTTAAACAAGCATGATACCCAGGGATGGAACTTTAAACATACATGATACCCAGAGATGGAACTTTAAACAAGCATGATACCCTGGGATGGAACTTTAAACAAGCATGATACCCAGAGATGGAACTTTAAACATACATGATACCCAGGGATGGAACTTTAAACAAGCATGATACCCAGGGATGGAACTTTAAACAAGCATGATACCCAGGGATGGAACTTTAAACAAGCATGATACCCAGGGATGGAACTTTAAACATACATGATACCCAGGGATGGAACTTTAAACATACATGATACCCAGAGATGGAACTTTAAACATACATGATACCCAGGGATGGAACTTTAAACATACATGATACCCAGGGATGGAACTTTAAACATACATGGTACCCAGAGATGGAACTTTAAACATACATGATACCCAGAGATGGAACTTTAAACATACATGATACCCAGGGATGGAACTTTAAACATACATGATACCCAGGGATGGAACTTTAAACATACATGATACCCAGGGATGGAACTTTAAACATACATGATACCCAGAGATGGAACTTTAAACAAGCATGATACCCAGGGATGGAACTTTAAACATACATGATACCCAGAGATGGAACTTTAAACAAGCATGATACCCAGGGATGGAACTTTAAACATACATGATACCCAGAGATGGAACTTTAAACATACATGATACCCAGAGATGGAACTTTAAACATACATGATACCCAGAGATGGAACTTTAAACATACATGATACCCTGGGATGGAACTTTAAACAAGCATGATACCCAGAGATGGAACTTTAAACATACATGATACCCAGAGATGGAACTTTAAACATACATGATACCCAGGGATGGAACTTTAAACATACATGATACCCAGGGATGGAACTTTAAACATACATGATACCCAGGGATGGAACTTTAAACATACATGGTACCCAGGGATGGAACTTTAAACATACATGGTACCCAGAGATGGAACTTTAAACATACATGATACCCAGAGATGGAACTTTAAACATACATGATACCCAGAGATGGAACTTTAAACATACATGATACCCAGAGATGGAACTTTAAACATACATGATACCCTGGGATGGAACTTTAAACAAGCATGATACCCAGAGATGGAACTTTAAACATACATGATACCCAGAGATGGAACTTTAAACATACATGATACCCAGAGATGGAACTTTAAACATACATGATACCCAGGGATGGAACTTTAAACAAGCATGATACCCAGGGATGGAACTTTAAACATACATGATACCCAGGGATGGAACTTTAAACAAGCATGGTACCCAGAGATGGAACTTTAAACATACATGATACCCAGAGATGGAACTTTAAACATACATGATACCCAGGGATGGAACTTTAAACAAGCATGATACCCAGGGATGGAACTTTAAACATACATGATACCCAGGGATGGAACTTTAAACAAGCATGGTACCCAGAGATGG
Source organism: Bathymodiolus septemdierum (assembly GCA_963383655.1). Lineage (NCBI taxonomy): Eukaryota > Metazoa > Mollusca > Bivalvia > Mytilida > Modiolidae > Bathymodiolus > Bathymodiolus septemdierum. The sequence goes on from OY726521.1 coordinate 5,990,291, forward strand.
AACTTTAAACATACATGATACCCAGAGATGGAACTTTAAACATACATGATACCCAGAGATGGAACTTTAAACATACATGATACCCAGGGATGGAACTTTAAACATACATGATACCCAGGGATGGAACTTTAAACATACATGATACCCAGAGATGGAACTTTAAACAAGCATGATACCCAGGGATGGAACTTTAAACATACATGATACCCAGAGATGGAACTTTAAACATACATGATACCCAGAGATGGAACTTTAAACAAGCATGATGCCCAGGAATGGAACTTTAAACAAGCATGATACCCAGGGATGGAACTTTAAACATACATGATACCCAGAGATGGAACTTTAAACATACATGATACCCAGGGATGGAACTTTAAACAAGCATGATACCCAGGGATGGAACTTTAAACATACATGATACCCAGAGATGGAACTTTAAACAAGCATGATACCCTGGGATGGAACTTTAAACAAGCATGATACCCAGGGATGGAACTTTAAACATACATGATACCCAGGGATGGAACTTTAAACAAGCATGATACCCAGGGATGGAACTTTAAACATACATGATACCCAGGGATGGAACTTTAAACAAGCATGGTACCCAGAGATGGAACTTTAAACATACATGATACCCAGAGATGGAACTTTAAACATACATGATACCCAGAGATGGAACTTTAAACATACATGATACCCAGAGATGGAACTTTAAACATACATGATACCCAGAGATGGAACTTTAAACATACATGATACCCAGAGATGGAACTTTAAACATACATGATACCCTGGGATGGAACTTTAAACATACATGATACCCAGGGATGGAACTTTAAACATACATGATACCCTGGGATGGAACTTTAAACAAGCATGATACCCAGAGATGGAACTTTAAACAAGCATGATACCCAGGGATGGAACTTTAAACATACATGATACCCAGGGATGGAACTTTAAACATACATGATACCCAGGGATGGAACTTTAAACATACATGATACCCAGAGATGGAACTTTAAACATACATGATACCCAGAGATGGAACTTTAAACAAGCATGATACCCAGGGATGGAACTTTAAACATACATGGTACCCAGAGATGGAACTTTAAACATACATGATACCCAGGGATGGAACTTTAAACATACATGATACCCAGGGATGGAACTTTAAACATACATGATACCCAGGGATGGAACTTTAAACAAGCATGATACCCAGGGATGGAACTTTAAACAAGCATGGTACCCAGAGATGGAACTTTAAACATACATGATACCCAGGGATGGAACTTTAAACAAGCATGATACCCAGAGATGGAACTTTAAACATACATGATACCCTGGGATGGAACTTTAAACAAGCATGGTACCCAGAGATGGAACTTTAAACAAGCATGGTACCCAGGGATGGAACTTTAAACATACATGATACCCAGAGATGGAACTTTAAACATACATGATACCCAGGGATGGAACTTTAAACATACATGATACCCAGGGATGGAACTTTTAAAATGGGGTGACCAATCATAGTAGCAATTTTACTTCTACTTCTGCAATTTTACTAAACAAAAATGTTTTTATACACTCCTCCCCCTCTTAAGTGATTTTAAAAAGACATCCGTGACTGCTATGCATGTTTAAATGGAAGAGCCCTTAGGAACAGTTCAATATCCATCTCGCAAGGTAAAAATATTATTAAGACCCAAATTATCCATGGTAAGTAATTTTTCCTCTATTTCTTTAAAGATATCTAAATCATCTCTTCATACATCACTGTTTTTAGTGTTTTACTACTTCAGTTCTGTACTAATTTATCTCTATGGTTACATGCTCAATAAATAATTCAGAAGTTCCAGTCTAAATATAATATATATATCTATTTCAAATCAAAACTTCCTTTTTATCTAGAAATAAAAAAAAAACATACTGAAATAAAAAATAAATCATAATAGCTGCTACAAAAAAAAAATGTGGAAAAATTATAAAGGAATGCATTTGAAACGGGAAATTGATTAACAAACATAATATGTTCTAGTTTGACATGTTAAATACAAGTTTTTGTTTTTTCTGCTTTACTTTTAGAAATATTTTAATCTTTTAATTTTATAACGCTTTTCAAGATAACATCGCAACCAAAGATTAAAACCATGTCAAAAACTAGGACATCCAACTATTAAATCACATCTATCATACAATAAAGCAACCCTGTTACGTACTTTCTCCGTGGATTTTTTCCTATTACATACTTGTGTGGTTCAGTAGGTTCTAGACCAGGATTGCGTCGTTTTTTGTCACCATCTAAATCTTCAAAGTTGTGAATCAAGTTATTTACTGAATGACCTAAAATATATAAAAATGATGTCCGTCACAAATCATATTGAAGTGTACCATACACGCTGTAATCAGAATTATTGTCAAGTTTTTTTTCAGAAAATATTGTTTACCATACTGGGTGAATTCACGATTTATTAAGTTTACACTGCCCCAAACCAGGAGGAGTTTGGGTTCAGTGAATTAAGGTGAGAGATGATTATTCATTTTGTTGACATTGGTAAAATAATTGACCATAACTGTTTTAACTATCTTTTCATAATTTAATAATAATTTAATTTAATGTATTTCTATGTATTTATTAACAAGTCTTACTAATTAAGTATTGTCTTTTTCATGATATGTATATTTATGAAACTGTATATAACTGGATTATTGTTATTTAAACTGTATATAACTGCAGGGCTCGAAATTAACGCTAGCAAGCAGGCAAATTGCTAGTTGAAATTTCGATTTACCTTGATTTTGCTAGTGATTAAAATTAGAACTAGCAGAATATTGCTAGTTGTAAAAAAAAATATGTGTTCTGAACTATGACAAATCGTGTAAATTTGTTTTCTTATCAGATTGCGTATTTACGCTTGGTAATGAATTATGAAAAACCCGAGTATACACATTGACACTATGTAAAACCCAGAGAGAAGGATGGTATATTTATGTCTTTGTCCGAGAAATACGAACAACCATACTGGTTCCCGATTTATAAAATTACATCTGGTTGCAGTTTTCATAGTTAAGAGTTACCAGTCGGAATGTCAAAGTGAAAAGTTTCTGATACGACGATGCTTCCTACCAAGTTTCGGTTCATTTGGCTAAGCGGTTTCAGAGGAAAAGATTTTTTAAAATAGGCCAATCAGAAACAAGAATTGCCTGTGGCGGCCATGTTTGTTAATGGATCGGGACAAAATGAGCAATCTTTATAGAGGACCTTCCATATATGCTTCCTACCAAGTTTCAGTTTATATAGCCGAGGGGTTTCAGAGGAGAAGATTAAAATGTGAAAAGTTAACGGACGACGGACGCCAAGTGATGGCAAAAGCTCACATTGCCTTTGGCAAGGTGAGCTAAAAAGTATTTTAATGAACATAAAAGCATATTTTAATTTAAACTGTAAATAAGGATATCGATTTGAATGAGAGTTTGGTGAAAGAAGGGAGAGAGCATGTGTATTTATTGTTAATTGATTATTGAACTGACTATGATCTCAATAAAAAAAAAAACTTACTATCTACTTGTTTTTTTGTTATATTCTTGTTATATAGTTGGAAAAAATCCAAAAGCCTTTGTCATTCCCATATTTAGGAATGTTGTCTGATGAACATTTATGAAAGATTTCAATGGTCAATTCAGTAATCAATAGACACCATACAGTTTCAATTTTTTTGAAATAAAAGCAAATGTATAATGGACATATACAATTTCTACAGGCTCTCAATTCATTCATCTTTACCTGCTTTACTTAATCCAAGGGATTGCAATGTTTAACATTAACGAAATGTACACTTTTTAGCATGCCTCATTTAAAATTTCTCAATTTATTATCTATAAACAATCATATATTTAAACAAAGTATAAATATCAGGGTGAACAGACCTGGAACCAGGGTAGATATTGTTTGGAATTACTTTTTCATTTATACCATCAAAGCTTTCATATTCTTACAGAACAACAATAAATCATCTGTCTACATTGAAAAAAAAATGAGTCCTGAAATAACCCAAAACATATTCAGATCACATGTGAAATCAATAAATCAATTGAGGTGTATTTTAACAGAAATCATGACCATTCTCACGACTTTATTGAAATAGTTATTTTCACCCTGTTTCAAGCTTGTGTAACTTTAAGTCAGCTCTTTTATATATTTTTCTCACGAAAAACCACAAAAAGGCAATAGTTGGGCATATTTCCTTTATAATAATTATTGTCCCATTACACCATGAAAGATAAAACAAACAAGTCAGTCATTTGTTATTATTTTGGTAATAATTATATAAACATTCGAGTTATAAGGTTGAAAAAAGTTCAGTTCATGTAAAGTGATGCATATACCAAATAAATTTACCACTGTAATCTTTCAATAATTCGCAACTGCATCAGTGTTGTAATTGTTATCGTGCTAACCTTGAATGTGGTAGGTGATGGATTCGAGCTATGGTCAGATCAAACCAAAGACTATAAAATTGGTATCGTTGTTCTCCACTAAGGTGTATATTTAAGATAAAAGACTGGTTGGATCAGAATTAGGATAATGTGTCCAAGTGGAGAGACATATCTAATAATCTACTAAGACTTTACTGTTTTACTGTAACATAATTTTAATAATACATTGTAAAGCATACATTTTTTAATTAAATTTGGTTGCTAGTAAGGTCAGATCTATTTGCTAGTAGCAGGGTTCATATACTTTTCTGTTGAGCAAAATCAAGGACTTTTCAAGGACTTTCCAGGACAAAAATTACAGTTCTCAAGCACCTTTTTCTGAGCATTTTCATATATAAAACCTTGCTTAACCTTTCTTTTCTTCAAGTGAAAATGCCTGTCCCCAGTCAGGAAAATAATGCCCAAAACTGTTTTAACTCCCCCTTTCAGATCCTTTCACACATGGCAGAAATAAAGATATAAAAATACCTTTCATATGACTTTGGAGGGCCGATTCTCCCATGGAGGAAATGTCAAAATTTTGTTGCAGCATTTGCAGTGTGCTTTATGAATATCTGGGCTATTTCTAAGCCAGGCATGGTATTGTGGCTGCTCTAGCCATTTGTTCAGGAATTTACATTTTCCCGGCATCTTGAATTGGCAATGATCAAGGTCACTGGCGACCGTGGCAATGATCAAGGTCACTGGCGACCGACGGCTGATCACGCAATGCTATGATTTTTTATTTTCATAATTTTTAATTTAGAACATAAGTGGACACGTTTGATGTTATGCCCATTAAGAAATACGTTCAGGAAAACCCATGAATCGTCACGGAAACCAATTAAAACGACAAGCTTCAAGCCAGGTAATGGGATTACATTAATGCGTATTCTTGATTTGAGTGGTAAAATTCCGGAACACCATTTTATAGAAATGGCGCTATTTTCCACAAATAGCACATAGTGATACGGGAAGGTCTATTTATATTTCCACGGGTAACTGAGGTTGTTGACATGACATCGATTCAACGTCTTGGAGATCGAAAATGACTGTTAACATGCACTTATTTCGTGGGAATAAAATTGTTCAAATGAAAAAGTAGTTTTCAAGGGTTTTCAAGCACCTTTATTGGAATTCAAGTACTTTCAAGTCCTTGATTTTGCTACTTTTGTTTTCAAGTACTTTCAAGGATTTCAAGCACCTGTACGAACCCTGTAGTAGACTTTTATTCAACTAGCAAAGTTTTGTTTGTGGGGAAAAAAGTAAATTTCTATCCCTAAACTGGATTATTGTTATTTGATTTACCACTTTCTTCCTCTTTCACTGGCTCTGTCTTAGGGTTAGGACTAGGAGTCAGGGGTTCTTTATCTGGTTCTTTCGGTGGTGGTGGATTTACTGGAAAATAAACAATAATTACATGTAGTATTATAACCATACAATAGTGAACAAAATTCCTAACATGTAGTTGATTACGAGGATTCAGAAAGCTCTTTATAATATGATAACTTGGGTGATTTGAAGCATGTTTTTCGATCTAAGAGGTATTTAATAGAACGTTTTACAAATAGAGACATTGTGACATTATGAAAATTTAACCAATTGGTTCAACATGTTAATAATAGAAAAAATAAATATACAAGATTTTGATAAACAAAAGTTATATTATTCTAATACCCAATATTAGTAGATAAAAATATTATACAACAGGTTAGAAATTGTTGCAGTCTTTTTTACCAATCATTTTAAAAATAAAGCAGGTTAGAAATTGTTGCAGTCTTTTTGTCAATCATTTTATACTTGGTTTGGAGAAGAAAGAACAAAAGATCTTTTTCAAGATATAATTTCAACACAATACAGCACTAAAGATTATCTGACTTTTGTGTTCACACCAAAATCGTCAACACACTATAAAATCAATAACAAACAATAGAAGACACAAGAAATATAGAATAACTGCAGTTATGAAGGTGAGACAGACATTATTGCTTGTATCACAGCGAGGTTCACATGAGCCTGCATCGCTCCCCTTGTAAATTAGAGGTTCACATGAGCCTGCATCGCTCCCCTTGTAAATTAGATGTTCACATGAGCCTGCATCGCTCCCCTTGTAAATTAGATGTTCACATGAGCCTGCATCGCTCCCCTTGTAAATTAGATGTTCACATGAGCCTGCATCGCTCCCCTTGTAAATTAGATGTTCACATGAGCCTGCTTAACTCCCCTTGTAAATTAGATGTTCACATGAGCCTGCATCGCTCCCCTTGTAAATTAGATGTTCACATGAGCCTGCATCGCTCCCCTTGTAAATTAGATGTTCAGATGAGCCTGCATTGCTCCCCTTGTAAATTAGATGTTCACGTGAGCCTGCATAGCTCCCCTTGTAAATTAGATGTTCACACGAGCCTGCATCGCTCCCTTTGTAAAGATGATTTATTAAGCCATTGCCAATTAAAGTATGTGTTAAATGTTGATCCCGCAGGAAACTTGAACTCAATATACCTTGGGGCCTTTCTTGGTACAAAATTTAATATTCATTTCACAATATTCCTTCATGCTAAATACAACTGCATTTCCTTAAGTTCTTAAGATAATTTTTAATATTTTTAATATTTCCTGTTGCTGTTTATTTTAAACTTTGCTCGACAAGATCTTGATAATTTTTATTATCTCTGCATTATCCTATCTATATATACATTTTCAAAACTACTTATTTCACAGGTTAAATTAGGGAGTACTTATATTTACAAGATGCTTAAACTTTATAAAAAAAAATATGCTTCTTCCCCTAAAAAACTCTAGAGTACTTCGAGGGTTCATCTTGATTGCATTTTATAAACTAAGCAAAGCAAATTCTGCACCAGAAATGAGACCCTCACCGAAACAACGCTGTGATATACATGTGTTGACAAAACTTATTTACAAACTGCAAAGAAATCTGACTAGTTTTTTGTGTGTCTCAAGAAGACACTGATACCAAGTGCTAATTATAAAAGCAGATTTCATATTTAGTGCTTACACAGTTGAGGATGAAACCTCGTTTTAGTTGAAAAGGGAGAGAAGTCTGAAATATATAAATATAACTTTATAATGATTAACTATCTATCAAGCTCTAGGTTATAATATACTGTTAGTAAAATCTATTATAATAATATCAAGTCGTGTCTAAAAATAAAATAGTTTTCTACAAAAGTATTGCATGGGTTAAAACATAAAATTCTAGTCCCCCATACACCTCCAGTCATTTATCAGAATGATTAATTTTATCCCAGTATTGAAATCAATATTCATAACAGTACTTCATATCTAAATCCTTGTTTTAATTCATGGTAAATCTAAGCCATGCAACTTCTCTTATTTTTTGTCCATATATTTTCTACGTAAATAGTGCTCCACATAAATTATCTATGTGGCTATAAAATGTGATGTACAATACAACTACACTGTTGTTTTTTAACAAATAGTTTTATGTTAGTTAATAGAATCCATTACCTATATATAGACTTCACTATAACTCTAGCAGGAAGTTCCACATAAATAAATAAGATATTCTGTCTATTTCTAAAATTTTTGATTTTCTACATTTAGAGGATAATTTCTTCATACATACAAAGCTATGATTGTTATTGCTCATGCACATACTCAATACCATTTGATTTATACAAAAAGATTCCACATATTTATTTACAAGACCAAATGCTAATTAATATGTTGACAGTTTTTTTTTCAATCTATAAAAAATAGTACTTCTGTTTTTCATGATAATAATTTCCAAGAATAATGTAGAAAATTCTCCCAAGATGAAAATATCTTTTATTTATCTATTTACAAAATAAATATGCAAATTATTTTACCATATTTCATTCATAATCAACCAATTTTACAAATCCTTGATCTGGGAATTAAAATTGAATTGAAACCAAAACACCTTTGTTCATGTGTATTAATTTCATCATCACCAAGTGCCCATAATCCTCATCAACACAAATTTGAAATTTGCTAAAAAAAAATTCAGCAACAAATATGTTTAGGTCTAGCAGACAACATTCTATGTCTGATTTAAATAAAACTAGAGGCTCAGCCCACTGAGCCTGTGTCGCTCACCTTTCATTCTGTTCTGAGGAAACTTTATACTGAACCTTCCATAGGTGCTTCCTACCAAATTTCGGTTCATTTGGATACTCGGTTTCAGAGAAGATTTTTTAGAAATCAACCAATCAGCAATAAGAATTTGCTGTGGTGGCCATGTTTGTTAACGGATCAGGACGAAATGAACAATCTTTATAGAGGACCTTACATAGATGCTTCCTACCAAGTTTCAGTTCATTTGGCGGAGCAGTTTCAGAGGAGAAGATTTTTTTAGAAACCTGCCAATCAGAAACAAGAATTGCCAGTTGCAGCCACGCTTGTTAGCGGATCGGGACGAATTGAACATTCTTTATAGAGCACCTTACATAGATGCTTCCTACCAAGTGTCAGTTCATTTGGCCATGCAGTTTCAGAGGAGAAGACTTTTTTAGAAATCGGTCAATCAGAAACAAGAATTGCCTGTGGCGGTCATGTTTGTAAACGGATCGGGACGAAATGAACAATCTTTATAGAGGACCTTACATAGACGCTTCATACCAAGTTTCAGTTCATTAGACTAAGGGGTTTCAGAGGAGAAGATTAAAATGTGAAGTTTACAGACAGATGACGGATCAAGTGATGGAAATAGCTCACGTTGCCTTTGGCAAGGTGAGCTAATAAAAATGAGCGACAGATTTTTAGCAGACGTAACACTCTACGATACTAGAGTTTTAGTGACTACATTTCAATACCTGCGGCCAATAGATCTGGTATGACCATTTTAACTACCCCGCCTAATGCGCTACCACCTAAAACAATACATACCAAACAACTATTAAAACTTCTATTTCTTTTTTTGTTTTAAATTTGATATAACAAGTCAAATTCTTTTTTGTCAACCATATATTTTAAAAAGTTAAATTTGGACAAGATCGCACAACCTACTAGTTACTAAACAAAGACTCACTGCATAAAAGTTTAAATATTTAATATATCACTACATACTATGGTGCAAATATCTTTTGTTTCGTGTAAAAACTAATTTTCTATATTTATTCAAATCATGCCAAGCACTTTCTGTTTATATATATATTTTTTTTAATTATTGATAATTTAGAGTAAGATTACAACCTTGTTCCTTCAACATTATATACTAAACAGATTTGATATTATTGTTAATTAGTACAGTTTATCTATCATTACAAGGGAGATAATAAAATTGAGTGGAAAAAGAAGATATGGTGTTAAATGTAATTGTTCCTACATAGTACAAAGAATGAAGAATTTGATACAAATTTTTTTTTATAAATAACTCAGTTGAAGGGTCAAGGTTATTGTAATGAGAAGAAGAAACACCTGGACATATCTCACCTGTAGATGGTGGTCGAAAATACTTCTTTTTATTCGTTCTTTTTCTACATGGTTCATCAAGGCTATCTATACATGTTTTATGTACATTCAAATCACAAACTGAAAAACAATAGGATTATAATATATATTTACATATGTGTATCAATTTCATATGATATGCTTAATGGGAACTGATAAAAATCTGGAATCTCAATATATGAATTGCTAAAATCATCATATTCTACTAGCTTTTTTCTATTTTTATTTTCGCAATTTTTTCAACAACTTACTTAGTCACTGATATGCTTGGTAACCAACTCCCCATATAACTTACTTTGACACTGATATGCTTGGTAACCAACTCCCCATATAACTTACTTTGACACTGATATGCTTGGTAACCAACTCCCCATATAACTTACTTTGACACTGATATGCTTGGTAATCAACTCCCCATATAACTTACTTTGGCACTGATATGCTTGGTGACCAACTCCCCATATAACTTACTTTGACATTGATATGCTTGGTAACCAACTCCCCATATAACTTACTTTGGCACTGATATGCTTGGTGACCAACTCCCCATATAACTTACTTTGACATTGATATGCTTGGTAACCAACTCCCCATATAACTTACTTTGGCACTGATATGCTTGGTGACCAACTCCCCATATAACTTACTTTGACATTGATATGCTTGGTAACCAACTCCCCATATAACTTACTTTGGCACTGATATGCTTGGTGACCAACTCCCCATATAACTTACTTTGACATTGATATGCTTGGTAACCAACTCCCCATATAACTTACTTTGACACTGATATGCTTGGTGACCAACTCCCCATATAACTTACTTTGACACTGATATGCTTGGTGACCAACTCCCCATATAACTTACTTTGACACTGATATGCTTGGTGACCAACTCTCCATATAACTTACTTTGGCACTGATATGCTTGGTAACCAACTCCCCATATAACTTACTTTGGCACTGATATGCTTGGTGACCAACTCCCCATATAACTTTATCACAATGAAGACATTTTTCTACTCTGAGGTAATGCTGCAACTGGAACTGGTGATTCTGGACAGACTAAAAGTCAAAACATCAGTGATTACTAGTAATTATACTTAACATCAGTGATTACTAGTCATTATACTTAATATCAGTGATTACTAGTCATTATACTTAACATCAGTGATTACTAGTCATTATACTTAATATCAGTGATTACTAGTCATTATACTTATCTGTCAGTGATTACTAGTCATTATACTTAACATCAGTGATTACTAGTCATTATACTTAATATCAGTGATTACTAGTCATTATACTTAACATCAGTGATTACTAGTCATTATACTTAATATCAGTGATTACTAGTCATTATACTTAACATCAGTGATTACTAGTCATTATACTTAACATCAGTGATTACTAGTCATTATACTTAATATCAGTGATTACTAGTCATTATACTTAATATCAGTGATTACTAGTCATTATACTTAATATCTGTGATTACTAGTCATTATACTTAATATCAGTGATTACTAGTCATTATACTTAATATCAGTGATTACTAGTCATTATACTTAATATCAGTGATTACTAGTCATTATACTTAATATCAGTGATTACTAGTCATTATACTTAATATCAGTGATTACTAGTCATTATACTTAATATCAGTGATTACTAGTCATTATACTTAACATCAGTGATTACTAGTCATTATACTTAACATCTGTGATTACTAGTCATTATACTTAATATCAGTGATTACTAGTCATTATACTTAATATCTGTGATTACTAGTCATTATACTTAACATCTGTGATTACTAGTCATTATACTTAACATCAGTGATTACTAGTCATTATACTTAACATCAGTGATTACTAATCATTATACTTAACATCAGTGATTACTAGTCATTACACTTAATATCAGTGATTACTAGTCATTATACTTAATATCAGTGATTACTAGTCATTATACTTAACATCAGTGATTACTAGTCATTATACTTAACATCTGTGATTACTAGTCATTATACTTAATATCAGTGATTACTAGTCATTATACTTAATATCTGTGATTACTAGTCATTATACTTAACATCAGTGATTACTAGTCATTATACTTAATATCAGTGATTACTAGTCATTATACTTAACATCAGTGATTACTAGTCATTATACTTAATATCAGTGATTACTAGTCATTATACTTAACATCAGTGATTACTAGTCATTATACTTAATATCAGTGATTACTAGTCATTATACTTAATATCTGTGATTACTAGTCATTATACTTAACATCAGTGATTACTAGTCATTATACTTAACATCAGTGATTACTAGTCATTATACTTAACATCAGTGATTACTAGTCATTATACTTAATATCTGTGATTACTAGTCATTATACTTAACATCAGTGATTACTAGTCATTATACTTAACATCAGTGATTACTAGTCATTATACTTAATATCAGTGATTACTAGTCATTATACTTAATATCTGTGATTACTAGTCATTATACTTAACATCAGTGATTACTAGTCATTATACTTAACATCAGTGATTACTAGTCATTATACTTAATATCTGTGATTACTAGTCATTATACTTAATATCTGTGATTACTAGTCATTATACTTAACATCAGTGATTACTAGTAATTATACTTAATATCAGTGATTACTAGTCATTATACTTAACATCAGTGATTACTAGTCATTATACTTAATATCTGTGATTACTAGTCATTATACTTAATATCTGTGATTACTAGTCATTATACTTAACATCAGTGATTACTAGTAATTATACTTAATATCTGTGATTACTAGTCATTATACTTAATATCAGTGATTACTAGTCATTATACTTAATATCTGTGATTACTAGTCATTATACATAATATCTGTGATTACTAGTCATTATACTTAATATCTGTGATTACTAGTCATTATACTTAATATCAGTGATTACTAGTCATTATACTTAATATCTGTGATTACTAGTCATTATACTTAACATCAGTGATTACTAGTCATTATACTTAACATCAGTGATTACTAGTAATTATACTTAATATCAGTGATTACTAGTCATTATACTTAATATCTGTGATTACTAGTCATTATACTTAACATCAGTGATTACTAGTCATTATACTTAACATCAGTGATTACTAGTAATTATATTTAATATCAGTGATTACTAGTCATTATACTTAACATCAGTGATTACTAGTAATTATACTTAATATCAGTGATTACTAGTCATTATACTTAATATCTGTGATTACTAGTCATTATACTTAACATCAGTGATTACTAGTCATTATACTTAACATCAGTGATTACTAGTCATTATACTTAATATCTGTGATTACTAGTCATTATACTTAATATCTGTGATTACTAGTCATTATACTTAATATCTGTGATTACTAGTCATTATACTTAACATCAGTGATTACTAGTCATTATACTTAATATCTGTGATTACTAGTCATTATACTTAATATCAGTGATTACTAGTCATTATACTTAATATCAGTGATTACTAGTCATTATACTTAATATCAGTGATTACTAGTCATTATACTTAACATCAGTGATTACTAGTAATTATACTTAACATCAGTGATTACTAGTCATTATACTTCACATCAGTGATTACTAGTAATTATACTTAACATCAGTGATTACTAGTCATTATACTTAACATCAGTGATTACTAGTCATTATACTTAATATCAGTGATTACTAGTCATTATACTTAATATCTGTGATTACTAGTCATTATACTTAATATCAGTGATTACTAGTCATTATACTTAATATCAGTGATTACTAGTCATTATACTTAACATCAGTGATTACTAGTCATTATACTTAATATCAGTGATTACTAGTCATTATACTTAATATCAGTGATTACTAGTCATTATACTTAACATCTGTGATTACTAGTCATTATACTTAATATCAGTGATTACTAGTCATTATACTTAATATCAGTGATTACTAGTCATTATACTTAATATCTGTGATTACTAGTCATTATACTTAATATCAGTGATTACTAGTCATTATACTTAACATCAGTGATTACTAGTCATTATACTTAACATCAGTGATTACTAGTCATTATACTTAATATCAGTGATTACTAGTCATTATACTTAACATCAGTGATTACTAGTCATTATACTTAATATCAGTGATTACTAGTCATTATACTTAATATCAGTGATTACTAGTCATTATACTTAACATCAGTGATTACTAGTCATTATACTTAATATCAGTGATTACTAGTCATTATACTTAATATCAGTGATTACTAGTCATTATACTTAACATCTGTGATTACTAGTCATTATACTTAATATCAGTGATTACTAGTCATTATACTTAACATCAGTGATTACTAGTCATTATACTTAACATCAGTGATTACTAGCCATTATACTTAATATCTGTGATTACTAGTCATTATACTTAATATCTGTGATTACTAGTCATTATACTTAATATCAGTGATTACTAGTCATTATACTTAACATCAGTGATTACTAGTCATTATACTTAATATCAGTGATTACTAGTCATTATACTTAATATCAGTGATTACTAGTCATTATACTTAATATCTGTGATTACTAGTCATTATACTTAATATCAGTGATTACTAGTCATTATACTTAATATCTGTGATTACTAGTCATTATACTTAACATCAGTGATTACTAGTCATTATACTTAATATCAGTGATTACTAGTCATTATACTTAATATCTGTGATTACTAGTCATTATACTTAATATCAGTGATTACTAGTCATTATACTTAATATCTGTGATTACTAGTCATTATACTTAATATCAGTGATTACTAGTCATTATACTTAATATCTGTGATTACTAGTCATTATACTTAACATCAGTGATTACTAGTCATTATACTTAATATCAGTGATTACTAGTCATTATACTTAATATCAGTGATTACTAGTCATTATACTTAACATCAGTGATTACTAGTCATTATACTTAATATCAGTGATTACTAGTCATTATACTTAATATCAGTGATTACTAGTCATTATACTTAACATCTGTGATTACTAGTCATTATACTTAATATCAGTGATTACTAGTCATTATACTTAACATCAGTGATTACTAGTCATTATACTTAACATCAGTGATTACTAGCCATTATACTTAATATCTGTGATTACTAGTCATTATACTTAATATCTGTGATTACTAGTCATTATACTTAATATCAGTGATTACTAGTCATTATACTTAACATCAGTGATTACTAGTCATTATACTTAATATCAGTGATTACTAGTCATTATACTTAATATCAGTGATTACTAGTCATTATACTTAATATCTGTGATTACTAGTCATTATACTTAATATCAGTGATTACTAGTCATTATACTTAATATCTGTGATTACTAGTCATTATACTTAACATCAGTGATTACTAGTCATTATACTTAATATCAGTGATTACTAGTCATTATACTTAATATCTGTGATTACTAGTCATTATACTTAATATCAGTGATTACTAGTCATTATACTTAATATCTGTGATTACTAGTCATTATACTTAATATCAGTGATTACTAGTCATTATACTTAATATCTGTGATTACTAGTCATGATACTTAATATCAGTGATTACTAGTCATTATACTTAATATCAGTGATTACTAGTCATTATACTTAACATCAGTGATTACTAGTCATTATACTTAATATCAGTGATTACTAGTCATTATACTTAACATCTGTGATTACTAGTCATTATACTTAATATCAGTGATTACTAGTCATTATACTTAACATCAGTGATTACTAGTCATTATACTTAACATCAGTGATTACTAGTCATTATACTTAATATCTGTGATTACTAGTCATTATACTTAATATCTGTGATTACTAGTCATTATACTTAACATCAGTGATTACTAGTCATTATACTTAATATCTGTGATTACTAGTCATTATACTTAATATCTGTGATTACTAGTCATTATACTTAATATCTGTGATTACTAGTCATTATACTTAACATCAGTGATTACTAGTCATTATACTTAATATCTGTGATTACTAGTCATGATACTTAATATCAGTGATTACTAGTCATTATACTTAATATCAGTGATTACTAGTCATTATACTTAACATCAGTGATTACTAGTCATTATACTTAATATCAGTGATTACTAGTCATTATACTTAACATCTGTGATTACTAGTCATTATACTTAACATCAGTGATTACTAGTCATTATACTTAACATCAGTGATTACTAGTCATTATACTTAATATCTGTGATTACTAGTCATTATACTTAATATCTGTGATTACTAGTCATTATACTTAACATCAGTGATTACTAGTCATTATACTTAATATCTGTGATTACTAGTCATTATACTTAATATCAGTGATTACTAGTCATTATACTTAACATCAGTGATTACTAGTCATTATACTTAATATCAGTGATTACTAGTCATTATACTTAATATCAGTGATTACTAGTCATTATACTTAATATCAGTGATTACTAGTCATTATACTTAATATCAGTGATTACTAGTCATTATACTTAACATCAGTGATTACTAGTCATTATACTTAATATCAGTGATTACTAGTCATTATACTTAATATCAGTGATTACTAGTCATTATACTTAATATCAGTGATTACTAGTCATTATACTTAATATCAGTGATTACTAGTCATTATACTTAATATCAGTGATTACTAGTCATTATACTTAATATCTGTGATTACTAGTCATTATACTTAATATCTGTGATTACTAGTCATTATACTTAACATCAGTGATTACTAGTCATTATACTTAATATCAGTGATTACTAGTCATTATACTTAATATCAGTGATTACTAGTCATTATACTTAACATCAGTGATTACTAGTCATTATACTTAATATCTGTGATTACTAGTCATTATACTTAATATCTGTGATTACTAGTCATTATACTTAATATCAGTGATTACTAGTCATTATACTTAATATCAGTGATTACTAGTCATTATACTTAATATCAGTGATTACTAGTCATTATACTTAATATCAGTGATTACTAGTCATTATACTTATCTGTCAGTGTTAACATATGTTTTATCAATGGAGGGGCTCTGACTAATAGGCTCAATCAAATCTTTAAGCTAAAACAAATTCTAATAGTGTCCAGGCATGAAGAAAACTAACAATAACAAAACATTCGATCACCAATTTACAATGGATGTATCTCATGTGAAGCTTTTTTTTTTTAATTCTTAATAATTTGTCCTCTACTTCTATCTTGTTAAATTCTATATATTGTTAAAATTTTGGTTAATTTTCCACAATCGTGTATTTATTTGTGTACACTAATGTTACAACATTTATTTTTAGCATTCTATAAATAGATGATAACTTAATATGAAAGTAAATTATGAACCATACACAAGTCCATAATTAATTCCTGTCTACTATATCAAGATATGTCTTAATGAAAGAAGATCAATAAATGAAATAATTTTAATTCTTAGATTACCATTTGATTTGTTGAAAAACTTTAAAATAACTTTTATAAATACTCACCTTTATCTTTTGCTTGCCTATTTTTAATATTCGTTTATCTTTGGTTATAAAACTTTGGACTCGGTCCATCGATGAGTTATGCTTGGTAACACCAACGTTACGTAGGAATGTATTGAGGGCCCAGCCCATAGCTAAATCTCGTTCTGATTTTACTGATTCTTCACTATCACCTTTATTACTGTTAAATAAATAAAATCATAATATCAACGTAATGTACTGAATGTCTGTCTAGCCTATATCAGATAATGTTTGTGTCGTTCAACAATAACTTATTTATTTATTTATTTATTATGTTTAACGCCACCTTCAGCAATATTTCAGCCATATCATGGCGACCAGTTTTAGTGGCAGAAGAAGCCGGAGTATCTGCAGAGAACCACTGACTATGGGCAAGCAACTGGTAAACTTTATCACTTGCGGCTGTGAGTCGAGTGCACCCTTTTCGCATTTACAAATCCGGGCGCGAACCCACGCCGTATTGGTGATAGGCTTGTATGAGTTGTTAGGTAATCCAACTACCTAACTCACTGAGCCACCCAGGCCCTTTTCAACAAAAACACTAGTGTAGCAGGAACTGATAACACTTCCAGAACACCTTGAGCTCACACCCAGTTTTTAGTGCTCAATATTGAGTTTTCTGTGTAGTGTTTTCTGGACCAATGTTTATATTTGTTTTGTTTTTGTCCATTGTATTGTCTGTCCTTCTTTGATCTAAGGCTTCTTTCTGATTACCCCTTTGGTATCTTTTGGCCATTGTATATTGTCTGTCCTTCTCTGATCTAAGGCTTCTGATTACCCCTTTGGTATCTTTTGGTCATTGTATTGTCTGTCCTTCTTTGATCTAAGGCTTCTGATTACTCCTTTGGTATCTTTTGGCCATTGTTTTGTCTGTCCTTCTTTGATCTAAGGCTTCTGATTACCCCTTTGGTATCTTTTGGCCATTGTATTGTCTGTCCTTTGATCTAAGGCTTCTGATTACCCCTTTGGTATCTTTTGGCCATTGTATTGTCTGTCCTTCTTTGATCTAAGGCTTCTGATTACCCCTTTGGTATCTTTTGGCCATTGTATTGTCTGTCCTTTGATCTAAGGCTTCTGATTACCCCTTTGGTATCTTTTGGTCATTGTATTGTCTGTCCTTCTTTGATCTAAGGCTTCTGATTACCCCTTTGGTATCTTTTGGCCATTGTATTGTCTGTCCTTTGATCTAAGGCTTCTGATTACCCCTTTGGTATCTTTTGGCCATTGTATTGTCTGTCCTTTGATCTAAGGCTTCTGATTACCCCTTTGGTATCTTTTGGCCATTGTTTTGTCTGTCCTTCTCTGATCTAAGGCTTCTGATTACCCCTTTGGTATCTTTTGGCCATTGTTTTGTCTGTCCTTCTTTGATCTAAGGCTTCTGATTACCCCTTTGGTATCTTTTGGCCATTGTATTGTCTGTCCTTCTCTGATCTAAGGCTTCCGATTACCCCTTTGGTATCTTTTGGCCATTGTATTGTCTGTCCTTCTTTGATCTAAGGCTTCTGATTACCCCTTTGGTATCTTTTGGCCATTGTATTGTCTGTCCTTCTCTGATCTAAGGCTTCTGATTAGCCCTTTGGTATCTTTTGGCCATTGTATTGTCTGTCCTTCTTTGATCTAAGGCTTCTGATTACCCCTTTGGTATCTTTTGGCCATTGTATTGTCTGTCCTTTGATCTAAGGCTTCTGATTACCCCTTTGGTATCTTTTGGTCATGGTATTGTCTGTCCTTTGATCTAAGGCTTCTGATTACCCCTTTGGTATCTTTTGTCCATTGTATTGTCTGTCCTTTGATCTAAGGCTTCTGATTACCCCTTTGGTATCTTTTGGCCATTGTATTGTCTGTCCTCTGATCTAAGGCTTCTGATTACTCCTTTGGTATCTTTTGGCCATTGTATTGTCTGTCCTTCTCTGATCTAAAGCTTCTGATTACCCCTTTTGGTATCTTTTGGCCATTGTATTGTCTGTCCTTCTTTGATCTAAGGCTTCTGATTTATTTTTGTGGTAATGCATTTCTAGCTGTCGGCTTTAATTTTTGTCAACCTTCTTTGTAGAGTCAATTTAAAATTACCTCTCATATTTCTATGCTATAAATTACAACTAAAAATATACTTTTTATCAAATATCTACAAAGTTTCACACACTGATCATTATATCTGTTGGATAATAATACATTTTTATAACTGAAGTCATAATAATGCAACTTTTTCAGCTGTTTTTGATCCAGTATTTAGAAGTTATACATATAAGTGGTAAACTGCATCGGTGGGGTAATGGTTATAGTGCTCTCCTCGAGTGCAGTAGATCGTGGGTTTGAGCCCCAGTCTGTCAAACCAGACAATATATAATTTGTAATAGCTGCTTCTCCACTAAGAAAGCAGCATTAAGGAGTAATAACAAAGCTCAGATAATGTGTCCGATTGGAGCTACATGTCTCTCTATGGTCTGTTGTTTCAGTGAACTAGCTTTATAATCCAAATTAAACTAAGCATGTTGGTCTAGTATCTTGCCATGATATGGCTGAAAAATTGCTGAGCAATCACCCATGTAAGTGGTCATGTTTGTGCAATGTTATTAAAATGTCATTTTTATTTTCGAATAGGTAAAAAGTCTATGATCATGAAGGCTACTCCTGGCAGAATTAGACCACAAAATTAAAGCCTTGAAGTATTATAGACCAGACAGGTAATGACTAAAAACAAAATACAGTCAAACCTGTATAAAGAGGTCACCTTTGGGACAAAGAAAATGTGGCCTTATAAGACAGGTGACCTCTTAAAAGAGGTTAAGTCTATATGAATTTTTCTAAGACAGGACAAGAAAAGGGTGACCTTTTAATACAGGTGACTGCATGGGCAGGCTTGACTGTACTGACAACTTACAGACAGCTATCAAGATGAGGCAGTATATATTTTTCTACAAGTTGTGTTTCTTCATTTTTCTTCATTACATCCTTCAACTCATGAGCACCAAACATACTGGCAAAACCTGTTAATATATAAAATTAGGTGAAAAATTCATTGACCAATCAATGTTATTAAAACAAAAGGTATTTGTTGTTAATGGTCATCCTTTATAATAAGATCAAGCTATGAATGTTACAGAAACAGTTATCCCAGCTAATATGTTACAGAAACAGTTATCCCAGCTAATATGTAACAGAAACAGTTATCCCAGCTAATATGTTACAGACAGTTATCCCAGCTAATATGTAACAGAAACAGTTATCCCAGCTAATATGTTACAGAAACAATTATCTCAGCTAATATGTTACAGAAACAGTTATCCCAGCTAATATGTAACAGAAACAGTTATCCCAGCTAATATGTTACAGAAACAGTTATCTCAGCTAACATGTTACAGAAACAGTTATCCCAGCTAATATGTTACAGAAACAGTTATCCCAGCTAATATGTTACAGAAACACTTATCCCAGCTAATATGTTACAGAAACAGTTATCCCAGCTAATATGCTACAGAAACAGTTATCCCAGCTAACATGTTACAGAAACAGTTATCCCAGCTAATATGTTACAGAAACAGTTATCCCAGCTAATATGTAACAGAAACAGTTATCCCAGCTAATATGTTACAGAAACAGTTATCTCAGCTAATATGTAACAGAAACAGTTATCCCAGCTAATATGTTACAGAAACAGTTATCCCAGCTAATATGCTACAGAAACAGTTATCCCAGCTAACATGTTACAGAAACAGTTATCCCAGCTAATATGTTACAAAAACAGTTATCCCAGCTAATATGTAACAGAAACAGTTATCCCAGCTAATATGTTACAGAAACAGTTATCCCAGCTAATATGTAACAGAAACAGTTATCCCAGCTAATATGTTACAGAAACAGTTATCTCAGCTAATATGTAACAGAAACAGTTATCCCAGCTAATATGCTACAGAAACAGTTATCCCAGCTAACATGTTACAGAAACAGTTATCCCAGCTAATATGTTACAGAAACAGTTATCCCAGCTAATATGTAACAGAAACAGTTATCCCAGCTAATATGTTACAGAAACACTTATCCCAGCTAATATGTTACAGAAATAGTTATCCCAGCTAATATGTTACAGAAACAGTTATCCCAGCTAATATGTTACAGAAACAGTTATCCCAGCTAATATGTTACAGAAACAGTTATCCCAGCTAATATGTTACAGAAACAGTTATCCCAGCTAATATGTTACAGAAACAGTTATCCCGGCTAATATGCTACAGAAACAGTTATCCCAGCTAATATGTAACAGAAACAGTTATCCCAGCTAATATGTTACAGAAACAGTTATCCCAGTTAATATGTTACAGAAACAGTTATCCCAGCTAATATGTTACAGAAACAGTTATCCCGGCTATTATGCTACAGAAACAGTTATCCCAGCTAATATGTTACAGAAACAGTTATCCCAGCTAATATGTTACGTCAATATTGGACTAATTTGCAGATATTACAAAATTCCAAATTCCTCAGATGAAACAGATTCCAGGCAAAACAATTCATTATGATATAGCTTCAGTTCAAATTTTAGCTAATTTCATCATAATGTATATATTTTAAAGCATTTTAAGTAACAACTACCATCTTGGATGGAGTGCTGGGCTATAAGAAAACAAGAGCACCGCCCACGAGTGCTGGACGCTTGACTTTTTCGTATCTGATATTAAACTGCAAGCAATTTACAAAGTTATACATACTGCTAACTATAATGGACATATAAGCAAATATGTTTGCAAGATTGGTAAATATAATCAGAGGGGTATAATCTTTTCTTGTAACACTATTTTAGTGCATATGAAATAAAAATAAAAAATAAAAACATTTGGGGGGGTGCAGCGGGAGGAGGCTGTATGTTGGGAGTGGGGGGGTTACCCTTCTGTAATGTGTTCCCCCTTTTGATAGTGAAAAGGTATGTTAGGTTTCATTGTAATGCCTATCATAGTTAATATTGAGAAATTGTATTTTTAGAAAAAAAATGCAAGTAAAAAAAGGGAAATAACTCAAATAAAATGCTGGATAGAGTTGTCTTCTCTTGTCAACAGAACGGGGTCAACACTTTCTACAAGTGTATTGAGTTTCAAGTTAATAGCTTTGATAGTTATTGAGAAATTTTAATTATACTAAAACAATATCCCAAATTTCTATGTACTATGCCAAAACAAGGGCAGACAACTCTGGATATACAAATCACAGGGTCACCTGCCTTGTTGTAATGGGTTCCCCATTTGATAGTGAACAGGTATGTTGAGTTTCATTTCAATGCCTATCATAACAAGATGCTGCACGCTACGTCGTGCTAAGAATACCCCCACTCGTTCATTTGTGTCAAATTTGTATATATCTCAACACTTATTACCAGAAAATGGATCACAAACTAATCTGAAACATTGAGCTCTGCACAAATCATTATGAATCAGTACAAATCATTATAAACTGGCTGAAAAGTACACAAGGATTTTCGTAACCACAAGCAAAAACATTTTGTTATCACTGTAACCTGGAAAGGGGAGACACGGTACAAGTCACCATGCAAAAGCCATATATCAAATACAAAATCATTTCTTCCATTAGAAGCTGAGATATCTGTTACAAAAGTTTTCATTACAGCAAACATGAAAAATTCTAAGTCGTGCGGTAAACAGGAAGTAGATGTATGGTAAACCTGGAAAGGGGAGACACGGTACAATTCACCATACAAAAGCCATATATCAAATATAAAATCATTTCTTCCAGTAGAACCTGAGATATCTGTTACAAAAGTTTTCATTACGGCAAACATGAAAAATTCTAAGTCGCACTGTAAACAGGAAGTAGATGTGCGGTAAACCTGGAAAGGGGAGACACGGTACAAGTCACCATGCCAAAGCCATATATCAAATATAAAATCATTTCTTCCATTAGAAGCTGAGATATCTGTTACAAAAGTTTTCATTACAGCAAACATGAAAAATTCTAAGTCGTGCGGTAAACAGGAAGTAGATGTATGGTAAACCTGGAAAGGGGAGACACGGTACAAGTCACCATACAAAAGCCATATATCAAATACAAAATCATTTCTTCCATTAGAAGCTGAGATATCTGTTACAAAAGTTTTCATTACAGCAAACATGAAAAATTCTAAGTCGTGCGGTAAACAGGAAGTAGATGTATGGTAAACCTGGAAAGGGGAGACACGGTACAATTCACCATACAAAAGCCATATATCAAATATAAAATCATTTCTTCCAGTAGAACCTGAGATATCTGTTACAAAAGTTTTCATTACGGCAAACATGAAAAATTCTAAGTCGCACTGTAAACAGGAAGTAGATGTGCGGTAAACCTGGAAAGGGGAGACACGGTACAAGTCACCATGCCAAAGCCATATATCAAATATAAAATCATTTCTTCCATTAGAAGCTGAGATATCTGTTACAAAAGTTTTCATTACAGCAAACATGAAAAATTCTAAGTCGTGCGGTAAACAGGAAGTAGATGTATGGTAAACCTGGAAAGGGGAGACACGGTACAATTCACCATGCAAAAGCCATATATCAAATATAAAATCATTTCTTCCAGTAGAACCTGAGATATCTGTTACAAAAGTTTTCATTACGGCAAACATGAAAAATTCTAAGTCGCACTGTAAACAGGAAGTAGATGTGCGGTAAACCTGGAAAGGGGAGACACGGTACAAGTCACCATGCCAAAGCCATATATCAAATATAAAATCATTTCTTCCAGTAGAAGCTGAGATATCTGTTACGAAAGTGTGAACGGACGGATAAAAACGGACAAGGTGATTGCAATATAGCCCCCTCTCTACGAGTGGGAGTATAATTTCAACACATTCTGAGAAACACTACTCAAGTTATCATACGACATAGAGTAAAAATCCTATTTTCCATCATATCAAGTCCAATAACTCTGGAACGGCAAAAGTGAAAATCGTCAAAAATGAAAGGGATCCTCCTGTCTTCACCAGTAAACAGCTGATAAAATTTTAAAAGATTCTAAGAAACACAACTCAAGTTATCGTACGACATAGGATTTGTCTACAGACGGACAGACATGGTGAAACCAGTATACCCCCCTACCACTTCATTGCAGGGGGTATAATTATCGGTACTTAACACATACAAGTATTTTCTTTGATCTCAAAAAGTAATCGAAGCAACTTTGATAATGAAAGTAACCGTAAGTGTGACGTCATATACATCATGAAGTTACCGATAAAACAATAAAGATCTTGAACATTAGTATTACTGCTCATCAGAACTACTGTAATACTGACACTAATGTTTGTCTCCACAACTATTATCACTCTACAGTTCCTTTTACTCTCTACACTTTGTAAGTGATATAAAATCAATTCAATACTGCCACTTTCTCAATACCTTTTCAATATTGTGACCTTACCTATCTCTTTTTTGGCACAGAATTCCTGAAGCATATTTTTTATTTCTGTTTGTACACTAAACCGTGCATGACTGAACACAGACCGCAAGATATCTTCTTTGTCATTTCTATACACTAAAATATTGTCTATTTCAACACTAATACTTTCATCAACATTCACTTTTAAAGGCTGAAAATAAATACAATAAACATTATTAGGTATGACTCTTTATAGTAACTTTTAACAAGTACAAACAGTTTGTGCAGGCCTTTCATTAAGAATTCGTACCGGTACTTTTACCTGGCTACAATAGCGTCTGGTACTGGCAGAAGAAAACAAATCTTACAAAAAACATTTTATGCTGGAAAAAAAATGTTTCTCTGGATGCTGATAGTGGTTTCATCATTTGTTCGTAGAAATTAGCTTGTTTTTGTTTACGTTTTCTATTCTATTCTATTATCAAAACATAGGAGGTCTTAGGAGTGAGGACAAATCATGAGTGAACTGGATGGAAATATTATAAATTCACGAAAGCGGGTTAAATTACAACTGTATTAGACCTCTTGCCACTGCATTTTAGGAGTTCTCCCTGCCCTTGATGCCCTTACTCGCCCCCCCTCTGTCCTAAGTGCCTAATCCAAAACACCCTCGTGTATTTTTCTTAAGTTGTTTTAAAACTTTTACAAAAAGTGCCTTTCTCTTGTTAAAAATATTGGTCGATGTTTATGATCTGCAAATCAAAAGATTACATCACACATTTTGACACCTGTTGTATGGTCTGAGATTATACATGTATGTGAGCGAGTGAGTGATTGTTGTTTAACACCAATTCCGCAGTTTATCAGCTATATCATGGTGAGAACAATTAATTTTCAATGAGATGATGATGCAATCTGTTTTGTACTAGACCAATACGCTGAGTTAGATTTTTATAGTGCTAGCTCACTGAAACAACAGTCCGTGGGTAGACATGTCGCTCCACTTGGACACATTATTCTGATTCCGAGCCAACAGGTCTTTGCTCTTTCTCCTTACTGCTGTGTGCTTAGCGGAGAAGCAATAAATACAAATTTTTTAGTCTTTGGTTTGACCCGACCGGGGCTCAAATCCACGATCTACCGCACTCGAGGTGAACATGCTAACCATTCCGCCACCAATGTGGTTATAGTTATGTGAAATGCAATAAGCTATGTGAAATGTTATTATAGGTTGAATGGAGGTTCTAACTGGACAGGAAGTGTACTATTCTTCTCTATTCTAATGTTACTAATAAAACTTACAGAACCAGCTGCTACTAAAAAAGTGGAATAGATTTCAAAAGCCCACTTCTTTAATTCTTTACATGTTCCTGGTGCATTCTGATAGAATCCTGACACTATGTAAAATAACTGTAAAAAATACAAATAATTCTTCATTAAATAGAATCCTGACACTATGTAAAATAACTGTAAAAAATACAAATAATTCTTCATTAAATAGAATCCTGACACTGTAAAATAACTGTAAAAAATACAAATAATTCTTCATTAAATAGAATCCCGACACTATGTAAAATAACTGTAAAAAATACAAATAATTCTTCATTAAATAGAATCCTGACACTATGTAAAATAACTGTAAAAAATACAAATAATTCTTCATTAAATAGAATCCTGACACTATGTAAAATAACTGTAAAAAATACAAATAATTCTTCATTAAATAGAATCCTGACACTATGTAAAATAACTGTAAAATGTAGATATAATTGACTACAGAAACCATACACTATGTAAAATAACTAACAAGTATATATTGTTCTAATGTACATCTCTAGGGTTATTAAGTACAAATAAATATTTGTAAAATAACATCTATGTTATTATAAATATCTACAATCATTGATTTGTTTTGTGAGATTTCTCAGAGCTGTATCACATCGAAGGTAAAGACAGAGATGTCAGTTTTATTGGTGGAGGAAATCAGAGTACCCAGAGAACATCACATATGTGTCACTGACAAACTTTATAACATAATGTTGTATCGAGCACACCTCGTCATGAACTGGGTTCGAACTCATGTCAGTTAGGCACTGATTGCACAGGTAGTTGTAAATCCAACTATCATACGATCACGACCACGACAGCCCCTCGGTGACATCAGTATAACATCCCTTAGTTACATATAGATATCAAGAATATTTCACATCACACTTGTTACTTTATAATAAATATTGTATGCAAAAAACGAAAGAAATTTTTGTCAATGATGACCAACTTCAACTAC
Organism: Bathymodiolus septemdierum; assembly: GCA_963383655.1. Taxonomy (NCBI): domain Eukaryota; kingdom Metazoa; phylum Mollusca; class Bivalvia; order Mytilida; family Modiolidae; genus Bathymodiolus; species Bathymodiolus septemdierum. The sequence goes on from OY726521.1 coordinate 6,017,563, forward strand.
AACTTTAACGTTCATTTCTATGTATAAAACTGGTAACATTTTAGTGCGATATTAATTTTCCTCCTCTGTAAGATAAGAATGTAGACCCTCACTGATTAATTCTGTAATTCCTTGTAGACAGGGGACCTTTATTTCTGACTTGACCTTTGACCTCAGTTTGTACTATATTTTGTAGTAATATTACTTGAGTGAGTGGTTATTGTTGAACACAAAATGATCGCTATTTCAGTTATATCGTAGTGAGAACCATTACATTAGATGAGATGATAATGATGTCCGCTTTAAACTAGACCAACAGGATTTTTATAGTGCTCTCTCACTGAAACAACAGTTCGTGGGTAGACATGTGGGGCACAATATCATGATTCTGATCCAACCAGTCTTTACTTTTTCACTTTAATGCTGTATGCTTAGCAGAGAAGCAACAAATACAAATTTTATAGCCTTTGGTTTGACACGACCGAGGCTCAAACACACGATCTACTGCACTTGAGGGGTGCATGCTACCCATTACGTCACCGATGCTGTATTCTATTATCACTTCATATTACTGGTCCAGATGGTTTATCTCAATCCGTCCTTTAATTTCTGAAGCAAATTTGTTTTTATGATGCAATTCAAAATAAACAAGGGCAACGCAAAGCGTGGCGTATCCCCTCGCCAAAAAATTTGACCTTTGACCTTGAAAATCATTAGGTTGTTTACAATGTTACAGGGTAAAAATTACTCTGTGACCTTGACCTTTGACCTTGAAAATCAATAGGGTTCCAGATTCACCTAAGGACTAAGTGTGTACCAAGTTTGGTCAAAATCCATTGAAGGATGTTGATTCTAGAGTGTTCACAAGGATGTTACGCAGTAAAACATTTGACCCAGTAACCTAGAATCAACATCCTTCAATGGATTTTGACCAAACTTGGTACATACTTAGTCCTTAAGAGAATCTGAAACCCTATCGATTTTCAAGGTCATAGGTCAAAGGCATACATGTGAACCTTCCGGCGGGAGCATTTTTCTCCCGATTTTGAGGGTCCCTTCCGTCAACTTTCAAAATCTTCCGTCCGTGAAAAAAATCAAGTACAAAAAAATCTTGACCTACATTTTGTGATCAATATTTCTGGAAATTCCCCATTTGGAACTCCCGCGCTGACGAAAAACGCCGAGAGATATGAATGGTAAAGGTGAATGTCGTATTTAATGATATCCGGTTATTGATCTGTTTGACACCTTTACAGGTAAATTGGGTCATGGTGATTAATTAAGGTGTTGATGATTATACAACAATTATCCACTGATTGACAGTTAATTGGGGATAAGGAAGTGTGTTTGTGGCACACGCTTAGATGATTAGAAGTGGTTATAAACCGTTGTGCAAATACGAGTCGGACAACCTTTGATGCCGAGGAAAACTTCTTATTTCGATCAAACGTGCAATGAATTCATCTCGGATTGAGTTGCTATGGCTTGTTTGGGACCAAAGCCAATCAAAGCATTATTTAAGGACCAAGTTCCAGGATGGAATTGATAAACCACAAAAATGCCGAAATGTATGCTATCACCCAACGCACCAGCAGCAAAGAAGACCAAGTACTTTGCCAAGTTTCAGAATGCCTGGAAGTCCGAATTCAAGTGGTGCCAGGCTAGCAGTAAAGGTCCAGTCTTCTCAGTGTTAAGATAAACAATACAACAGAGTGTCACAAGTACAAACCTGATACAGATGTGGTGAAAGCAGCAAAGAAGGCTTGTACCTCCTACTTGAACCAGTGTGCTAGTGCCAAGTAGACTGATGCTTAATGACTTTTATATACCGGTATGTTCAATTTTGTGACTTCTCTAAGTTTACTTTCTTTCACTTACTGTGATTATATCTGTGACTTTTTAAGGGTAAATTCTGTGATGAATAGTGACTTTTAAATTTTTAGTGCTCTATGACTTTATTGTTCAGAACATTCTGTCTTCATTGTTATTGCTTTGTTATAACCTTATGATTATGAATGATTATGAATAAATTATAAATACAGTTTTTATCCTTCATTCATCATATGAAACACTACTTAAGACAGAAATGTAAACAATACATATTGAAATGGGATGCAGTTGGTTCAATACTGAAACAAACAAAAGGAAAACATCAATAAACAATAAAAACATGCATCAAATACGTCGATAAAAAATCTTGTTATGAGACCAAATCTCCAGCCAAAAATTTGCAAATCTCCAGTTGTAGCATAGCAACTCTACCACATGTATGCAAAGGTGTTCACAAGGATGTTACGAAAGGACGGTAGTGTTACTATATCCCTTCGCAACTTCGTTGGCAAGGGGATAACAAAATTTAAATATTACAGATTTTGATGAGTTTATTTCCTGTGACTTTTCTCCTGTTTAATACTTACCAGACTTGAAGGATCTTCATTCATTTGTATAACATAATTAAGGAAGACAGCCATGTGTGAAGGTCTATTCTCCAATAATGATAAACTACTAAAAACACCATTGTCAACCTGCAATGACATGTAATGTAATATTTAGAACAACCTTGTATTATTTTACCATGTTTTTGTTGGTAGAAGAAACAAGACTTGTGACAAGTAATCTGGATATTTTCTGATACAACAATGGAGACAAAGCTTAAATTAAATTTTTTAAATGTTTATTAGTAATATTTTTTTTTTTTTATAATTCTTATTATGAACTGCATCTTCTCCCCACATCTAATCATTTTTAATGTAAATTCGCTAGAAAAATATAGATCCATAAAAAAGCATTGTCATTCACATTTCTGTTAGATTTTTATGAAATGTATTAAATGCAACCAATAAAAAAAAATTCAAAATGTCTGCAAGACTTTTCTTCATGTATCTATAAACCTTGAAAAAAAAGGTCTCTCAATTAAATGAATACATATAAATTGTAATGTAATTTAAATGTAAAATATCCATAATAAAAACATACTCTAGTGAATAGAAAGTTTAGTAATCTTACAGTAAATAAGAATCCACCACCCAGTGTATACAACAGAATATATATATATATATATCTTAACTCTAATAAAGATAGGCCAATAAGTTCATAAACTAATTACATGTATATATTTAACATGAGATGAGCATCCTTACTGCTAAAAAATAATAATTAAATTTTGTATTAAAATCAAAGGATGTATGGGCATGACGATGGAATGAACTTTCATTGAACATGTGATTAAAAAATTGACAATCTAAAAACCTAGGGTGAATCTAACCAATATTTGTTGTTCGTAAAATTATATAAAATATTATAGTGGTGATACATACCCATTACATACATAGTGTGGTGGTACAAGACTTTGTATCAGGTCGAGTCTGTTGTGTGAACCAGTATCACTACGAGTGACGATAGCGACGAGTTGTGATGCGGTCAGTTCACGCAACAGACAAGACCTGATGAAGTCTTGTACCACCACACTATGTATGTAATGAGTTTATCTAACATTTCAATAAAAACGAATTTTAAACAAATAGCAAGGGTTGAATTAAAATGTATACAATACTCTGAGGGAGACTACATTTTGTGTATGACGTCACGTTATTTTTTCCATTCATTCACCAACGTCAGGTTACTGTGTTTTGTCTCACATTCCAATGGTATGATGTCATGTCAAAGTAGTTCGGCAGGGAACGTCTCGTGCAACGTCGCGCCATTCTTTTATCACCACAGTGTGGTGATACAACATCTTGTATCAGACAGGCGACTTTCGTTAATTTCAAAGGAAAACGTATATAATGTTAGATAAAACATGCTATTATAATTTATTTGTTTATTCTTTGAATAATAGATATAAAATCTTCCACCAATCAAATGTGTTGTAAATAAAAAAAAAATAAAAAATGAAAAAAGCTTAGTGTTTTTTAAAAAGGTTCGAGGGTTAGATGTTATAATGGTAAATATAAGATTAACAAAAATCACAAAATCATTACATTTTTCTTCAATACCTGAATTGACATGAGGATAATTTTTTGAAATATTGTTGTTTTGTATAAACTATATAGGGAATATTGGAAGTGTCTGAATACTTTTGTCCACTATCTGTAGATAAATGTTGTTTTATATAAACTATATAGGGAATATTGGAAGTGTCTGAATACTTTTGTCCACTATCTGTAGATCAATGTAGTTTGATGGTTAAGGACAAATTCAATCATTTTTAGGACTTCACTTTATAAATTTCTAAGGACTATATAAATCATAATAATTAAGGAAAGTAAATCAGCTTCATCTTTTGCATGTTAAATAATTAAAGAATGAAAATAAAATGATAAAACATCATGCAATAAGAAATAAAAAACATTTGTATGAGTACATATCACTGAAAATCTCTTGTATATGTATAGTCAAAATAAAATGATAGATTTGGAGAATTAGGTGATTAAAAGCAGAGTAGGTAAGCATGTAAAAGCTATTATATGTCATTTTATATGAAGCAATTAATGTTCTTGTAATAAATCTCTGAATTCTAATACTTCTTGGTTATATTTGTGAATCTAAAATCATTGTTTTCTTCTAAATCTATTATAATTTCTACTCATTTATATATTTATTTTTAAAACTCATTAGGGATTCATTATGTGTGTTTAGCACTAAATTCAACAGTTTTACACGTTGATGGTGGAGGAAACTAGAATACCAAGAGAATACACCTCACTGTATATAACTTGTTGAAAACCATTACAGTGAAGTCAGTCTAAACCAAACTTTGAATAAACTGAACTCATGCATACACCAAACATTCAATAATAAAGTCCCAATGTAGGAAATCTGTGTTGTTTTAACCTGTATAAACTAAACACCTGTCTATTTTAAACATAAAAGTTGGTCCAAAAGATGGTCAGTTTAGTGAGGTTGTACTGTATAATATTGTAATTCACAAACCCTAATAGTTATAGTCATTGAGTTGATAATTCACAAACCCTAATAGTTATAGTCATTGAGTTGATAATTCACAAACCCTAATAGTTATAGTCATTGAGTTGATAATTCACAAACCCTAATAGTTATAGTCATTGAGTTGATTAGGTAGATGTAAATCTAACTACCATGGAAACCAAACCCCCTTAAAAATATATGGAAATACTGAAAGGTGCATTCCTATAAGAAGTAAATAGATATTATAAATATAAACCCTCTAACCTGTATACAGACAAGATGCTGTAAAATGTTCTGCTTAAGTGACTGTCTCAGTGTGGTACAGTAAGGAGGGTCTTAATACATGTCAATTATTTATTATATTTCAGTAGACCATGTTTATATAATGACAGTGGCTGATGAAGTGCTTATATCTTTAGCTTTAGATGTTATGAAAGTAGATCCAAGAGCAATGAAAACAGCAATCATACACAGTTTCCACCAACTCTCAAAAAACATACCAAATATTTACCAAAACCAATCTTACATACAAAAATACGAGGTGCTTTAATGTCATCCCATATTATATGTTGTATATGACACATGTTTTTAAGGATCTGACATTTTATAAATGTTTTTTGATCATGTGATATGAGACAGCCACTGAGATTTAACTATTACTGATCATGTGACACGGGACAGCCACTGAGAATTAGCTATTACTGATAATATGACACGAGACAGCCACTGAGAATTTGCTATTACTGATCATGTGACACGGGACAGCCACTGAGAATTAGCTATTACTGATAATATGACACAAGACAGCCACTGAGAATTTGCTATTACTGATCATGTGACACGAGACAGCCACTGAAAATTAGGTATTAAGGGTCATGTGACACGAGACAGCCACTGAGAATTAGCTAATATGGTGTTAGTGCTACAGAAAAAAATTAAAACCTCTAGTTGTTGTAACCGTGTCAGGAAATGTGATGTATTAGAGTTGGACGATTTCCTTCTTTCCATGTACTGAAAACCATCACCAAAGCAAGTATGAAAATTCAATGAAAACGAAAAATTGGCATATTTGAAATTTAAATCTGTCGTTTTGTAACTTGGATACTGTATTAATGGAAATGTAATAAAGCAGGATTTATTCATGAATAAAGAATTAATTAAACAATATAATTTGAAAGTTTGCTCATATAGTTAATTAAAATTTGTGAAAAATAATATAAGTCATCTAATATAATGTTTGTTATTAGAATTAATATCAAAATCTCGATATAAAGGACAAACATTATCTTTTTTTAATATAAAATCTAAAGACATCTATTTCTAAATATGTAAAGCCTCTATGACTTAAACAGCAGTTTTAATATGATATATGGTATGAATGGAATGATTATTTTGGTTTCAGTCATTCTACAGCATTATAAATATATAAAATTAATAAAATATCCAACTTTATTTGTAAAAAGTCAGAAACACAAGAGTTGGCAACAATTGGTAAGTTAATGGTTAATTTTCTTACAAAATTAACAAATACCTCTTTCTTTCACAGGTATTTCTGTATAAAGGTATTTCTGAATCTTTCATGTTAAGATAGTATAAGCTATATGTTTGTGGAGGAATTATGTAACATTTTCAAATGATCTTGACCTTTAAACTTAGCTACAACCTCTCATTTTTCAATAGATTACTCTACTTCAAAATTAACTCCGAAAAAAAAAAATGTTTTGTCAAGTGAAAAAGGTATAAGAATTATGATGGAGGTAACAGCCAAGTTTTGTTAAGTGAACTTTTGTAAAAGGTATAAGAATTATGATGGAGGTAACAGCCAATTCATGTCCGATTTGTATTTCTATCACTCTTTACAGATGTACGTTGAATTATGTCTAGTGTTATATAGAGAGTCAGGTGTTATAAGGTACCATTACATAAGTAAGAAATTATTGTGACCGAAAATTATATTAACTACTAGATTACACAACTATAGTTCTTTAACACAAAACTAATACCAATGTGACGTGACTGTAGACAAAATACATACTGTTGTTGAGGGATCCTCATCTGAGAACTCATTATCCTCCATTGCTATAATATCTTGCTGAGCTCTACTTCCTAAAGATCCTGGATTTGATTCCTTAAAGAACACACATAATATACATTAATAAAAATTCTAACATGACCTCCTTCATTGGCTATATAAATAATACCGTGATAAAACTCCAGATATATTATAATTTGCACATGTGTATTGACGAACAAATTATAAACATCATCCTAAGTAAATTCATGTATTCATACAGCATCATGGTGCACACAAACATAAACATTCTCAAATTGCTACTTGGCATATCATTTTTTCTGGAAAAAACACTTAAGACAACCATCTATCGACTTTGACATTTGCAATTTGTCGTCTTCCGGTGACGTAGTTTACAAGGAATGCTGGTGACATTGACACAAGCTTGTTACTGATTTATTTTATGATTTTGTGAGTATTTTACTTGTTAAAGTAGCTAAATTCAAAATGCCATCAAATTGGAAAATATCAGTAATTTAATTACATCACTGTCTAGTTATCAATGTAGGAAAACTACCGTAAAATATCAGTAATTTAATTACATCACTGTCTAGTTATCAATGTAGGAAAACTACCGTAAAATATCAGTAACTTAATTACATCACTGTCTAGTTATCAATGTAGGAAAAACAACTGTAAACATGAAGGTTTGTGAATTTTGTTATTACATGCATTTCCATTACTGACTTCCACTTCAAAATATAAGTTTTCTCACTAGAATCGAAATAATTCATGGAAGCCATGGTTTGTATCAAGTTTTAATATGTGCAACATTATTTTCGTTGCATTTTATCCCTCATTAGCTCGGGATAAATAGTCCAGTCAAATTGCGAAAAACCCCAAACAAATTGCAACAGAAAAATAAAGTAGCCTATTATCTTTATATACATATGTTATAAGAAATATAAAAAGTCGCCATCAATATAATATGGGGAAATGCATGAATTTAATCATGAAAAATTAATGATTTGGTCGTGAAAACTATTGACGGCCATTGCGCTCCGTACAATATTATAAAATACGGAATCGTCTTGGGTTTTGCAGACAATGAATAGAATTAAGCACATTGTTATTGAAAATTATTCATGAATTGTTAAGTATATATCAATATAAAGGGAAAAAAACACATTACAGTCGAAATATGATATAATAAATGCACCAGAAATAAGCGATCTTTCCCATTTTACCTGACGGAAAGCAGACGATTGTTTCCGGACCGACATGTTTTTATAAAACGCTCCTTAAACATGATTATTTCACAAAATAAACATTAAAATCTAAAACTTTAAAACTTTAAATTTGCAAACATAGCACATATTTTCAATAAATATAAATAAAACACAGATAAGGAAATTACAAATCGTTTTATAAGTGCATCACGTTCAAATTGTTTCTGAATATTATAGCAGCCCGTCATGGACATGAATAACGTTGCGATATGTTTAAACGTTATGTGCAGACTAATACATCAACTCTTCTATTAAAGTTTATCATGTTTAACATTAAATCTTCCTATACAAAGAAAGTTATATTAAAGTTTATCATGTTTAACATTAAATCTTCCTATACAAAGAAAGTTATATTAAAGTTTATCATGTTTAACATTAAATCTTCCTATACAAAGAAAGTTATATTAAAGTTTATCATGTTTAACATTAAATCTTCCTATACAAAGAAAGTTATATTAAAGTTTATCATGTTTAACATTAAATCTTCCTATACAAAGAAAGTTATATTAAAGTTTATCATGTTTAACATTAAATCTTCCTATACAAAGAAAGTTATATTAAAGTTGATCATGTTTAACATTAAATCTTCCTATACAAAGAAAGTTATATTAAAGTTGATCATGTTTAACATTAAATCTTCCTATACAAAGAAAGTTATATTAAAGTTGATCATGTTTAACATTAAATCTTCCTATACAAAGAAAGTTATATTAAAGTTTATCATGTTTAACATTAAATCTTCCTATACAAAGAAAGTTATATTAAAGTTTATCATGTTTAACATTAAATCTTCCTATACAAAGAAAGTTATATTAAAGTTGATCATGTTTAACATTAAATCTTCCTATACAAAGAACGTTATATTAAAGTTTATCATGTTTAACATTAAATCTTCCTATACAAAGAAAGTTATATTAAAGTTGATCATGTTTAACATTAAATCTTCCTATACAAAGAAAGTTATATTAAAGTTTATCATGTTTAACATTAAATCTTCCTATTCAAAGAAAGTTATATTAAAGTTTATCATGTTTAACATTAAATCTTCCTATACAAAGAAAGTTATATTAAAGTTTATCATGTTTAACATTAAACCTTCCTATACAAAGAAAGTTATATTAAAGTTTATCATGTTTAACATTAAATCTTCCTATACAAAGAACGTTATATTAAAGTTTATCATGTTTAACATTAAATCTTCCTATACAAAGAAAGTTATATTAAAGTTGATCATGTTTAACATTAAATCTTCCTATACAAAGAAAGTTATATTAAAGTTTATCATGTTTAACATTAAATCTTCCTATACAAAGAAAGTTATATTAAAGTTTATCATGTTTAACATTAAATCTTCCTATACAAAGAAAGTTATATTAAAGTTTATCATGTTTAACATTAAACCTTCCTATACAAAGAAAGTTATATTAAAGTTTATCATGTTTAACATTAAATCTTCCTATACAAAGAACGTTATATTAAAGTTTATCATGTTTAACATTAAATCTTCCTATACAAAGAAAGTTATATTAAAGTTTATCATGTTTAACATTAAATCTTCCTATACAAAGAAAGTTATATTAAAGCTGATCATGTTTAACATTAAATCTTCCTATACAAAGAAAGTTATATTAAAGTTTATCATGTTTAACATTAAATCTTCCTATACAAAGAAAGTTATATTAAAGTTGATCATGTTTAACATTAAATCTTCCTATACAAAGAAAGTTATATTAAAGTTTATCATGTTTAACATTAAATCTTCCTATACAAAGAAAGTTATATTAAAGTTTATCATGTTTAACATTAAATCTCCCTATACAAAGAAAGTTATATTAAAGTTTATCATGTTTAACATTAAATCTTCCTATACAAAGAAAGTTATATTAAAGTTTATCATGTTTAACATTAAACCTTCCTATACAAAGAAAGTTATATTAAAGTTTATCATGTTTAACATTAAATCTTCCTATACAAAGAAAGTTATATTAAAGTTTATCATGTTTAACATTAAATCTTCCTATACAAAGAAAGTTATATTAAAGTTGATCATGTTTAACATTAAATCTTCCTATACAAAGAAAGTTATATTAAAGTTTATCATGTTTAACATTAAATCTTCCTATACAAAGAAAGTTATATTAAAGTTTATCATGTTTAACATTAAATCTTCCTATACAAAGAAAGTTATATTAAAGTTTATCATGTTTAACATTAAATCTTCCTATACAAAGAAAGTTATATTAAAGTTTATCATGTTTAACATTAAATCTTCCTATACAAAGAAAGTTATATTAAAGTTGATCATGTTTAACATTAAATCTTCCTATACAAAGAAAGTTATATTAAAGTTGATCATGTTTAACATTAAATCTTCCTATACAAAGAAAGTTATATTAAAGTTTATCATGTTTAACATTAAATCTTCCTATACAAAGAAAGTTATATTAAAGTTTATCATGTTTAACATTAAATCTTCCTGTACAAAGAAAGTTATATTAAAGTTTATCATGTTTAACATTAAATCTTCCTATACAAAGAAAGTTATATTAAAGTTGATCATGTTTAACATTAAATCTTCCTATACAAAGAAAGTTATATTAAAGTTGATCATGTTTAACATTAAATCTTCCTATACAAAGAAAGTTATATTAAAGTTGATCATGTTTAACATTAAATCTTCCTATACAAAGAAAGTTATATTAAAGTTTATCATGTTTAACATTAAATCTTCCTATACAAAGAAAGTTATATTAAAGTTTATCATGTTTAACATTAAATCTCCCTATACAAAGAAAGTTATATTAAAGTTTATCATGTTTAACATTAAATCTTCCTATACAAAGAAAGTTATATTAAAGTTTATCATGTTTAACATTAAACCTTCCTATACAAAGAAAGTTATATTAAAGTTTATCATGTTTAACATTAAATCTTCCTATACAAAGAAAGTTATATTAAAGTTTATCATGTTTAACATTAAATCTTCCTATACAAAGAAAGTTATATTAAAGTTGATCATGTTTAACATTAAATCTTCCTATACAAAGAAAGTTATATTAAAGTTTATCATGTTTAACATTAAATCTTCCTATACAAAGAAAGTTATATTAAAGTTTATCATGTTTAACATTAAATCTTCCTATACAAAGAAAGTTATATTAAAGTTTATCATGTTTAACATTAAATCTTCCTATACAAAGAAAGTTATATTAAAGTTTATCATGTTTAACATTAAATCTTCCTATACAAAGAAAGTTATATTAAAGTTTATCATGTTTAACATTAAATCTTCCTATACAAAGAAAGTTATATTAAAGTTTATCATGTTTAACATTAAATCTTCCTATACAAAGAAAGTTATATTAAAGTTGATCATGTTTAACATTAAATCTTCCTATACAAAGAAAGTTATATTAAAGTTTATCATGTTTAACATTAAATCTTCCTGTACAAAGAAAGTTATATTAAAGTTTATCATGTTTAACATTAAATCTTCCTGTACAAAGAAAGTTATATTAAAGTTTATCATGTTTAACATTAAATCTTCCTATACAAAGAAAGTTATATTAAAGTTTATCATGTTTAACATTAAATCTTCCTATACAAAGAAAGTTATATTAAAGTTGATCATGTTTAACATTAAATCTTCCTATACAAAGAAAGTTATATTAAAGTTGATCATGTTTAACATTAAATCTTCCTATACAAAGAAAGTTATATTAAAGTTTATCATGTTTAACATTAAATCTTCCTATACAAAGAAAGTTATATTAAAGTTTATCATGTTTAACATTAAATCTTCCTATACAAAGAAAGTTATATTAAAGTTTATCATGTTTAACATTAAATCTTCCTATACAAAGAAAGTTATATTAAAGTTTATCATGTTTAACATTAAATCTTCCTATACAAAGAAAGTTATATTAAAGTTTATCATGTTTAACATTAAACCTTCCTATACAAAGAAAGTTATATTAAAGTTTATCATGTTTAACATTAAATCTTCCTATACAAAGAAAGTTATATTAAAGTTTATCATGTTTAACATTAAATCTTCCTATACAAAGAAAGTTATATTAAAGTTTATCATGTTTAACATTAAATCTTCCTATACAAAGAAAGTTATATTAAAGTTTATCATGTTTAACATTAAATCTTCCTATACAAAGAAAGTTATATTAAAGTTGATCATGTTTAACATTAAACCTTCCTATACAAAGAAAGTTATATTAAAGTTGATCATGTTTAACATTAAATCTTCCTATACAAAGAAAGTTATATTAAAGTTTATCATGTTTAACATTAAATCTTCCTATACAAAGAAAGTTATATTAAAGTTTATCATGTTTAACATTAAATCTTCCTATACAAAGAAAGTTATATTAAAGTTGATCATGTTTAACATTAAATCTTCCTGTACAAAGAAAGTTATATTAAAGTTTATCATGTTTAATATTAAATCTTCCTATACAAAGAAAGTTATATTAAAGTTGATCATGTTTAACATTAAATCTTCCTATACAAAGAAAGTTATATTAAAGTTTATCATGTTTAACATTAAATCTTCCTATACAAAGAAAGTTATATTAAAGTTGATCATGTTTAACATTAAATCTTCCTATACAAAGAAAGTTATATTAAAGTTTATCATGTTTAACATTAAATCTTCCTATACAAAGAAAGTTATATTAAAGTTTATCATGTTTAACATTAAATCTTCCTATACAAAGAAAGTTATATTAAAGTTTATCATGTTTAACATTAAATCTTCCTGTACAAAGAAAGTTATATTAAAGTTTATCATGTTTAATATTAAATCTTCCTATACAAAGAAAGTTATATTAAAGTTGATCATGTTTAACATTAAATCTTCCTATACAAAGAAAGTTATATTAAAGTTTATCATGTTTAACATTAAATCTTCCTATACAAAGAAAGTTATATTAAAGTTTATCATGTTTAACATTAAATCTTCCTATACAAAGAAAGTTATATTAAAGTTTATCATGTTTAACATTAAATCTTCCTATACAAAGAAAGTTATATTAAAGTTTATCATGTTTAACATTAAATCTTCCTATACAAAGAAAGTTATATTAGGAGACTAGGAGTGTCAGATCATATGGTGTTTTTTTTAGTTTTTTTTTATTTGGATAATGCAGAATAATTTGTTTCCTGGATGATTTTCAGGAAGAAAATCTTATAACTGTCCGTGCATCATTAGAGTGTTCTCATTCTTACATTTACTTTCCTTTCTGTTTCCACCATGGATACAAACCATGGCTTCCATGAATTAATTCTTAAACAAATCATAGCAAAAAAAATCCAAAATAACAAGGATGGCTGTTTCTTTCATTAACTTATAAGAAAACATCTTCTCTTTCAATAGTTAGTTTGTCTTGAGGATCAAATTATGTACATATAATTTCCAGTAAGTTGTTTGATTGATTATTGCTTAACATCCAGTGAGCAGTATAGTAAGGTGTTTCAGGTTTTCATTCCATTGTCTTGTTACAGAAATGGTGGATTTCTCACAGAGGCACAAAACCAAAATTTCTAATCAAATCTAAGTCGACTACCCCACAAAGAAATGAAATAAAACCTTCGTTTTACAGAAACAAGTTTGTTTCCAGTAAAATATCTTTCCCCATAACCTGAATCTTTGATGGTACCTTCGACTATTGCTACCAGTGTGTGTGAACTGAGCATAAAAGAATCAATAAATCTGAGCATTCAATGCCACAATATAGCTGATATACTGCTAAGGTTGGCATTAAACACCAATCAATCAATCAATAAAATATCTCACCTCATAACCTGAATCTTTGGTGGTACCTGATGATACAGAATCGTTGTCTTCACTTTGTACCGTAAGGTTCCGTGGATGTATTGGTGTTGGGGATGAACTTGGGCTGAGTGTCGGAGATTCTGATGTGTTACCACCGTCTAGTATAGTGACAGGCTGAAAGTACAGTAAAAAAATGTATCAAAGACATGTTCTACCACTGTCTGGTATAGTGACAGGCTGAAAGTACAGTAAAAAAAATGTATCTAAGACATGTTCTACCACTGTCTAGTATAGTGACAGGCTGAAAGTACAGTAAAAAAATGTATCAAAGACATGTTCTACCACTGTCTGGTATAGTGACAGGCTGAAAGTACAGTAAAAAAAATGTATCTAAGACATGTTCTACCACTGTCTGGTATAGTGACTGGCTGAAAGTACAATAAAAAAAAATGTATCAGACATGTTCTACCACTGTCTGGTATAGTGACAGGCTGAAAGTACAGTAAACTAGAGGCTCAGCACTGAGCTGAGCCTGTGTCGCTTACCTTTCATTCTGCTTTGAGGAAACTTAATACAGAACCTTCCATAGGTCCTTCCCACCAAATATCGGCTCATTTTGGCAAAGCAGTTTCAGAGAAGAAGATTTTTAGAAATCGACCAATCTAAAACAAGAATTGCCTGTGGCAGCAATGTTTGTAAATGGATCAAAACGAAATGAGCAATCTCTATAGAGGATCTTCCATAGACGCTTCTTACCAAGTTTCATATCATTTGGCCAAGCGGTTTCAGAGGAAAAGCGGTTTTAGAAATCGAACAATAAGAAACAAGAATTGTCTATGATGGCCATGTTTGTTAACGGATCAAAACGGAATGAGCAATTCCCATAGAGAACCTTCCATAGATGCTTCCTACCACGTTTCGGTCCATTTTGCCAAGCTGTTTCAGAGTAGAAGATTTTTAGAAATCGACCAATCAGAAACAAGAATTGCATGTGGCAGCCATGTTTGTTAATGGATCGGGACAAAATGAGCAATCTTTATAGAGAACCTTCCATAGATGCTTCCTACCAAGTTTCGGTTCGTTTGGCAAAGCGGTTTCAGAGGACAAGATTTTTAGAAATCGTCCAATTAGAAACAAGAATTGCCTGTGGCAGCCAGATTTGTTAATGGATCGGGACGAAATGAGCAATCTTTATAGAGGACCTCCCATAGATGCATCCTACCAAGTTTCGGTTCATTTGGCAAAGCGGTTTCATAGGAGAAGAATTTTTAAAAATCAACCAATTAGAAACAAGAATTGTCTGTGGCCGCCATGTTTGTTAACGGATCAGGACGAAATGAGCAATCGTAACAGAGGACTTTCCATAGATGCTTCCTACCAAGTTTCGGTTCATTTGGCCAAACGGTTTCAGAGGAGAAGAATCTGAAAAATTAGCCAATCAGAAATAACTGCATTTTGAATAGATACAAAATGTATCTATATTTAAACTAGAGTTATTTCCCTTTTAACAGTAAAACTGATATCAATCAATCAGAAACAAGAATCTCCTGTGGCGGCCATGTTTGTTAATGGATCGGGACAAAATTAGCAATCTTTATAGAGGACCTTCCATAGATGTTTCCTACCAAGTTTCAGTTCATATAGCTGAGGGGTTTCAGAGGAGAAAATTAAAATGTGAAAAGTTAACGGATGACAGACGAAAGACGACGGACACCAAGTGATGGCAAAAGCTCACGTTGCCTTTGGCAAGGTGAGCTAAAAAAAAATGTATCAAAAACATGTGCTACCACCATCTGGAATAGTTACAGGCTGAAAGTATATAACACAATGTTTCAAAGATATGTTCTACCACCATCTGGTATAGTAACAGGCTGAAAGTACAATAACCTAGAGGCTCAGCACTGAGCTGAGCCTGTGTCGCTCATCTTTCATTCTGCTTTGAGAAAACTTAATACAGAACCTTCCATAGGTGCTTCCCACCAAATTTCGGCTCATTTTGGCAAAGAGTTTCAGAGAAGAAGATGTTTAGAAATCAACCAATCTAAAACAAGAATTGCCTGTGGCAGCCATGTTTATTAATGGATCAAAAGGAAATGAGCAATCTCTATAGAGGATCTTCCATAGATGCTTCTTACCAAGTTTCATATCATTTGGCCAAGCGGTTTCAGAGGAAAAGCTGTTTTAGAAATCAACCAATAAGAAACAAGAATTGCCTATGACGGCCATGTTTGTTAACGGATCAAAACGGAATGAGCAATTCCCATAGAGGACCTTCCATAGATGCTTCCTACCACGTTTCGGTTCATTTGGCCAAACGGTTTCAGAGGAAAAGAATCTAAATAATCAGCCAATCAGAAACAAGAATCGCCTGTGGTGGCCATGTTTGTAAACGGATCAGGACGAAATGAGCACTCTTTATAGAGGACCGTTCATAGATGCTTCCTACCAAGTTTCGGTTCATTTGGCCAAGCGGTTTCAGAGGAGAAGAATTTTAAAAATCAGCCAATCAAAAACAAGAGTCACCTAAGGTGGCCATGTTTGTTAACAAATCGGGACGAAATGAGCAATCTTTACAGAGGACCTTCTATAGATGCTTCCTATCAAGTTTCGGTTCATTTGGCTAAGTGGTTTCAGAGAAGAAGATTTCTAAAAATCTGTATAGAGATAACTGCATTTTGAATACAGATATCTATATTTAAACAAGAGCTATCTTTCTTTTAACAGAGGAGAAGATATTTTAGAAATCAACCAATCAGAAACAAGAATTGCCTGTGGCGGCCATGTTTGTTAACCAATCGGAACAAAATGAGCAATCTTTATAGAGGACCTTCCATAGATGCTTCCTACCACGTTTCGGTTCATTTGGACAAGCGGTTTCAGAGGAGAAGATTTTAAAAAATCGGCCTATCACAGACATGGGGTAATCGTAATCAGCTGTAATCAATTACATTTTTACATGTAATCAGATGCAATCTATAATCGGTAATTTTTTAGATTACATAAAATTTATTAAACAAATAATGTAGAATGGCTTACTAGAAAAAAATACCAGAGGCTCTCAAGAGCCTGTATCGTTCACCTGGTAATAAAAAAAACCAATTGGTCCTATGTAAAAACTATGTCCTGCAGTGGTAGTCATCTTGGAATTACGATCAACATAAAAAACACAAAGTTTGTAAAGGACCTTCCAATGATTGATGCACAGTTTAGGTTCAATCAGTGCAATAGCTTCAGAGAAGAATATATTTCTGTATTTTCTCCATATGGTTCTGTGTTAATACTATGACCTGTGGTGGCAGCCATCTTGGATTTCCGATCGGCATAAATAACAGAGGACCTTCCAATGATCATTCCTGGGCAGTTTGGTTTCAACTGTCCAAGTGGTTTCAGAGAAGATGCATTTTGAAAAAAAATTCCCATAGGGTCCAATGTTAAACTAAGTCCTGCCATAGCCGCCATTTTGAATTTCATATCAGAACAAAAAACGTACAGTTTGTAGAGGACCATCCAATGAACATTCATGTACAGTTTGGCTTTAATCATATTTGTAGTTTCTGAGAAGAAGGCATTTGAACATTTTCCCATAGGGTCCAATGTTAATCTATGTCCTGCGGTGGTGGCCATCTTGGATTTCCGATCGGCATAAAAAACACACACCTTGTAGAGCACCTTCCAATGATCATTCCTGGGGAGTTTGATTTCAATTATCCAAGTGGTTTCAGAGAAGAAGCGTTTTGAAACATTTTTCCCATAGGGTCCAATGTTAAACTAAGTCCTGCCGTAGCCGCCATTTTGAATTTCATACCGGAACAAAAAACGTACAGTTTGTAGAGGACCATCTAATGAACATTCTTGTACAGTTTGGCTTTAATCATATTTGTAGTTTCTGAGAAGAAGGCATTTGAATATTTTCTCTTAGGGTCCAATGTTAATCTATGTCCTGCGGTGGCGGCCATCTTGGATTTCCGATCGGCATAAAAAACAGAAACTTTGTAGAGGACCTTCCAATGATCATTCCTGGGGAGTTTGGTTTTAACTGTCCAAGTGGTTTCAGAGAAGAAGCATTTTGAAACACTTTTCCCATAGGGTCCAATGTTAAACTAAGTCCTGCCGTAGCCGCCATTTTGAATTTCATATCGGAACAAAAAACCTTAAGGTTGTAGAGGACCATCCAATGAACATTCATGTACAGTTTGGTTTTAATCATATTTGTAGTTTCTGAGAAGAAGGCATTTGAACATTTTCCCATAGGGTCCAATGTTAATCTATGTCCTGCGGTGGTGGCCATCTTGAATTTTCAATCGGCATAAAAAAACAGAAACTTTGTAGAGGACCTTCCAATGAACATTCCTGGGCAGTTTGGTTTCAATTATCCAAGTGGTTTCAGAGAAGAAGCGTTTTGAAACATTTTCCCCATAGGGTCCAATGTTAAACTAAGTCCTGCCGTAGCCGCCATTTTGAATTTCTTATCGGAACAAAAAACGTAAAGTTTGTAGAGGACCATCCAATGAACATTCATGTACAGTTTGGCTTTAATCATATTTGTAGTTTCTGAGAAGAAGGCATTTGAATATTTTCTCATAGGGTCCAATGTTAATCTATGTCCTGCGGTGGCGGCCATCTTGGATTTCCGATCGGCATAAAAAACAGAAACTTTGTAGAGGACCTTCCAATGATCATTCCTGGGCAGTTTGGTTTCAACTGTCCTAGTGGTTTCAGAGAAGAAGCATTTTGAAACATTTTTCCCATAGGTTCCAATGTTAAACTAAGTCCTGCCGTAGCCGCCATTTTGAATTTCTTATCGGAACAAAAAACGTACAGTTTGTAGAGGACCATCCAATGAACATTCATGTACAGTTTGGCTTTAATAATATTTGTAGTTTCTGAGAAGAAGGCATTTGAACATTTTCCCATAGGGTCCAATGTTAATCTATGTCCTGCGGTGGTGGCCATCTTGGATTTCCGATCGGCATAAAAAACACACACCTTGTAGAGCACCTTCCAATGATCATTCCTGGGGAGTTTGATTTCAATTATCCAAGTGGTTTCAGAGAAGAAGCGTTTTGAAACATTTTTCCCATAGGGTCCAATGTTAAACTAAGTCCTGCCGTAGCCGCCATTTTGAATTTCATACCGGAACAAAAAACATACAGTTTATAGAGGACCATCTAATGAACATTCTTGTACAGTTTGGCTTTAATCATATTTGTAGTTTCTGAGAAGAAGGCATTTGAATATTTTCTCATAGGGTCCAATGTTAATCTATGTCCTGCGGTGGCGG
Organism: Bathymodiolus septemdierum; assembly: GCA_963383655.1. Lineage (NCBI taxonomy): Eukaryota > Metazoa > Mollusca > Bivalvia > Mytilida > Modiolidae > Bathymodiolus > Bathymodiolus septemdierum. The sequence goes on from OY726521.1 coordinate 6,036,837, forward strand.
CCATCTTGGATTTCCGATCGGCATAAAAAACAGAAACTTTGTAGAGGACCTTCCAATGATCATTCCTGGGCAGTTTGGTTTTAACTGTCCAAGTGGTTTCAGAGAAGAAGCATTTTGAAACACTTTTCCCATAGGGTCCAATGTTAAACTAAGTCCTGCCGTAGCCGCCATTTTGAATTTCATATCGGAACAAAAAACCTTAAGGTTGTAGAGGACCATCCAATGAACATTCATGTACAGTTTGGTTTTAATCATATTTGTAGTTTCTGAGAAGAAGGCATTTGAACATTTTCCGATAGGGTCCAATGTTAATCTATGTCCTGCGGTGGTGGCCATCTTGAATTTTCAATCGGCATAAAAAAAACAGAAACTTTGTAGAGGACCTTCCAATGAACATTCCTGGGCAGTTTGGTTTCAATTATCCAAGTGGTTTCAGAGAAGAAGCGTTTTGAAACATTTTTCCCATAGGGTCCAATGTTAAACTAAGTCCTGCCGTAGCCGCCATTTTGAATTTCTTATTGGAACAAAAAACGTACAGTTTGTAGAGGACCATCCAATGAACATTCATGTACAGTTTGGCTTTAATAATATTTGTAGTTTCTGAGAAGAAGGCATTTGAACATTTTCCCATAGGGTCCAATGTTAATCTATGTCCTGCGGTGGTGGCCATCTTGGATTTTCGATCGGCATAAAAAACACACACCTTGTAGAGCACCTTCCAATGATCATTCCTGGGGAGTTTGATTTCAATTATCCAAGTGGTTTCAGAGAAGAAGCGTTTTGAAACATTTTTCCCATAGGGTCCAATGTTAAACTAAGTCCTGCCGTAGTCACCATTTTGAATTTCATATCGGAACAAAAAACCTTAAGGTTGTAGAGGACCATCCAATGAACATTCATGTACAGTTTGGTTTTAATCATATTTGTAGTTTCTGAGAAGAAGGCATTTGAACATTTTCCCATAGGGTCCAATGTTAATCTATGTCCTGCGGTGGTGGCCATCTTGAATTTTCAATCGGCATAAAAAAACAGAAACTTTGTAGAGGACCTTCCAATGAACATTCCTGGGCAGTTTGGTTTCAATTATCCAAGTGGTTTCAGAGAAGAAGCGTTTTGAAACATTTTCCCCATAGGGTCCAATGTTAAACTAAGTCCTGCCGTAGCCGCCATTTTGAATTTCTTATCGGAACAAAAAACGTAAAGTTTGTAGAGGACCATCCAATGAACATTCATGTACAGTTTGGCTTTAATCATATTTGTAGTTTCTGAGAAGAAGGCATTTGAATATTTTCTCATAGGGTCCAATGTTAATCTATGTCCTGCGGTGGCGGCCATCTTGGATTTCCGATCGGCATAAAAAACAGAAACTTTGTAGAGGACCTTCCAATGATCATTCCTGGGCAGTTTGGTTTCAACTGTCCTAGTGGTTTCAGAGAAGAAGCATTTTGAAACATTTTTCCCATAGGTTCCAATGTTAAACTAAGTCCTGCCGTAGCCGCCATTTTGAATTTCATATCGGAACAAAAAACCTTAAGATTGTAGAGGACCATCCAATGAACATTCATGTACAGTTTGGCTTTAATAATATTTGTAGTTTCTGAGAAGAAGGCATTTGAACATTTTCCCATAGGGTCCAATGTTAATCTATGTCCTGCGGTGGTGGCCATCTTGGATTTCCGATCGGCATAAAAAACACACACCTTGTAGAGGACCTTCCAATGATCATTCCTGGGCAGTTTGGTTTCAATTATCCAAGTGGTTTCAGAGAAGAAGCGTTTTGAAACATTTTTCCCATAGGGTCCAATGTTAAACTAAGTCCTGCCGTAGCCGCCATTTTGAATTTCATACCGGAACAAAAAACGTACAGTTTGTAGAGGACCATTTAATGAACATTCTTGTACAGTTTGGCTTTAATAATATTTGTAGTTTCTGAGAAGAAGGCATTTGAACATTTTCCCATAGGGTCCAATGTTAATCTATGTCCTGCGGTGGCGGCCATCTTGAATTTTCGATCGGCATAAAAAAAGAGAAACTTTGTAGAGGACCTTCCAATGAACATTCCTGGGCAGTTTGGTTTCAATTATCCAAGTGGTTTCAGAGAAGAAGCGTTTTGAAACATTTTTCCCATAGGGTCCAATGTTAAACTAAGTCCTGCCGTAGCCGCCATTTTGAATTTCTTATCGGAACAAAAAACGTACAGTTTGTAGAGGACCATCCAATGAACATTCATGTACAATTTGGCTTTAATCTTATTTGTAGTTTCTGAGAAGAAGGCATTTGAACATTTTCCCATAGGGTCCAATGTTAATCTATGTATTGCGGTGGCGGCCATCTTGGATTTCCGATCGGCATAAAAAACATAAAATTTGTAGAGGACCTTCCAATGATCATTCCTGGGCAGTTTGGTTTCAACTGTCCAAGTGGTTTCAGAGAAGAAGCGTTTTGAAACATTTTCCCCATAGGGTCCAATGTTAAACTAAGTCCTGCCGTAGCCGCCATTTTGAATTTCATATCGGAACAAAAAACGTACAGTTTGTAGAGGACCATCCAATGAACATTCATGTACAGTTTGGCTTTAATCATATTTGCAGTTTCTGAGAAGAAGACATTTGAACATTTTCCCATAGGGTCCAATGTTAATCTATGTCCTGCGGTGGTGGCCATCTTGGATTTCCGATCGGCATAAAAAACACACACCTTGTAGAGGACCTTCCAATGATCATTCCTGGGCAGTTTGGTTTCAACTGTCCTAGTGGTTTCAGAGAAGAAGCATTTTGAAACATTTTTCCCATAGGGTCCAATGTTAAACTAAGTCCTGCCGTAGCCGCCATTTTGAATTTCATATCGGAACAAAAAACCTTAAGATTGTAGAGGACCATCCAATGAACATTCATGTACAGTTTGGCTTTAATCATATTTGTAGTTTCTGAGAAGAAGGCATTTGAACATTTTCCCATAGGGTCCAATGTTAATCTATGTCCTGCGATGGCGGCCATCTTGGATTTCCGATCGGCATAAAAAACAGTAACTTGGTAAAGGACATTCCAATGATCATTCCTTTACAGTTTGGGATCAGTCGGCCCATTAGTTTCAGAGAAGAAGATCTTTGAAATTTCAGCCAATCAGAGCATATTATTGGCCCTGGCAGCCATATTGAATATTCGACTGGAACGAAAAACAGTAACTTTGTAGAGGACCATCCAAGGAACATTCCTGCTAAGTTTGGTTCCAATCGGCCAAGTGGTTTCGGAGAAGAAGCTTGAAATGTGAAAAGTTTACAGACGACAGACGACGGACGCCAAGTGATGGCAATAGTTCACATGGACCTTTGGTCCAGGTGAACTAATAAAGTTTATTGAAAACTGAATAAAAAAATATGTTATGAAATTCAATTGTTAAAAACTCAAAATAATTATATTAAAATAAAGTGGCAATCACAACATGATCAAAAGATATTATTCTATGTTTAATTGCAATCAAAACTATCACAGCTACAAAAAACATATTAAGCATTAATTATGGCTTCCAAACAAATAATGTCTCAATTTCAATTTCTTTAGGGTTTCAAAATACAGTAGAAACAGTTTGTCGGCTTGTGTAAAACACAACAAGCTGTAACATTTATAAATTAAGGATTTAGTTTCATATTTAGACAGAGAAATTATACCATATTTAGGGTTGCATAATGCGCAGGATTTTGTCCAGATTCTTTATTTGGTAGGAGGTGTGCGCATTATAAACAGGAACAATGTGTTTCACTCTTTCCCAGACCGGGAAATCACATGTCCGCCAATAAAACTCAATACATTTAATATTTTGCAACTTTATTGAAGATGAAAAGAGATAAATGGTTCTAAAATTCTCCCAGCAAATGAAACATGCTCAAAGGACTGAAAAATATATACGACTGATATTTAATTCTTACATTTCCGACGACGATTTTTTTCAAAAGTCCATGCGCATTATAGACCCGAACTAGTTTTTTCTGGAGATTTTGAAGGCCAAGAGGGGGTGCGCATTATGCACCAATGCACATTATGCAACCCTAAATACGGTACATATTTTTAAGCAAGTTTTTAGAATTAGAATGACTTGTTTTTTTATCTTCTGGATTATACATTAAGGACACACATTGAAATGGTGTGAAATTTAGTAATGGCGATTGTTACATAATTTGCTGTCATAAATAAGATCTTAATTACTAATTTGATCTGTGGCACATGTTAGCTGCTAGTTTATTATCCACAATAGCCTTTGACAGGATGTTTGAAATTATTTGACATATATTATTAAAATGTGCAAATGTACATTATAATATTTACAAATAGTATAAGATGGAATGAATATTGGTCATAGTAATAAGACACAACATATTTTATGAAAGAAAGGAAAATGAGAATTGCTGTTTATAATTTACAATGTACTGTATGTTATTGCATGTAATGATCACATTAAAACTGAATTGTAATTCATAGCTCCGAGTAAGAAATACATTAAAAAAAAGAGATATTGGACAGATGCACATGAGAAAAAATAACATAAAACATTAATATATTGGTTGTCATGACATTGAATGTAATCAGTAATGTAATTGATTACATTTACAAAGTATTTGTAATTTAATCGATTACATTTGAAAGTAATTGACCCCAAGTCTGCCCTATCAGAAACAAGAAGTGCCTGTGGTGGCCATGTTTGTTAATGGATCGGGACGAAATGAGCAATCTTTATAGAAGACCTTCCATAGATGCTTCCTACCAAATTTCAGTTCATTTGGGAAAGCGGTTTCAGAGGAGAAGAATTTTTAGAAATCAACCAATCAGAAACAAGAATGGCCTGTGGCGGCCATGTTTGTTAACGGATCGGGACGAAATGAGCAATCTTTATAGAGAACCTTCCATAGATACTTCCTACCAAGTTTCAGTTCATTTATCCCAGCAGTTTCAGAGGAGAAGATTTAAAAAAATCGGCCAATCAGAAACAAGAATTGCCTGTGGTGGCCATGTTTGTTAATGGATCGGAACAAAATGAGCAATCTTTATAAAGGACATTAAATAGATGCTTCCTACCAAGTTTCAGTTCAATTGGCTGAGGGGTTTCAGAGGAGAAGATTAAAATGTGAAAAGTTAACGGACGACGAATGCCAAGGTGAGCTAAAAAAGGTATCATAAACATGTCCTATGACCATTTGGTATAGTGACAGGCTGAAAGTACAGTAAACAAGGGCAACACAAAACATGGCATATCTCCTCGCCTAAAAATTTGACCCTGTGACCTTGAACTTTGACCTTGAAAATCAATAGGGTTCCAGATTCTCTTAAGGACTAAGTATGTACCAAGTTTGCTCAAAATCCATTGAAGGATGTTGATTCTTGAGTGTTCACAAGGATGTTATGCCATAAAAAAAATTTGACCCGATGACCTTGACCTTTGATCTTGAAAATCAATAGGGTTCCAGATTCTCTTAAGGACTAAGTATGTACCAAGTTTGGTCAAAATCCATTGAAGGATGTTGATTCTAGAGTGTTCACAAGGATGTTATGCCATAAAAAAATTTGACCCGATGACCTTGACCTTTGACCTTGAAAATCAATAGGGTTCCAGATTCTCTTAAGGACTAAGTATGTACCAAGTTTGGTCAAAATCCATTGGCGGATGTTGATTCTAGAGTGTTCACAAGGATGTTACGCAGTAAAAATTTGACCCGGTGACCTTGAAAATCATTAGGGTTCCAGATTCCCTTAAGCACTAAGTATGTACCAAGCTTGGTCAAAATCCATTGCAGGATGTTGATTCTAGAGTGTTCACAAGGATGTTGCGCATTAAAAATTTGACCCGGTGACCTTGACCTTTGACCTTGAAAATCAATTGGGTTCCAGATTCTCTAAAGGACTAAATATTAATCAAGTTTGGTAAAAATCCATTGAAGGATGTTGATTCAAGGATGTTGATTCTAGAGTGTTCACAAGGATGTTACGGAAGGACGGACCGTAGCGTTATTATATTCCTTCGCAACTTCGTTGGCGAGGGGATAACAAAATGTATCATAAATATGTGTTACCACTGTCTGGTATAGTGACTGGCTGAAAGTAAAGTAACACAAGACCTAAGGTGGGTCTGAACCTGCATAAATACACGAGTATGACTGCACTTTGTCACAAATTGGGAAAAGGCTGCACTCTTTTAGTGCTTCAGACAATTGGAGAAAGCTGCTCGTAGACCTGCCGCTCACCGCTGCAGGAAACAATGTATCAGACATGTTGTGTCATCCTTGTTAATTTTCTAGAAATTCCCACCAGATGTCTCTTATTACGTTAATATTTTACTTATTTCCCCTTTTCTGGAATAAACTTGTTTTTTATTATAGAATTTACATAACAAGTCTCTGGTTTCCTCCTCCAATAAAAGTGACTGCTACTATTTAACTTAAATATTGTTGAAAGTGGCATTCAACAACATAAACCTAACCCTATCCCTAACCCATAACAAGTTATTCTAGTAAAAGGCTAACGTGTGACAAAATGTTATTGATATAACCCCATTTGACTACTCAGATACATCACATCACAATAGTTACATGTTTGTTTATACTTGTTATAGACTGGACTTTTACAGTACAATCTGACTGCAGTAAAATTCAGCAATAGACAGTTATCATGTCACATCATTCTGACTTTAGTCTTGTTCTTATCTACTAAATCCTACATACTTAGTGGTGAGGCAGGGCACACAACATTAAGTTGGTTTGAGTTGTCTAGGGCTAGAAACTCCTAAAGACCCCATATTTAATGCAAGAAATCACCAAGGAGACAAGATATTTATTACATATTTCTTGTAAATTACACTATTTAATCATACATCAGGATAAATCCTTTCTCCTGGATAACAAAAATCTTAATAAGATCAACTATAAAGACTGTCAATTCCCATTAATTACCTTTTTCTAGGTTTTTTTTACCAATAATTTTACAACTGATAAATATAGATTTTCCTCCTGCTACCAGTGCATAATGATATTTCTCCTTTCTAGTTAGCAAAATTCTCAAATATTAAAGCTTTAGCTTTAGTAAGTGTTTTACAATTTGAGAATTTAACGATTGAACGTGGAGAATTATTGTAATCCACTGTTAGCCAGACTTTTTGAAATTTGTTTTCATTTTGCTGGACATAGGTCCAGCACCCAGAAATTTTCTACTGGACCCTCTGAATTTTTGCCGGACCTACATTTTTTATGTAAAATTGTTTTAAAGCCAAGCAATGTCATACCGTTATTATTATTTTAGTCTAGCAGAGCGCTTTCTGTATTTAATTTCATTAGTACTGGTAGAGGCCTAAAAATAGGAAGACCAGTCACCATCCAGAATAAACCAAAAAGTTGAAACCATGCACCAAAAAAGAGTAGTCATATCCAGCTAGGGATACCCTCAAACTTTGAAAAATTTACCAGATCGCAGATTTAAAACATAATTTTTAATTTTTTTATTGAGATTAGGGGTGGCACTGGCCATATTACGTTTGCCCGGCTGAGCTTCGTCGTAATGCTTCAGGAATGACCACATTTTTATGATCGACACATTGCCATGTTGCCGGAACTGTAAACAAAAATTCTAAATAGAAACAAATTCGGTGAAGGGAACAATACAAATCAGGGACGTCGTGTTTTTTTATTTAATATAAATTTTTTTGGGGCTTTTCACTCGAAAAGATCATCTTACGCATCACAATATATTCAAATATGCTTATTTACATGACAGTTACCAATAATATTACCAAAAACCGATAAAATATCACATATTCAATGCAGTTACGAATTTCGAGTTGACCGCACTTGTTCCGGTATTTACAATACGACCTGTGTTTCCGACTTCCGTTAAAAAAGTAAACACATCATTCAAAAATCTTTGGCGGACATGGGGACCGGCATTACCGACGTTATTGGCGGACCTCATGATTTTCTGCCCCCTAGGTCCGACGAATCTTAAAAACTCTGCTGGTAGCAGAATTTAACGTGGAGAATTATTGTAATCCACTGGTAGCAGAATTTAACTATTGAACGTGGAGAATTATTGTAATCCACTGGTAGCAGAATTTAACTATTGAATGTGGAGAATTATTGTAATCCACTGGTAGCAGAATTTAACTATTGAACGTGGAGAATTATTGTAATCCACTGGTAGCAGAATTTAACTATTGAACGTGGAGAATTATTGTAATCCACTGGTAGCAGAATTTAACTATTGAACGTGGAGAATTATTGTAATCCACTGGTAGCAGAATTTAACTATTGAACGTGGAGAATTATTGTAATCCACTGGTAGCAGAAGCAGAATCTTTTTCTTCTATGATAAAAAGGTCAAAAATATTTTTAAATTGTTAATTTCCGTCGTTATTGACGATGAAAGGAAATTGGCAGCAATTCTCATGTCGGAAATTTAACCACCGACCATATTAAAAATATGACAAAAATTTAACTGATTAAACACGATCAGAGAAAAAAATATCAAAACAATTCAGATAAGATCAACTATAAGAAAAAACGTTATGAGATGAACATAGTGTATGAATATGAACAAGGTGATGTTAGTTAATGAACCTCTTACAATAGTAGATGAACGTCTTTTTATCGCTAACTGTCGTCTCATTATGTAACACTAAATATAGCAAAATATCAATATTACTACTGCACCAAAATGTTTTACAAAATTGTCCATAATATATCAAGTTCTAACTCCATGATCTCGTTAAATACTTACACATAAAATATATTGTAGTTTAATATACAACAAAAAAATATTGAAAATATGACTTTAAATGTAACATTACAAACTTGAATATAAAATAAACCAACGATTCTGATTTAATTTTAACATCAATTAATATTAACAAAATTATTTCACATCTGTTTTTTATTTAAAGGGATATTAAAGCTCGTTTTAACATATATTTTTTTCAACTCGTGATGATAATCCCTAATATCGTTAAAATATCATTTAAAAGGGTCGAAATGAATTTTTGTCCAGGAAGCAAAAATTCAATTAATGGAAAAACCGCAAGATATGACAGAATTATCAACGCATTATGTCACTTTTACAAAGTTTCATTGATAAAAACCAGGTTAATGTTTCATAAATATCATTTATTGAACCAATTGCAAGTTTTCATGAGATACAAAAAATTACCAAAATGAGTTTTAATATCCCTTTAACATACAGTTAAAATCTGACTTTTCTTAATTATTTGCAACTTTTCTTAACTTTGCAACTAAAGTAATATTTCTTTATTTTATTTTTCTTCTTATAAAATTGTTAACAATCATCCTATGTTTTGTTGTACTTTCATCTATGCATGCTTTCTAAAGTTAATAATCTGCCATGCTTTTAAAACTCAATATGATATATATTTTCATTTCAAAGAGAAGCATGTTGCAGTTGTTATGGCAACAAAAATTTCAAAATAAATTGTCAGACCATAACAAGAAGGTTTTTCTTTTTCTTTTTTAATCTTGAACATCATTAGTTCAACATCAAAAATAACAATAAAAAACCCATCTTATATAACAAAACTATCATTCAAATAAGTTCCATGTCGTGCAATATTAAGTTTTGTGACAGATCCAGAATACTAATACTTCAGTACACCTCCATGTAAGTATCAAGAGTGGTCATGTGAAAATCAAGTACACATATTTCAGAAATAGTTATTAAAAAAAAAAAAGTAAACATATTTGAATTCTTATCTTGTGTCACTGATCCTTACATGAAACAGTACTTTAAATACAGCATTTTTTCAACAATAAGAGGTCACAGAATAGTTTTTTCACCAATAAAAGGTTTTTTCCTGACCTACTTCTAACTTCACAATAACAAATTTAAGACCTATTGAAAGATAATGTTTGAACACTCCACCTATATGTCTAACCACACATCCTTTCTAGATAATGTTTGAACACTATCCACCTATATGCTAGTCTAACCACACATCCTTTCTAAAATAAATAGCTCAACTTTAATGCAACTTGAATAAAAATGGAAGCAACCAGAATGAGGCAATCGGGATATATTTTTTTTTAATTTCCTTCTTAGAACATCTCTTTTACTTGATCTTCCATCAAGGAGAACAAATGATAGTAATCTTTTGAATGTTCATAAACACTACATGTAAAGTAGGTTATGATTGGAGGTTTCATATTTGAGAGATAAAACACATGGTTTACTTGACCAACTGGATGATGACATTCTACTATGATGATTGATTGATTATTACTTAACGTCACATGAACAGTGTTTCAGCTCTATTCAGGATGATAATTATGAAGATCATTAGAACATAGGTAATTGCATCGATCTAGAAAGTTTACTGTTTTAAATATCTACTGACTTTGACAAGTTCAATTTGCAACAGTCAATTAAATGACTGATGTTGGCAAAATATACTACAATACATTAGTTATCTTCTAAGCTTTGGTAAGATGCAATGGAGTGTTGATAAGATTTTAAATTTGTGACCGACTGGATCTGTCATTTGAGTGTTAGTGCTGTGAACTAGTGAACATGGCAAGGGGGAATTACCTCAGGACTTATATCAGCTGTTTTGATGCTATAATGATGCCGTGGTAATTGTAGCTTGTTACGACGAGTGCCAGCATCAGACATTGATCGTGAAACACCAGCACTTGGCTTTTTGTTAAATGTGGCTGGGGTGGACCCATGTTTTACATGGAATGGTCCACTGGGTAGCTATAGGGTATAGAAAACATAAGAACACTCAAAAGGAATCTCCTAAACATAACATTGTATGATGTAAAAGAGAACAAAATATCATTATTATTTTTCTTTCCCCTTAATTTTAGAATACATGATAAAATAAACGTTTCTATAATTTTACTTTCACTTTAAAACTCATTAACATATGAAGTGAATTCCAGATATTCAATGTTTTTAAATTATACACTTTGAATTACATATATTCTTCTGTAAATAACTTTATTAAAATGAATCAGTGCCAAGTAAAACATGTTCTGTAGGTAAATTATGTAATGTTTATCAAGGACTTATTGATCACAAAGTAGTAGTCATGACTTGACTGATTCTGTTAAATATATGTACTATAAATACAGATAAATAAATAAATAATTACCCATGATGGTGTGGCTGGTTGTTGTTCAAAGTGAGCCAAATTTGGTACAGATTCTGTGTGATGGCCCTATCAATGAAGAAATATATTTGTAACTACCATGAACAAAATATATTTTTGTTTTTCATGAATATTACTCCATATATTTGTAGTAATTATTTTTTTACATTGATGTAATATTCATGTTACATAGAAACAAATGTTTAATATTTCATATGTTCCTATCTATTACTCCTATAACTGTTTAACATAACTCAAATCATTGAACATAGAAAAGACCACAATGTATGCTCATGGAAATCTAGGTCCTGGCTTTAGACACACACAATAATATATTCATGTTCGGAGGAAAATCAGCCACTCATGTTTTATATAACACAAGTTTGTATATAAGACGATGTTTGTCTGTCTGTGCATGGAAAATAAAACTGACATATTGATAATGGTTGCAGATGTAACTACCACCAATGATGACCCAGGGGAAAATAATTTACAGGAACTCACTTTTAACACAAACCTAATGCTTACTATATGTATTCAATAAATATGTGAGTCACACTCTATTTTAGCATAAGACCTACATGAAAAAAAGAGGCCAAGCTAAATAAACTAGAGGCTTAGTGGCACTGAGCCTGTGTCGCTCACCTTTCATTCTGCTTTGAGGAAACTTAATACAGAACCTTCCATACATGTAGATGCTTCCTACAAAGTTTCGGTTCATATGGCTAAGCAGTTTCAAAGGAGAATATTTTTTAGAAATCGACCAATCAGAAACAAGAATTGCATGTGGTGGCCATGTTTGCTAAGCGATCAGGACGAAATGAGCAATCTTCATAGATGCTTCCTACCAAGTTTCGGTGGTAGCCATGTTTGTAAACCGATCGGGACGAAATGAGCAATCTTCATAGAGGACATTCCATAGATGATTCCTACCAAGTTTCGGTGGTAGCCATGTTTGCTAACAGATCTGGACAAAATGAGCAATATTCATAGAGGACATTCCATAGATGCTTCCTACCAAGTTTCAGTTCATTTGGCCAAGTGGTTTCAGAGGAGAAGATTTTTTAAAATTGGCCAATCAGAAACAAGAATTGCCTGTGACGGCCATGTTTGGTAATGAATCATAACAAAATGTGCACTCTTTAGAGAGGACCTTCCATAGACGCTTCCTACCAAGTTTCAGTTCATTTGGCTGAGGGTTTTCAGAGGAGAAGATTAAAATGTGAAAAGTAAACGGATGACAGACGATGGACACAAAGTGATGGCAAAAGCTCATATTGCCTTTGGTAAGGTTTGCTAAAAAGAATATTAAAATGTGAATACCTACTTGTAATGTATAGAAGAAACATGTTACACTATATCAGCATTCTTTCTTTTAACAGAGGAGAAGATTTTTTTAGAAATCAACCAATCAGAAACAAGAATGGCCTGTGACGCCCATGTATTTTAACGGATCGGGACGAAATGAGCAATTTTTATAGAGAACCTTCCATAGATGCTTCCTACCAAGTTTCGGTTCATTTGGCCAAGCGATTTCAGAGGAGAAGATTTTTAAAAATCGGCCAATCAGAAACAAGAATTGCCTGTGGCGGCCATGTTTGTTAATGGATCAGGACAAAATGAGCAATCTTTATAGAGGACCTTCCATAGATGCTTCCTACCAAGTTTCAGTTCATTTGGCTCAGGGGTTTCAGAGAAGAAGATTAAAATGTGAAAAGTTAACGGACGACATACGACAGACGCCAATTGATGGCAAAAGCTCACATTGCCTTTGGCAAGGTGAGCTAAAAATGAGGGAAAAAGAGAACACTTGCATCATGCATTTCATGCTCTCTTTGACAACAATTTTAGAAAATAGGACCAGCTAAAGTATGTAGCATATAAGTCAGAATCTCTGAGGATAAAATTAAGAAGAGAACAAGACAGATTTAAAGCTTGTACCATACAAGGCACCCCCTCTCTGAGGTCAAGACTTAGAGTACCATATAAGCTAAAAATTTACACCATGCGAGTCATGCTCTCTTTGAGGACAAGAATTATGTGACAGTACAGGAGAAGTTAAAACTTCGCAACCATCCTTTCTGGGGACAAGACTTGCATGGGAGAACCAGACAAGCTAAAAACCTGCACCTTGCGAGTTATGCTCTCTTTGAGGCCAAGGCTTATGTAAGAGTACAGGACAAGCTAAAATTGTGTGTCATGAGAGTCATGCTCTCTTTGAATCCAAGACTTGCGTGAGAGAACAGGACAAGCTAAAATGTTGTGCCATGCGAGTCATGCTCTCTTAGGAGACAAGACTTACATGAACAACATAAGATACAGAGGGAGTAAGAACCTTTAACTGTTCCTCAAGTTTCTTCACTGTCTTTTCTTTATCTGTTATCTGTGCTCCTAATTTAGCAGATGGATTCTTGTTATATTCCTTCCTTGATTGCTGTAAACAAAGAATTCATATAATTATTTTTTTTAAAACTTGATACAATCATACAAACATTAAGATTGAAGATATATGGGTTAAACAATTTTCTATAAATACATTATTGATGAGAAATCACTGATTGGTATTTAATGTGAAGTCAGAAATTTTTCAGCTATATCATAGTGAGAACTTCTTGATGAGACAACGATGAAATCTGTTTTGTACTATACCAACCGCTGAGTTGGATTCTACAGTGCTACCTTACTGAAAACAAATGTGCACAGACAGACATATCACTCCACTCTGACATATAATTCCAGACTCAGAGCCAACAAGGCTTTGTTCTTCATGTTATATAATACCAGACTCAGAGACAACAAGGCTTTGTTCTTCATGTTATATAATTCCAGACTCAGAGCCAACAAGGCTTTGTTCTTCATGTTATATAATTCCAGACTCAGAGACAACAAGGCTTTGTTCTTCATGTTATATAAATCCAGACTCAGAGCCAACAAGGCTTTGTTCTTCATGTTATATAATTCCAGACTCAGAGAAAACAAGGCTTTGTTCTTCATGTTATATAATACCAGACTCAGAGCCAACAAGGCTTTGTTCTTCATGTGATATAATACCAGACTCAGAGCCAACAAGGTTTTGTTCTTCATGTTATATAATTCCAGACTCAGCGCCAACAAGGCTTTGTTCTTCATGTTATATAATTCCAGACTCAGAGCCAACAAGGCTTTGTTCTTCATGTTATATAATACCAGACTCAGAGCCAACAAGGCTTTGTTCTTCATGTTATATAATACCAGACTCAGAGCCAACAAGGCTTTGTTCTTCATGTTATATAATACCAGACTCAGAGACAACAAGGCTTTGTTCTTCATGTTATATAATACCAGACTCAGAGAAAACAAGGCTTTGTTCTTCATGTTATATAATTCCAGACTCAGAGCCAACAAGGCTTTGTTCTTCATGTGATATAATACCAGACTCAGAGCCAACAAGGCTTTGTTCTTCATGTTATATAATTCCAGACTCAGAGCCAACAAGGCTTTGTTCTTCATGTTATATAATACCAGACTCAGAGCCAACAAGGCTTTGTTCTTCATGTTATATAATACCAGACTCAGAGCCAACAAGGCTTTGTTCTTCATGTTATATAATACCAGACTCAGAGACAACAAGGCTTTGTTCTTCATGTTATATAATTCCAGAGTCAGAGCCAACAAGGCTTTGTTCTTCATGTGATATAATACCAGACTCAGAGACAACAAGGCTTTGTTCTTCATGTTATATAATACCAGACTCAGAGACAACAAGGCTTTGTTCTTCATGTTATATAATACCAGACTCAGAGACAACAAGGCTTTGTTCTTCATGTTATATAATACCAGACTCAGAGCCAACAAGGCTTTGTTCTTCATGTTATATAATACCAGACTCAGAGCCAACAAGGCTTTGTTCTTCATGTTATATAATTCCAGACTCAGAGAAAACAAGGCTTTGTTCTTCATGTTATATAATTCCAGACTCAGAGACAACAAGGCTTTGTTCTTCATGTTATATAATTCCAGACTCAGAGACAACAAGGCTTTGTTCTTCATGTTATATAATACCAGACTCAGAGCCAACAAGGCTTTGTTCTTCATGTTATATAATACCAGACTCAGAGACAACAAGGCTTTGTTCTTCATGTTATATAATTCCAGACTCAGAGACAACAAGGCTTTGTTCTTCATGTTATATAATACCAGACTCAGAGCCAACAAGGCTTTGTTCTTCATGTTATAATACCAGACTCAGAGCCAACAAGGCTTTGTTCTTCCATGTTACCTAAAGCAGATAAACAACAAATACCAATTTGATAGTTTTAAGTTTGACTTGACTGGGGATCAATCCCATGGTTTTGTGCATTCCAGGTGAACATGCTACCATTACACCACAGACGATGAGAGATAAATTGAAAGTTGAACTTTTTCTTTGATGAACGATATATCTTAGTACTTGTAAGTCAGGATACCAGTAATAGAACCATTTACTAAACCTTAGTAAATTTTGTCATTGTGAAAAAGAGATTTTGTGGATCACATAACAATAGACCCTTATGTACTCCTCCAATCAACAAGTGACCAACTATAGTTTTGAATTACGATTGATCTAAGACACTACATTATGAAGACAAAAATGTATACAGTACCTTAACAAAATAATAGTTGTAGTAAAGATTGAAACTGAACGAACCTGTAAGTCCTCAGCAGCTAAGTCATAATATCTCTTTAACTCCCGGTATTTAGAATCTACCAATTCTTTGGATGTACTGGCCTGAAATATAATAAAACTGATTTAAACACTAATAATATAACTAACAAGAAATGTTAAAACAATTCTTATATAACTTACAAGAAACGTTAAAACAATTCTCATATAACTTACAAGAAACGTTAAAACAATTCTCATATAACTTACCAGAAATGTTAAAACAATTCTCATATAACTTACAAGAAACGTTAAAACAATTCTCATATAACTTACCAGAAACGTTAAAACAATTCTCATATAACTTACAAGAAATGTTAAAACAATTCTCATATAACTTACAAGAAACGTTAAAACAATTCTCATATAACTTACAAGAAACGTTAAAACAATTCTCATATAACTTACAAGAAACGTTAAAACAATTCTCATATAACTTACAAGAAATGTTAAAACAATTCTCATATAACTTACAAGAAATGTTAAAACAATTCTCATATAACTTACAAGAAATGTTAAAACAATTCTCATATAACTTACAAGAAATGTTAAAACAATTCTCATATAACTTACAAGAAACGTTAAAACAATTCTCATATAACTTACAAGAAATGTTAAAACAATTCTCATATAACTTACCAGAAATGTTAAAACAATTCTCATATAACTTACAAGAAACGTTAAAACAATTCTCATATAACTTACAAGAAACGTTAAAACAATTCTCATATAACTTACAAGAAATGTTAAAACAATTCTCATATAACTTACAAGAAACGTTAAAACAATTCTCATATAACTTACAAGAAACGTTAAAACAATTCTCATATAACTTACCAGAAATGTTAAAACAATTCTCATATAACTTACAAGAAACGTTAAAACAATTCTCATATAACTTACAAGAAATGTTAAAACAATTCTCATATAACTTACAAGAAACGTTAAAACAATTCTCATATAACTTACAAGAAACGTTAAAACAATTCTCATATAACTTACAAGAAATGTTAAAACAATTCTCATATAACTTACAAGAAACGTTAAAACAATTCTCATATAACTTACAAGAAACGTTAAAACAATTCTCATATAACTTACAAGAAACGTTAAAACAATTCTCATATAACTTACAAGAAACGTTAAAACAATTCTCATATAACTTACCAGAAATGTTAAAACAATTCTCAAACTGATCAAATATTTCAGTTATGCTAAAAAAAAATACAAAAATGGTTTACCTGGATAGTATTACAGGTAAGTCCATACATATATACAATGTACTATCAAGTTTCTGAAGAATAGGAGAATTTTTTGCCCTATAATTCACTTGTGAGTTGAATAAATCTGGCATGGTCAGACAAAAAAATGATCCCATCATATCAATCTTAATGTCTGGTCATAAATATAGAAATTAACATGTGATTTCCATGTCAAATATAAATAATATGTCTGACTGAAAATCTCCACACAAATATCTTACATGTGTTTGGTAGTCAGTATTTATTAGATATGAAATGTACATGTACTTGTTTGTGCTTCAGGAATAGATACATGTATAAGCAGTAGTTAATCACAGAAAAAAAGTATATAAGCAATCTAGCACACCATCGTGATTGTAACAAGCAGGCCAGACAGAGCACACCATCGTGATTGTAACAAGCAGGCCAGACAGTAGTCTTATAACAACAGCTTTGTTTGTAAGCTAAAATATACAAATCTATGGATCATTCTTACCTTCAAAATCACAAAGGTTCATTCACTTTTTTTATCATTTTTTGTTATTTTTATTTTACATACTTCGTTCAAATTCAAATTTTTATCACTTAAACAAAAAGGAGAAGAAATGGATTTTTTTACCACATCAAAATTATAGTAACGGACAGTAACAAGTGTATATTCCTATCAAATAGAGTGAAGAGCACAACTATACATATTTTAAAATAAATCCATATTTAGGGGGAGTCTATCATAAAACAATCCAAAATTTGGCCATATCTCCTCAGTGAAGAAACAATGTTAACTTTGTACTGTCAACCTTCAGAACATACATTATGTATTTATGTAGTGAAGATTTCAATCATTGAGGCCACAAAAACTTCACAGTGTCTATCATAATGTTGTCATAATTATAACCTTAGAAACAGTGTGGTCACATGTCTACCATCACAAGGACACACAGCATAATCCTTAAGGCTTCTATCCATTCGGAATAATCATAGGGGACCGACCATTTAACTTGCAGGGGGGGGGGGGGGGGGGGAGGTATGGTTTTTTGTTTCGTTCAGAATTTTTTTTCGGACATGTTAAATGGTCATTCCCTAATAAGGTTTATTATCCCTCTGGTATGATACTCCAGGCTTCCATATTTTACATGTAATCCTTAAAGCTTCTATCCCTTACATGTAATACTTAAGGCTTGTTTCATTTACATGTAATCCTTAAGGTTTGTTTCCCTTACAAGTAATTCTTAAGGCTTCTATCCTTTACATCTAATCCTTAAGGCTTGTTTCCCTTACATATAATCCTTATGGCTTGTTTCCTTTACAAGTAATTCTTGAGGCTTCTATTCCTTACATCTAATCCTTAAGGCTTGTTTCCCTTACAAGTAATTCTTAAGGCTTCTATCCTTTACATCTAATCTTTAAGGCTTGTTTCCATTACATGTAAAGGCTTGTTTCCCTTACATGTAATCCTTAAAAGGCTTGTTTCCTTTACAAGTAATTCTTGAGGCTTCTATTCCTTACATCTAATCCTTAGGGCTTGTTTCCTTTTTATGTAATCCTTAAGGCTTCTTTCCTTTACATGTAATTCTTAGGATTATATATCCTTTAGGTACAAACATTACTCACTGGTATAATAATCAAGGGTTCTAGCCCTCACATATAATCCTTAAGGCTTCTTTCTGCTACATGTAATCCATAAGGGTTTTATCTATCCCATGTATGTAACCCTTAAGGCTTCCATCCGCTACATGTAATCCATAAGGCTTCTATTCCTTACATCTAATCCTTATGGCTTGTTTTCCTTACAAGTAATTCGTAAGGCTTCTATTCATTACATGCAATCCTTTCGACTTCTATCCTTTACATATTAACCTTAAGTCTATATATCCTTTAGGTAATCATAATAAGGCTTTATTATACCCCTTAAGTATTGCTAATTTCCTTTTTGTTAACACATACTAGTAATACAGCTCACATTATCAGCCATACTTACACAAGTTTTATCCTTCATGTACTACAATAAAGTTCAGTATTACATACATGTACACTATAGATTCATTGAAGAATATAGATATAAAACAGCAAGAGCTGACCTTCCTCAATTCTGAACTTAATGCTGATATCTGTTTAGATTGTCAGATAAGTAACAGTAGTATTGTTTGTAGGGCAAGATTAACACAAATCATATTCTCTGACATCAGAGGTGTAGGACAAGGTTACCAGAAATCATATCCTCTGAGATCAAAGGTGTAGGACAGGGTTACCGGAAATTATATTCTCTGAGATCAGAGGTGTAGGATAAGGTTAACAGAAATCATATTCTCTGAGATCAGAGGTGTAGGAAAAGGTTCCAGAAATCATATTCTCTGAGATCAGAGGTATAGGACAGGATTACCAGAAATCATATTCTCTTGAGATCAGAGGTGTAGGACAAAGTTACCAGAAATCATATTCTCTGAGATCAAAGGTGTACGACAGGATTACCAGAAATCATATTCTCTGAGATCAGAGGTGTAGGACAGGATTGCCAGAAATCATATTCTCTGAGATCAGAGGTGTAAGACAAGGTTCCAGAAATCATATTCTCTGAGATCAGAGGTATAGGACAGGATTACCAGAAATCATATTCTCTGAGATCAGAGGTGTAGGACAAGGTTCCAGAAATCATATTCTCTGAGATCAGAGGTGTAGGACAAGGTTCCAGAAATCATATTCTCTGAGATCAGAGGTGTAGGACAGGGTTACCAGAAATCATATTCTCTGAGATCAGAGGTGTAGGACAAGGTTCCAGAAATCATATTCTCTGAGATCAGAGGTATAGGACAGGATTACCAGAAATCATATTCTCTGAGATCAGAGGTGTAGGACAAGGTTCCAGAAATCATATTCTCTGAGATCAGAGGTGTAGGACAAGGTTCCAGAAATCATATTCTCTGAGATCAGAGGTGTAGGACAAGGTTAACAGAAATCATATTCTCTGAGATCAGAGGTGTAGGACAATGTTCCAGAAATCATATTCTCTGAGATCAGAGGTGTGGGACAAGGTTACTAGAAATCATATTCTCTGAGATCAGAGGTGTAGGACAGGATTACCAGAAATCATATTCTCTGAGATCAGAGGTGTAGGACAAGGTTACTAGAAATCATATTCTCTGAGATCAGAGGTGTAGGACAAGGTTAACAGAAATCATATTCTCTGAGATCAGAGGTGTAGGACAAGGTTAACAGAAATCATATTCTCTGAGATCAGAGGTGTAGGACAAGGTTACTAGAAATCATATTCTCTGAGATCAGAGGTGTAGGACAAGGTTAACAGAAATCATATTCTCTGAGATCAGAGGTGTAGGACAAGGTTACTAGAAATCATATTCTCTGAGATCAGAGGTGTAGGACAAGGTTCCAGAAATCATATTCTCTGAGATCAGAGGTGTAGGACAGGATTACCAGAAATCATATTCTCTGAGATCAGAGGTGTAGGACAAGGTTCCCAGAAATCATATTCTCTGAGATCAGAGGTGTAGGACAGGATTACCAGAAATCATATTCTCTGCGATCAGAGGTGTAGGACAAGGTTACTAGAAATCATATTCTCTGAGATCAGAGGTATAGGACAAGGTTACTAGAAATCATATTCTCTGAGATCAGAGGTGTAGCACAAGGTTCCAGAAATCATATTCTCTGAGATCAGAGGTGTAGGACAGGATTACTAGAAATCATATTCTCTGAGATCAGAGGTGTAGGACAAGGTTACCAGAAATCATATTCTCTGAGATCAGAGGTGTAGGACAAGGTTAACAGAAATCATATTCTCTGAGATCAGAGGTGTAGGACAAGGTTACCAGAAATCATATTCTCTGAGATCAGAGGTGTAGGACAAGGTTAACAGAAATCATATTCTCTGAGATCAGAGGTGTAGGACAAGGTTAACAGAAATCATATTCTCTGAGATCAGAGGTGTAGGACAGGGTTAATAGAAATCATATTCTCTGAGATCAGAGGTGTAGGACAAGGTTAACAGAAATCATATTCTCTGAGATCAGAGGTGTAGGACAGGGTTAATAGAAATCATATTCTCTGAGATCAGAGGTGTAGGACAGGATTACTAGAAATCATATTCTCTGAGATCAGAGGTGTAGGACAAGGTTACCAGAAATCATATTCTCTGAGATCAGAGGTGTAGGACAAGGTTAACAGAAATCATATTCTCTGAGATCAGAGGTGTAGGACAAGGTTAACAGAAATCATATTCTCTGAGATCAGAGGTGTAGGACAGGGTTAATAGAAATCATATTCTCTGAGATCAGAGGTGTAGGACAGGTTTACTAGAAATCATATTCTCTGAGATCAGAGGTGTAGGACAAGGTTACCAGAAATCATATTCTCTGAGATCAGAGGTGTAGGACAAGGTTAACAGAAATCATATTCTCTGAGATCAGAGGTGTAGGACAAGGTTAACAGAAATCATATTCTCTGAGATCAGAGGTGTAGGACAAGGTTACCAGAAATCATATTCTCTGAGATCAGAGGTGTAGGACAAGGTTAACAGAAATCATATTCTCTGAGATCAGAGGTGTAGGACAAGGTTAACAGAAATCATATTCTCTGAGATCAGAGGTGTAGGACAAGGTTAACAGAAATCATATTCTCTGAGATCAGAGGTGTAGGACAAGGTTCCCAGAAATCATATTCTCTGAGATCAGAGGTGTAGGACAGGGTTAATAGAAATCATATTCTCTGAGATCAGAGGTGTAGGACAAGGTTCCAGAAATCATATTCTCTGAGATCAGAGGTGTAGGACAAGGTTCCAGAAATCATATTCTCTGAGATCAGAGGTATAGGACAGGATTACCAGAAATCATATTCTCTGAGATCAGAGGTGTAGGACAAGGTTCCAGAAATCATATTCTCTGAGATCAGAGGTGTAGGACAAGGTTCCAGAAATCATATTCTCTGAGATCAGAGGTGTAGGACAAGGTTAACAGAAATCATATTCTCTGAGATCAGAGGTGTAGGACAATGTTCCAGAAATCATATTCTCTGAGATCAGAGGTGTGGGACAAGGTTACTAGAAATCATATTCTCTGAGATCAGAGGTGTAGGACAAGGTTAACAGAAATCATATTCTCTGAGATCAGAGGTGTAGGACAAGGTTACTAGAAATCATATTCTCTGAGATCAGAGGTGTAGGACAAGGTTCCAGAAATCATATTCTCTGAGATCAGAAGTGTAGGACAGGATTACCAGAAATCATATTCTCTGAGATCAGAGGTGTAGGACAAGGCTCCCAGAAATCATATTCTCTGAGATCAGAGGTGTAGGACAGGATTACCAGAAATCATATTCTCTGAGATCAGAGGTGTAGGACAAGGTTACTAGAAATCATATTCTCTGAGATCAGAGGTATAGGACAAGGCTACTAGAAATCATATTCTCTGAGATCAGAGGTGTAGCACAAGGTTCCAGAAATCATATTCTCTGAGATCAGAGGTGTAGGACAGGATTACTAGAAATCATATTCTCTGAGATCAGAGGTGTAGGACAAGGTTACCAAAAATCATATTCTCTGAGATCAGAGGTGTACGACAAGGTTACCAGAAATCATATTCACTGAGATCAGAGGTGTAGGACAAGGTTCCCAGAAATCATATTCTCTGAGATCAGAGGTGTAGGACAGGGTTAATAGAAATCATATTCTCTGAGATCAGAGGTGTAGGACAAGGTTCCAGAAATCATATTCTCTGAGATCAGAGGTGTAGGACAAGGTTCCAGAAGTCATATTCTCTGAGATCAGAGGTGTAGGACAAGGTTCCAGAAATCATGTTCTCTGAGATCAGTAGTAGCAAGATGTGTTATTGTTATATTACAAATCTTGAATGCAAAACAGAGGATGAAATAAGAATCAAGTTTATGATCATAAGATTCTCAAGTCATGTCCATTCTCCTATGAAAATTCTCTAGATTGAGAAACTGCAATCGATGGTACAGCCATACCGTATTAATTCTAAGCAATGCATAAGTAAGTATATAACACATAAAGTGGATCTTACCTTGCCAAAATCCTGGGAAATTAATTTAATATGTATTATGTAATAAGAGCAAGAGGAATGTCACATATTTATATTAGAAAAGTCAAAGATTCATTGTATTAAATAAACACCAATCTCATCTTTATTTCATGATGATTTTTTTCCCCTAAAAATTAAAATCTGATTAAATGTTTAATTAACTCAATACATAAAACTTCAAGATGAAAACAGGAGCTCAGGTCTTATGGTCATCAAGCTTTTGAGCACAAGTTTTTACTCGTACTCAAAAAAAACAGCCAATCAGAACACTGTATCAAATAAATACTTTGTACTGATTGGACAATATGAAAGTATGTGTACAAAAATAATACTCAAAAGTTTTATTATGGTAAAGCCTGATATCAGTCTCTGTTAAACAATGGCTCAATGAAAAATTGTTTTATTGTATTTTTAACAATTTCTCAGTATTTATAAACAATGGCTCAATGAAAAATTGTTTATTGTATTTTTAACAATTTCTCAGTATTTATAAACAATGGCTCAATGAAAAATTGTTTTATTGTATTTTTAACAATTTCTCAGTATTTATAAACAATGGCTCAATGAAAAATTGTTTATTGTATTTTTAACAATTTCTCAGTAATACTGTGATGATCAGGCAAGATAGTAGATGTCACCAGAGATTCCACAGAAAACAACCTAGAGTCACAAAGTACTTTGTTAAAATTGTCATGTAAGCAAGGATTTCAATATTCTTTAAGTGTACCAGTACTTCACTATTTATAGGTGGTACTTTTTCTTAAAATTTGAAAAATTTTCATGAAAATCTTATGCAACACTTTGAAATTAGGAGGTACCAATTACCATTTTAAGTGGGTAAAAAGACCTGGTACCACCCCTTACTGAAAGGCCTGTGTAAGGTAGTCTAGAACATTTACCCTTGACTGAATATCATAGTTTTTATAGAAGATACCTTAGACCATTGGATCTCCTCTAATTCATAGATATAGCCATTATAGGGCTTAATTAGTGCGATTATTTAAGATTTAAGACATAAATTAAAGTCGAAGGAGATGATCACAAAAATCTACATGATGACAAGGAAAATAATATTGTATAAATATACAATACTTGTGCACTGTCGAAGCATATAGGTAATATGTGTATGAGGCTTAGAAATGGGGGAAAGGGTGAGGCTTTGCCGAGCCTTTTCCCGCGTTTCGCGCCGAATACACATATTTACCTATATGCTTCGACAATGCACATGTATTGTATTTATCCTGTAATTTTAAATTGTAAATAAACGTTTACTGGACGATGATAAAAGTATTTGAAATAATTTGTATGTATTTGAAAACAATATCCCCCGATGTGGGCGGAGCTTACATTTGTATGTTCTATTTATAACTGACCAATATCAACAAAAATATTGGGTAGGCTATATTGGTCGGTAAATGCTGTCATTGCAGGATAAAAGAAATTATTATTATGTGTGAGTATTTTATTTTATCCCTCTTCTATATTATATTATTTTTTGTAGAAATTTTATCTTCATCTTACACTGAAGGAAATTTCAGCTTTATGTAAATATCTATTTTATACAACAACAATAAAAAACAAGATAATTTATTTTATTCATCTTTAAGAAGTACTTCAAATGTCATCAATTAAAAGTATAAGAAAGTTTCAATAGGCATAAATAAATGTCATTTGATTTGATGGTGTGTGAACTATTATAACTGTGAGTCACAGCCAACATTATATAACTCACTGTGAATATTCACATTCTTAACATCTATTAAGTTACATGGATATAAAACTACACATGTTTTAAATTCATCAATGCTTTTCTTGATCAATTATCAAGATAGCTGCTTATTATAACTTGTCTATACTTTCTGTGATCTATTTACATACAAAATACCAAACGATGAAGAACTCATTTGAACTAGGCTTCAAACATAAAACAAGTGTTCCTAAAAACCAATCAGATTATATCATACTTACATCTACTGGAAGTGGGGCTGTTACTCGGCGTGTTGGGACCCCTGGTGGCTGATCACTAACTGGTACCCCTGCTGTTGCTGGTTTATTCAGTAAGGTCAATGCCACAAAGGAACCAGCTGAAAATAATATATTTTAGTACAGAAAAAATGTATTTGTAAATAAAGCTAATTAGTAAAAGAAAATAAACACATATCTCTCGAAATCTGAAATCATGGTCAAATGTTATCAATGGAACCTTAGACAAATCACAGATTCTAGATATTTGTATTCACCCAATTTATTCTTCTGTACCAGGTACAAGTACTCTTAAACCAGCAAGTCTACAATTTTTCCTGATCCTTTTTAATTTACAACATTTGATTTTAATCTGTTGATTTCTTCACCCTAAAACACTATTCTGAATATCAAAAAAATAGACTTGGAAACTGGCCTAGTTTTCATCCATAAATAAGACAAGACATACACATGTAACTGATTACCAGTTACTAATGATTACAGGTATTGTAGATACATGTATGTACACAAGTCACATATTGGAGTACACATTAAATAACAATTTTTAAAGTACTTCCTGGAAAATAAATATTATCTCCACCTTGTGGAAAACCAGAATTATCTTACATGAACTTAAAACGGATGGTAACATTCCTATTTATATAAAATTAGAAACACAACATTCTAAACCTATTTTGTGAGTTATATTATCAATGTCAGTTTGTCCGGGTGGGTTTTGTATTGCTAATTGTAATTCAGGGTCTGTTCTGTAGTTGTCTGTTTATACATGGCTCATCTTTATGTGTTGTCTTTTTTGATTAGACAGATTGTCAACTATGCCTTTTCTGCTGAAGTAGTTACATGTAAAACAAAAATACCACATCTTCTAAACAACTCCCAAATTACAAACGGAAAATCATAGAAACAGATGTAAAATTGATACCTGAACCCTCAATTTCCTAGCTTGGTAACACACACATACATGACCCTCAATCTCCTAGCTTGGTAACACACACATACATGACCATCAATCTCCTAGCTTGGTAACACACACATACATGACCCTCAATCTCCTAGCTTGGCAACACACACATACATGACCCTCAATCTCCTAGCTTGGTAACACACACATATATGACCCTCAATCTCCTAGCTTGGTAACACACACATACATGACCCTCAATCTTCTAGCTTGGTAACACACACATACATGACCCTCAATCTCCTAGCTTGGCAACACACACATACATGACCCTCAATCTCCTAGCTTGGTAACACACACATATATGACCCTCAATCTCCTAGCTTGGTAACACACACATACATGACCCTCAATCTTCTAGCTTGGTAACACACACATATATGACCCTCAATCTCCTAGCTTGGCAACACACACATACATGACCCTCAATCTCCTAGCTTGGTAACACACACATATATGACCCTCAATCTCCTAGCTTGGTAACACACATATATGACCCTCAATCTCCTAGCTTGGTAACACACATATACATGACCCTCAATCTCCTAGCTTGGTAACACACACATACATGACCCTCAATCGCCTAGCTTGGTAACACACACATACATGACCCTCAATCTCCTAGCTTGGTAACACACACATACATGACCCTCAATCTCCTAGCTTTGTAACACACACATACATGACCCTCAATCTCCTAGCTTGGTAACACACACATACATGACCCTCAATCTCCTACATGTAGCTTGGTAACACACACATACATGACCCTCAATCTCCTAGCTTGGTACAGGAGCTTCAGTAATAGCTGATTTGAATTGTCTACTGGTGATATTCTTTTATACATTGTATTTTCGTATTTAATAGGTGTTGAGAGTGAACATTTATTATCAATTGTAACATGGCAGATGTGTGATGTGAAAAGTGCCCTTTATATACAGGTTCTAATCACACAAGGAGAAAAGGCTGTGACAAAACCTAACAACATTATAGGTTTAGGTTTATGGTGTTTAATGCCACTTTCAACAATAGTTCAGTTATATCGTAGCGGTCAGTTTTATTGGTGGAGGAAACCGGAGTACCCGGGAAAACTACCAACCTGTCGCAAGGCACTGAGACATAATGTTGCATCGAGTACACCTCACCATGAGTGGGATTCGAACTCACAACATTAGTGGTGATAGGACTTTGATTGCGCAGGTAGTTGGAAAGCCAACTACCATACGATCACGACAGCCCCACACAATATTACAAGAGATGGTGATTGTACATTAAGATTACATAATTAACAAATCAATGTCTTTCAAGTCTAACTTTATCTTTAAACAGTCATTACTGACAGATCTGGTATTACCTATCAGGTTCATTATTTTTAGAATGTAACAAACTCAAAGTCATTAACTAAAATAAGAAGCTTTATTTATAGAACAACTGAAATGTATATAACATTTTTGTGATAATACCAATACTGATTTTTTTGTAATTTTCTATAAATAACTGACTTCAAAACGAGCACACAGGGAAATAATACTATTTAAATTGAAAAAACAAGAAATAAAATACTGAAATCTGAAAGTCCTGTGAAGAAATTTGACATACAAGATGAATGTTACCTACAAGACAACAAGACTTAACACAATTCTCTGTATATTATGTTTTTTTTATATATTTACTGTTCTTTTTTGCTTTCTTTAAAATGCATGGCTATTTATAGAGTAAGATGACTATAGTTTGATAGTAACCAGAAGTCTAGTACATGTATATCATTCTACTGTCATAGAAACATCTTAAAAACATAATTATATTTAAAAAAATTAAATGGAGACAGGTGACAAGTTTAAAAGGTAGCTTGTATTTGTCATAATTATACGACATAATTAAATATCATATATTCAGAAGATAACACAATCCTAGCGAGAGAAAATGATAATACAACAAAATACATAAAATATTGTCAATGAGTAAATAAATTATTGTGTCCCCTTTCTTTAATGGCCGACTACAAGCCATTACACAATAAACACTAAAGAGATTGATCGATGGTGGACTTACTGCTATAATCTGAGGTACGCCTTCTTCTGACTGGCCTACTCCTAGTCAAACGAGGACTATCTAATTTTTTTTCACTATTCATCATTTTCATATGAAATGTTTTTTTTGCTATTGTCATCACGAAACAGGAAATAAATTCCTAAGTACCAACAAATTGTGATACATCTATAGTTAAACCAATTATTGTTGATATAACTTCACAAAACTACTTGAAAGAGTATGTCACTTATAAACAGGGTCAAAGTTAACAGAAAATTATTAAAGATATGGTGTGTTTTACTGATGATTGACATTTTAATATCTCATTTGTTGTCATTAAAATACAGATTTGATTGATTTACATTAAATAGAATGACAAGAATAATTCTACATTATTTTAAATTTGTACAGTGTTCTAAAGCACTTAATCAGTGACTTTAACTCAATGTTCTAAAGCACTTAATCAGTGACTTTAACTCAATGTTCTAAAGCACTTAATTAGTGACTTTAACTCAATGTTCTAAAGCACTTAATTAGTGACTTTAACTCAATGTTCTAAAGCACTTAATTAGTGACTTTAACTCAATGTTCTAAAGCACTTAATTAGTGACTTTAACTCAATGTTCTAAAGCACTTAATTAGTGACTTTAACTCAATGTTCTAAAGCACTTAATTAGTGACTTTAACTCAATGTTCTAAAGCACTTAATTAGTGACTTTAACTCAATGTTCTAAAGCACTTAATTAGTGACTTTAACTCAATGTTCTAAAGCACTTAATTAGTGACTTTAACTCAATGTTCTAAAGCACTTAATTAATGACTTTAACTCAATGTTCTAAAGCACTTAATTAGTGACTTTAACTCAATGTTCTAAAGCACTTAATTAGTGACTTTAACTCAATGTTCTAAAGCACTTAATTAATGACTTTAACTCAATGTTCTAAAGCACTTAATCAGTGACTTTAACTCAATGTTCTAAAGCACTTAATTAATGACTTTAACTCAATGTTCTAAAGCACTCAATTAGTGACTTTAACTCAATGTTCTAAAGCACTTAATTAATGACTTTAACTCAATGTTCTAAAGCACTTAATCAGTGACTTTAACTCAATGTTCTAAAGCACTTAATCAGTGACTTTAACTCAATGTTCTATAACCACCCCCCTTTTCATCACAGCTGTATTTTTAGATCAGCAATAGGTTTGAAAACATGAAGAAAAAAAATTATATTTAAAAAATAATGTTGTATACCAGAGTGAGTACACAGGACGGGATTGTGTTATACCAGAGTGAGTACACAGGACAGGATTGTGTTATACCAGAGTGAGTACACAGGACGGGATTGTGTTATACCAGAGTGAGTACACAGGACGGGATTGTGTTATACCAGAGTGAGTACACAGGACGGGATTGTGTTATACCAGAGTGAGTACACAGGACGGGATTGTGTTATACCAGAGTGAGTACACAGGACGGGATTGTGTTATACCAGAGTGAGTACACAGGACGGGATTGTGTTATACCAGAATGAGTACACAGGACGGGATTGTGTTATACCAGAGTGAGTACACAGGACGGGATTGTGTTATACCAGAGTGAGTACACAGGACGGGATTGTGTTATACCAGAGTGAGTACACAGGACGGGATTGTGTTATACCAGAGTGAGTACACAGGACGGGATTGTGTTATACCAGAGTGAGTACACAGGACGGGATTGTGTTATACCAGAGTGAGTACACAGGACGGGATTGTGTTATACCAGAGTGAGTACACAGGACAGGATTGTGTTATACCAGAGTGAGTACACAGGACAGGATTGTGTTATACCAGAGTGAGTACACAGGACAGGATTGTGCTATACCAGAGTGAGTACACAGGACAGGATTGTGTTATACCAGAGTGAGTACACAGGACAGGATTGTGTTATACCAGAGTGAGTACACAGGACAGGATTGTGTTATACCAGAGTGAGTACACAGGACGGGATTGTGTTATACCAGAGTGAGTACACAGGACGGGATTGTGTTATACCAGAGTGAGTACACAGGACGGGATTGTGTTATACCAGAGTGAGTACACAGGACGGGATTGTGTTATACCAGAGCGAGTACACAGGACAGGATTGTGTTATACCAGAGTGAGTACACAGGACAGGATTGTGTTATACCAGAGTGAGTACACAGGACAGGATTGTGTTATACCAGAGTGAGTACACAGGACAGGATTGTGCTATACCAGTGAGTACACAGGACAGGATTGTGTTATACCAGAGTGAGTACACAGGACAGGATTGTGTTATACCAGTGAGTACACAGGACAGGATTGTGCTATACCAGAGTGAGTACACAGGACAGGATTGTGTTATACCAGAGTGAGTACACAGGACAGGATTGTGTTATACCAGAGTGAGTACACAGGACAGGATTGTGTTATACCAGAGTGAGTACACAGGACAGGATTATGCTATACCAGAGTGAGTATACAGGACAGGATTGTGTTATACCAGAGTGAGTACACAGGACAGGATTGTGTTATACCAGAGTGAGTACACAGGACAGGATTGTGTTATCCAGAGTGAGTACACAGGACAGGATTGTGTTATACCAGAGTGAGTACACAGGACAGGATTGTGTTATACCAGAGTGAGTACACAGGACGGGATTGTGTTATACCAGAATGAGTACACAGGACAGGATTGTGTTATACCAGAGTGAGTACACAGGAAATACAACAAACAGAACATATCTATTGTAATCTGTGACTGTTACATTGACACAGATATTACTGAACAGTAATTAATATAAACTAAGTCCCTAAAACTTTTCAAATGATGAATGAACCACTAAGAACCCTGTTAGCAGCAACCCTATCTACCCCAGATTATTGTATTAATGACATTAATGTGTTGTTTCCTGTAGACAGAAGTTTAATCTACTAAGAGGTGTGTAGTGTTGATTGATTGATTGTTGTTTAACATCAAGTAAGGGGTATTTCAGTTATATCCATGATCCAAACAGTTTATTGATTGTTGCTTAAAATCAAGTAAGGGGTATTTCAGTTATATTCATGATACAAACAGTTTATTGATTGTTGTTTAACATTTAACATTTAACATGTTCACAGTTTTCCGGTTGTTGACAGATTTTGTCTGTTTATATAATTATGAGTTTTGACTTTCCCTTTGTAAGATTGTTCGGAGTTCGGTAATTTTGTTATTACCCTCATCACTTAAGGGGTATTACAGTTATATCCATAATCCAAACAGAGTTTATAAAACTACACATCATGTACAACTGTAGGTAAAAAGGTTGGTTCTGGATGGATCTCTGGAGAGAAATTAAGGAGTATGAGGATATGATGGCAAATATAGTCTTACAACGGTTTGACTACTCTTAACTAACTGTTGTCTATTAGGAACTGCTAATAACATAGATATCAAATCTAGTGTATACGACGTGTTTCTGGAGTAAACCTTCATCAGGTACGCTCAAAGTCAAAATATTAGAAAGCCAAATAATTGAAGTCTTTGGGAGCATGAAAACCAAAGAGCCATGGTAACCAAAATCTGTTAAGGTCATCTAAAATCTGTTAAGGTCATCTAAAATTTATCTTTTAAGTACAAGGAGTGTGGCTTTCTCCATACAAGAGCCACTTATTAAGGTTTTTTCCTCAGGGAAAGTTGACTTATTGAGTCATTCACACAACTGAGAAGCTTTTTGGAGGTGTTCTACCTAACAGAGAAGAAATAATGCTTTATCTCAAGGTTAGACAGTTATTTTAAATCTGTGAATGTACATGTATACAGGGAGATAATCCATTTGTGTTTCCCACTAGGACATATTAATCATTTCTTAGTAATATTGTAATAATAAAACATATCATATATACATAAATAACCCTGTCATCAATAGTAAAACCACCTGAAAATAAAACTCATCCATCAAAAAGTCATCTGTAGTGGTAAGAATAATTTGTAGTTATAATTCAGATTGTACTGTAGTCCTATATTTAGAAGACTATCATCCTATTAAACAAACAAATGCACTTTTCTTTCCATGTTGTTTAATCATTTCCTCCCTGCACAAGGCTGTACTTTCCTGATCAAAATCAAAGATAAAAAAAAATAACCTACACAACCCAATCAATGGTAGTAAAATCTGAATTTAAACCTTAACCAACCAATTAAAAGTTTCATCACTAACAGATGAGGATAAAATAGAAGAAATGTATAGGACACAGATGCCCCTGCTTCAAGATAAAGTAAACACGAGCATAACTCTGGAAACATAAAAGACATAACAGTCAAAAATGAACTTGAACTGTGCGTTGTTGCTAAAACATTGTGCATAAATTTCAAATGATTCACTTGACTGGAATTTAAGTTATTGAACGAGAACCAGAGGACTTGGCATTTTTCAGCAAATCAAGACGCGTACCTCCAGATTGTCAATATCAAACTTGGTCTGCCTTTTATGGTATCTGATGTAATTTATAAACTGGAAAAAATGACTTGCTAAATGACAATGACGGAGCAGAAACCAAATGAAGGATATATAAAAGTACCAAAATGACCTACAGACATGGGTAAAACATAAGGACTCCAAAACCAAGTGTCAGGGACATCAAACACAAAATTATAAAAAATACCCTTATTATCCAAATGATAATGGTTAACTGCTGGGGTGATAGCTTCCCCCCTCCCCCCCCCCCCCCCCCCCCAAAACTTGAGGATGGGAAGTTTGACTATCTTACAAGGTTATATAGAAGAATGCCTACTGTTTATATCTCTATATCAATAGATTGTGTGGTAGATCACTTGGCTTGTATTCCTTGTTTTTATACAATATAAACATTCTTTACACTATATATTCTCTTCCTCGTACCTAATGTCACATATAACAACTTTGTATGATTTTTCATCTGTTCATCAGTATGCTATTACAGGGCTCACCAAACCAGGCGAAGTGGGCGACTTCTTCGCCTTGGTTTCAATGAAATCGCCCAATTTCTGTCAAAAAGCGAAGTTTTAGTCGCCCTGTCAGTCTTTTCAAGTCCATATTTTTTTCACCAATAATCATACTTTTTCTTCAATATTCACATGTTCCTGAAATATGACCCATACAGGGTTTGATGTTCAATATTTTATTCCAAACTTGTTAATTGCATCCTTTTTAAGATCATAGTGCAGCACGTTCGTTTTTGTGAAAGGTAGGGGAACATGCGGTAGCGGGCAAAGAAACTCTAAAATTTGGATAAATTTTCGTAAGTCTCCCAGATTTTCCCTCACTTCGCCCTTAAGTCAAGAGAGAGTGAGAAGTCAAGTCGCCCTGTTTTTACTATGTGTGGTGAGCCCTGCTATTATCATACATGTTTTTTCATTGGCTAATGTTTACCAACAAATCCACAATTGACATGTCGTAACTAAGGATTTTAGTGTTAATGAACCACCATATTGAATTGTCGAAATTCAACAGGTCAATTAAAACAATACCATAGAAAATAAAGATATCACCTTCTTTTAAAATAATTTTTTGCTAGATTTTATCCAAAATTGAAGCATACATGTTTCTAATAACGTCAATATTTCACAGCATTTTAGTTTTTACAATTTGTATACCCTTTCTTAAGCCCAAATTGAAATATTTCTTTGTCTTGCATTAGAATAGAAGTAATAGTATTGTATGAGGAGCTGCCAGCGTCAATTGGGGATTTGATTGTTACAAATAACTATTTTACTGGCTCCGCTATGAGTCGTCGAGTAAAACTGCATTTGCGATCGTCAAATCCCCAATCGATGTTATCAGTTCTTCACATCCAGCAGTTATTTCTTATGTATTAAAGACATTACTGGCATAATCTGTTGTTGTTTTTAGTCAAACATTATCTGAAAAATCTCATTTCCACCCCGTCTCTCTCCCACATGGCGATGTGTTCTTTTTACAACTTTTATGTGATCAAGTGGAGCAGATTGGTGCATTTCTCCAGGTACTCCCTATTTCTTCATCAATTTTATTGACCACCACAGTATAACTTAAGTCTTGTTGACAGTGGTGTTAAACACAACACAGTATAACTTAAGTCTTGTTGACAGTGGTGTTAAACACAACACAATATAACTTACTTAAACAGACCAAATTATTTTGGAATTTAAATGTAATTCGATCAAAACAAACTTGCATTATCATCAGACATGTAAATAAAATATGCCTACTTTTTAAAGTCCCATAACTACATTTGCAAAATAGACACCCTATTTTCATCAATCCTAATACAATGTATAATAATTCGGCCATGTAAATTTTTTTGAAGTTTGGTCAAAGCAAACTTGACTTTTTATAGGCCATGTGGACATACGATGGTTAACCATAATATGTCCAGCCTCTGACAGCAGTATATTATTTATAAGTAATAAGGCATGAATATAAAGTATAATTCCAACCCTTGTAAGTGACTTGTTATGGCAGAAGGAAATGATTTCCCCCAAAAATGAAGTTATACATGTAAAATGTATTAAAACATCCTTACCATTTAATACAGCTGAACAAATTAACAATAATCTAATATATACTCCTTGAATAAATTCATTTAATGTAAACTTGAACAGCAGCAGGATTTATTGTTAATATAAACACCTATATTCTCCAGACAATATAACTTCCTGTAGTGAATCTTCACAGGTAACATCAGACAGGTAACATGTCAATTATATATCTCCCTCAGGGAACCTTATTAGAACACATATTCACTTATTAACTTTTTACATGTATAGTATTGTTTTTTATTTATTTCTTGTGAGGGTCTACACAGGAAGCAGTTATAGGACTAATCATTTTATTCTTTACAATTTGTATTTTCCTTTCAACCTATATCTTCTCCTATTGTCACAGACAATTAGTTAGGTTACACATGAACGATTCTGTTCATATAATAAAGTCAGGTAATTTAAATAATCAATCATTTTATTAAAACATTTTACCAAATAAACTGATCATCCAGATGACAAAGTTTAAATTGCAAAGCATTGGTGCCCCCTGGTTTTCCAATTTCACAGAAACTGAAGAGTCCAACAAAGTCGACTGTCTACTACAACATAGATCTACAGATACAGTAGTTGTCAAGTAGCTGATCAAAGGAGAAATGAAAGTCAAGTTTAAGACATCAAATTAATACTGTCTGTATTGTAGTTTAATGATCAGATCAGTGAAACAATTATACTAACAGTGGTCATCTATATATATATCATACACATCAGTGTGACAGCAGTCTTCGAAATTAGGCGGTAGTCCGAAGCCCGTGGCATGTAAAATTGTACACAGGCATATAAAATGAGTAGTTCCACAAGTCTGACGGGCCTGTGAAAAAAAAAGTCATATAGTTTCAAAAGTTGATTTCATAAGATATTGTGTGTAGATATTTAGTTTATTGTTCTCCGTTTTCAGTTGCTGCTGAGTCAATGCAAAAAATGGGTAGGCAAACAAGTCCTTTTAAGAATTTCCGATATTCGAAATAGATTTAAGTGTGTCTGTTTTTTGCAATTTGATTGGTTGATATTTTTACCATCATGTAGGTTTAAAAAAAGGACGAGAAGCAGGGCTCACGTTAGAGGCCGAAGTAGTTGCCTTGTGAAGGTTGACTTCGATTTCTCGTTGGTCAAAAGCAAAGTTCAAGTAACCTTGTAATTTTGAAGAGTCACCTATGTTGCCTGCGTATTTTTGCCATGTGCCATTTATGAAAATATCGACATCATGTTTATGGAATTCTATGGTATTCATTAAGTATTTTGAAAGTGACTTTCTTGAAAAGTAATCCATTTCAGTTTAAAGAAACTTTAATTTCGTTCAATATCAAATAAAAATGGCACCATGAGAAAGGGGGCGCAATCAGACACTGCTACGGGAAATGTTGATCGAAGCTACTTTTAACCAAACAAACTTTTGATTTATTTTTTTCTCAATCCTGTGACATAAAGTCTGAGTTCTCATATATAATATGTTCATATTTGAGAAGGTTGGTCATTCAAAATTCATTGAAATGCACAGAGACACTTCAGATTTTTTTCGATCTGCTTCCAAATCCTGATTGGTATTTTTTAAATTAATTGCAATCTATTTATAGAACTGTTGCTGACAGACTTGTGTCTAGGTTAATACCTCTGCAGTTAGAAAATAGACTGAACTACAGTAGTTTTGTTCCATTGTTGCACTCTGATTTGAGGTCTGACAAATAATAATTACAATCTTTACTTGCTTCAGTTTATGACTGTCAGTGTCAATATACGTTCGTGCTATATTTGCATTCCCTAGCTATCTATATATAGTTGGACCGTTGAGCAAATTGGCATATACATATTTCTTCTGCTGAAGGCTACACAAATATGACTTTTTGCATTTTGTGTGGTATTAATTCAAAGCATAGTGATATTTAAAAAAAAAAGGGGGGTACATATTAAAAATTATCACCAAATTATATGTCACACGCAATGATGACACCACAAGTTTTTGCTATAAGAGTCTTATAACAATATTGGTTGTGATGATGATGAGGAGGAGGAGGAGGTGGACAGTGATGATATGGAATATACTAAGGATGCTATTGACAATATAATTTTAGAATTTTCAGGAGATTAATATAAACATGAATCCAAAATAAAGTGTCTTTTTGTTTTTTTTACTTGCATTCTGGTCTTACCTAATGCATAATTGACATGTCCATATAATATTTGGTACATTATCATATTTTGAGTTCATGGTGGTTTGAATTAATGGTCATTAATGTAGTTTTCAAATTCGGGCCTGTAGAATAGATGGTGGGTCCATAAATATTTGAACTTAAGGGGTAAAAAGTTAAGTGTGAAGACTGTGACAGAGTAGAAACCAAACTTAAATTAAACAATGATACTAACAGTGGTCATCTATATATATATATCATACACACCAATGTGACAGATTAGAGACCAAACTTAAATTAAACAATGATACTAACAGTGGTCATCTATATATATATATCATACACACCAATGTGACAGATTAGAGACCAAACTTAAATTAAAATTAACACTTGAGGGAAATGTTATATCAGGGCCGTCTTAACAGCATTATAGGCCCCCGGGCAAAGCAGTGTACTGGGGTCCCTACCTACACAACCACTCACAGGAATAAAAATGTAATGGTCGATAGAATTAAACATATATCTAGTATTGTATTGATATTTCCAACAAAATCAGTGTTTAAACATAAAAAACATGTCGCACACAACATATACAGATTAGCATGGGGCCCCATACTCGTGGCCCCCCCGGGCAACTGCCCAGCATGCCCATGCGTTAAGATGGGACTGTGTTAAATACTGTACTATTCTGATGAACAACATTATATAGACACACAGAAACCCCCCTTTTCAAACATCTTAAATGTAAAACCTACCCATCTGCCCATCTCAGCTTAATTGTTGGCAACAAGTGCAGATGTAATAGTCAGCAATTAACCTCCCTTCCCTATAAAACACCTCAGGTGCCTAACTCCCCCCCCCCCCCCCCCCCCCCCCACACACACACACACACACACACACACACACTTTTATTAGACACCATTTTCTGAATTATTACTTTTAGTTATAGCTTTTCCTTTTGCCAAATTAATATGTAGTGTTTCACATTAATCTGTGAATAGTTTTATTCTGTATATTGTTTTTTGCTTTTTGTAATAAAGAGTTTTTTGGGGTTTTTTTAATGTAAAGCACTGAGTAATTATAATATTAGATAATGCGCTATATAAAAACTATGTAATAGATATACAGGGGCAGATCCAGGATTTCAAGTTAGGGGGGGGGAGGGTGTAGTTAAAAAAACTGCACCGAGCGGAGGGAGGTGCGAAAATTTTTGGGGTATTTCGTGTGAAAAATCACGATTTTACGTCAAAAAATCATATTTTTTCCAATTTTAGGGTAGGTGCACGCCGGGTGCACCCCCCCCCCTAGATCCGCCCCTGATATATTACATTATATATATATATACAAAGTGATGAAAAGAAATTTTATACAGTGATGTTCAACAATTCCACAAAAATCACCACAACGAACAAAAACCACCTCTTGACTGAAACATTTGAATGTGTTAATTATTTACAACTTTCTATAAAACATCATCACCATCCAATTTCTCTTCCCTTGTTCTTTTTTTTCAATAGTCACTATAATCAGCCTTCATGAATGTGAAGAAAAAAACATATCACATAAAAAAAAATTAATCCCTAGGTGCATCCTTATTCCTTTAACTTTGAGTTTCGCAATCCCCCCATTTTCCCCCACAATATAAACAGCATGTGTATTGTTGATTAATACCTTACCACCACAGTGACACTTGATACCCCATGTTTTCTCATAGATAACAATTGGTATAATTAAAATAATTGTTGATATTACAACACTACAATACCAGACCCATGTAAATATTTAGGGTTTTTAGTAAATAAACAAACATGGCCTTATTGGTCCTCATGTATTTCCTTTACTTACATATATGTATGTCTTACCTCTAGATTTCTGCCCAGACAGACTCAATTTTC
The DNA here is from genome assembly GCA_963383655.1 of Bathymodiolus septemdierum. Classification (NCBI taxonomy): domain Eukaryota; kingdom Metazoa; phylum Mollusca; class Bivalvia; order Mytilida; family Modiolidae; genus Bathymodiolus; species Bathymodiolus septemdierum. The sequence continues at coordinate 6,075,481 of OY726521.1, forward strand.
TACCAAGTTTTTGCTTTGACTGCATAATTAACATTTAATAGATATCCTTTATACCAAAATAACACAGAAAAAATCGTCATCCAACATATAATAACATATACATCTCTAAGGTAATTAAAAACCTGTACTTCACAATTAAAACTGTGTTGGTTACCTCCCTTAGTAATGTGTTTTATACATTATTTTGTAACAACACTGGTTCTTGTCAGAAATCACAGTTATTCACATTATATAATAATATTTGCTCCACAAATAATTTGGTAATTTCAGAGTTATCTCCTCACAGCACATGACATTCAATATATCACAGATAAATACCACCATTCTTCTCATCACTGTTAATCCTAGACAACAATGTAGATCTACCGTGAAATTTAATTTGAACTTTATTAGTCAGATTGAGAAAGCAGATAGATACACTTTATATTTCCTTAGATACCACACCATGGCTGATGCCGATTTCTGATTCTGAACACAATATTTGACTAATCAACGAAATGGAATGGACAGTATTTCTGTGCAGCACACAACATCTTACATCTTCACGTCAAGACAATACAGATATATATTATATAACATACACACCTATGTAGATAATAATAATATCACAGTTTTTTGTCTTGCACTGAATATTGTAATACACTCATCTATGCTATAATTAATCTATAAAGTGTCTGCATCTAGATTTCAACCGATTTCAAAATATTGGAAGATTTGAATCAACTAACGTCTGATTATCTGATAAATGTTCAATGTAGTGCGATGTTCATTGTTAGTAACATGTTCTCTCAAATATTGGAAATTTATCAATTTAGTTTTATTTTCCATCCACTGACTGTGTATTTTAGATGATAAATATTGTGTACCGTTTCTTATTGAATGTGCAAGCAAATAAACTCCTGACAACTACACGTTTTTAATCCTATCCTATGTTGCAACAGGTTTTATAACATAATCCCTCCATCACAATAACAGCCAATCAATATCTTATTTTTATATCAGAAATGGACAATCGCCATCCTCACTTCTCCAAGATTAATTTTTCCAATCCACTAACAGAAAAAAAAATCTTAAGTACAAATCAATAATGTGTACCATTAAAACATTGTTCAATTGTATTTGAGCTGCCGATTGGCTCGACAACATCTAATCGACAACATCTAATCTAAACATCGAAAGTAATGTGGGTTACACCTGATGTTTCAAGTTTGCTACAAGATAAAACCAGAGATGATCCAAAAGTCAATTGTAACACAAGTATAATATCTGATAAGGGTGCTTAAGAAGTTGGGTAACTTTAAAGATAACAGGATCCACTGGTCATCAAAGGGAGATAATACCTGGTCAGTTTGCCTGAACAATGGAATGCCTAAATAGTTAAAACACTGTACCTGCCATGGGTTACACACTGTACCTGCCATGGGTTAAACACTGTATCTGCCATGAGTTAAAAACACTGTACCTACCATGGGTTAAACACTGTACCTGCCATGGGTTAAACACTGTACCTGCCATGGGTTAAACACTGTACCTGCCATGGGTTAAAAACACTGTACCTGCCATGGGTTAAACACTGTACCTGCCATGGGTTAAACACTACCTACCATGGGTTATCCACGTAAATATACTATCAATGCATAAACATGTACAAGGGCGGACACCTTTTTTACCCCCACTTGCTTCCAGTCGTGTTTGGTTTTTTAAATTCCTTCTAATTATATTCAAAACCCTGTTTGGTTCAACTCCCAAGACCTTATTCTTTTCAAAAAATATCATGACCCCCCCTCGACTACCTCATGTGAACACGCAGCAGTCGTTTTTGTCAGGAATTTGCCTGAGTAAAGAACTCCATGGACCCACAGTGAAAGTAACAGCACCACCTATAAAAAAAACGGAAGTTCGGAACTCTCAGGGTCTTAGTTTTGAGGTAAGGAAAATACCGTTTAATGTAATTTGAATCTTCTGTTTTTTATAGGTGGCGCTGTTACTTTCACTTTGGGTCCATGGAGTTCTCTACTCCGGCGAATTCCTGACAAAAACGACCGCTGCGCCCTCACAAGAGGTAGTCGAGGGGAGGTCATGATATTTTTTGAAAAGAATAAGGTCTTGGGAGTTGAACCAAACAGGGTTTTGAATATTATTAGAAGGAATCTAAAAAACAAACACGACTTGAAGCGAGCGGGGGTAAAAAAGGTGTCCGCCCTTGTACATGTTTATGCATTGATCTGGTATATTTACGTGGATATCCGATAGTGACAAGGCCCTGTGGGTTATCCTTAGATTTAATTTTCTGCTCAATTAATGTTGAAGTACATTGTTTTAATGTGTTCTTTATTCCTAGCAATAGTAATAGAGGTATGGTATGTTTACAGACTAGACTAATGCCTTTTATATCTTTAGGATTACTTTTTTATACTAAATTCTTAGTACAGAGTACAGTAGCTAATTGGGTGTATCTTATTTCAGACAGCACCAAATGTTTTGTGCGACTCTTAACAAATGTCAGGTTATTAATATATAACTCTATAAAGATTGTTTACTCTGTAACCATTATGTCAATAAAGGATCTCATGTAGAAGTTGACAAGAACATAATATGACCGTTTAATTTTACAGGTAATTATTGTTCAGGTAATTATTAAGGTCATAAGGTACAACACTTTATGATTTATAAATCAGCACATTTGTCATGGGCAGATAAATCATTTATTTTCCATTTTCATTTGATTTTTTTGGTTCATTTGATAATTTGACAAAATAAATGTCCAGTAACTGTTGTTAGGTATATCAAATATTTTTACTTTCCTTCAATTATATATTTATACCTTGACAAACATGAAACTGGTGAGTGAGCAATTCTTGTTTTACCCAGAGTGAGCAATTTTACAGTTACATCATGGCAAGTTGTTTCTTGATGATGATGATGTGACCGTATTAGACCAACATTGGTTTTTCATACTGCTCGCTAACTGAAACAACAGTCCACAGACAGACACTCAGCTCTAATCAGACACATTATCCAGACTTCGAGCCGTTTTTTGATCTACTCTTTAATGCTTACTTATCATGTCTGAACAATTCACACAATTCAAACTGTCTTTGCTTCCTTAAATATACTACAATATGACTTTTGAGACATGGTCTAATATAGACAATTGTCCAATGAAATGTCACAAAAAGATCTTGATCTCTAAACAACATCACAATCCATCCAAAGGATAATTCGTCAAGACTTCAGGGTGCAAAATACAATATTTTCAAACTTTTCAATATTTTAAACACAGTTCAAATGGAAGAAATGCATACTTTCACAAGATTTCAATACAGTTCCTCCACTCAGGAAAAGACGATATTTCTAACATCTTTAATACGCCCTCATGATATATAATATATTGTGGCTGGTATTGAGTGAGATTAAGATTGAGAGGTTTTTACTTCCTGTATGCCAGCCTTTCTTACCAGTAGTTGTTTATTCTTCTGTTTTTGTGCCAAACAAGCACATGTTTCCTGGGTAAGTATTTAACACTAACAGATTTTATATAAGTGGTTAATGAACCTAGCACTCTAATAGATATACAACTCTTAACAGATCAATGAAGCATTTAACTGTTATGACCTTGAAACTCTTATAAAATACAAAACTAGAAACTGGTGAAAGTTCCCAGGGCTCAAACCCAGAGCTGTTCAGCACGTTCCCGGGTGGCATATAGGGGGGAACCCTTTCTTTTGGAGGGATTGTTTTTGTCATGCTATAATACAGAAGGCCTGATCATGGACCATAGTGGAGTGCCACGCTCCCTGCAAACTAAAGATCTCTTATGTAGATTTCTAAAAAGAATAGGCACATTGTAACCACTATAAAAGACTAAATTGTTCATCCAACCCAACTCTCTAAACTTTTTCAATGGCAGTCAAAGGTCATTGACATGGTTGACCCATCCCTTCCCTTATTTCTGTAGAGTTATCATGAACCTGTTCTCGTCCTGAATAAAGCTGAAATACTGCTCGCCGGACGTTTAACAATAATCAATCAATCAAAATACAAATTCCAACAAGTCTGGTCAATGAACAAATCTAGAACCATACACTGCATGATCTACAGTAGCTGTTGCCATTCTTATACAATCTCCAAATATTTTTGTTCCAATTCCTAAATTTTCTTAATGATGTGACCTTTGTGGTCTCAAATCAACTAACCTTGACCTGTTAAAGCTACATATTAACATTATTTTACCTGTATCCTGGGACTATCCAAAATAGAAATTTAACTTTGATAACCTTGTGACCATTACCATCTCATATGACCTTGATGCTTGCAGAATAATATATGACCTTGATGCTTCCAAAATAATATATGACCTTGATGTTTCCAGAATAAAATACATGACCTTGATGATACCACAATCACATATGACCTTGATACTACCAGATTAACACACGACCTTAATACTAAAAGATTAACACATGACCTTGATGCTACCAGATTAACACATGACCTAATACTACCAGATTAACACACGACCTTGATGCTACCAGATTAACACACGACCTTGATGTTTACCAGAACAAAGTTCACCCTGCTAGCCAATACGTTATACTGTACTTGTTGTTACTAACTAAAGATATACTAATGTAGAAAATACCAGAAAAACATATTAACAATCTGTAAACAATTCATACATCAAAAATAAACAAAACTCCAATTAGATGATAAAGGTACACATGTGATATAACTGTAATGTATGAGGGGCGTAACCTGATGTGTAGAACGTAACAGTCAGGAAGTTACCATTCTATATAAATTGATAAATAATCACGATAGGAAATCACTTCTACAATAGACTTAAAAACTTGTTTAATCTGTAAAGTCACCACATCAGAGGCCAAAATGACCAAGAAATTATTGTTAAAACTTAAAGCCTGACCACCCATAACAATCATTACTTTATAACAACAACAAGTTTAAAAGTTAAATTTTCCAGTTTATTGGTTTACACAATACAGAATGTGTATGTTAAATAATTTATTGCTGTCATATCTATATATAAAATGTGAAGACCTTTTGTCCATTCTTACTCATCAAATCACTGTCTCTACACCCTTTTAAGGAAGTGCACACCTGGATACAGGTGATAAATTCATATCTTATCTATAATTTATCTAACACCTATTTAAGTTTGAAATAATTTGACAAGTTATTACTACTTGAAAAACTTTCACCAATTTAACAGATTAAAACATGTGCTTCAACTCTAGGCTATTGTGTACTTATAAATAGGAATGGAAAAAGCCCAGACTGACCCCTAAAATCTGAGTACATCATAGCAATTAGACATCAACTTGTTAAATAGATATGTGGAAATTCTAAATAATCTTCCTTTTGAAACAAAATTATTATGCTAAAAAAAGAGGCCCACCTGATCCTGTATCACTGGTTACAAATAACCACTTCTGTGCAGTTATTTGGTTTCGTTCAGGTTTGTAGTTATTTAAGATTTTGTTTTTATTAAATCTTTGTCAATATATTGTATAACCGGTAATTTCTGCAGGTATCAAATTTCTGCTGTACTTTGCGGTTAACTCTGAACCACAGAAATTAAAATAGTAGAATATTATGTAAATTAAATGCTTAACCTCAATGAATGGATTTGTCTCTGTTCAAAAAGTTGTCAAGGACAAAATGAAACAAAGATTTCAAATGTGGTACTTTAAAAATGTCTGCAAAAAAGAATTGATATTAATGACCTTTCACCTGTTGACTTGCATTTGTCAATTGTAAAGACATTGACCGCGGAATTCTTGCTCCAGACATACAACGATATAAAAGCAGACAAAAAAACTCATTCACAATGGGTTTAAAAAGGCAGGAATTGCCAAGTGTGTTGGATACCGGTACAGACCTCGACATAACGTTTGTCCGATACCAGTGAAAACTGACGTCGGACAAGTAGATCTTGTATTATGGTTGTCCGACGTTTTTTACTATTTTTAGTAACAGCAGCCATCTTGAATGGAGGGAGGGACTGTCGAACACAACTTTGAAAGGGACCCACCCAAGGACCATCCCTGCCAGGTTTGATTTAATTTGGTTCAACGGTTTCAGAGGAAAATATTTAAATGTGATCTTTTATCAAAATATGCCTAATCTGCATAATCGGTATAAATCGGCTGAAAGAAAAATTTCACAGAAAAACCCAGAATATAAGTTAAACTACTCATTTCCATGTAGCTGCAGTAAAATTTGGAGCTCATTTAGATTTATAACAAGGGCAACACAAAGCGTGGTGTATCCCTTTGCCTAAAAATTTGACCCGGTGACCTTGACCTTTGATCTATGACCTTGAAAATCAATAAGGTTCCAGATTCTCTTAAGGAGTAAGTATGTACCAAGTTTGGTCAAAATCCATTGAAGAATGTTGATTCTAGAGTGTTCACAAGGATGTTAAAGTAGCAATAAACAATTGAAGAAATTTCTATTTTTAGTAACAGCAGCCACCTTGAATGGAGGGCGGGTCTGTCAGACACAATTTTGAAAGGGACCCACCCAAGGCCCATCCCTTCCAGGTTTGGTTTAATTTGGATTTTGGTTCAGGGGTTTCAGAGGAGAAGATTTAAATGTGAAAGTTTACGACGTACGACGGATGCCAAAAGCTCACATGGCCTTTGGCCAGGTGAGCTAAACTAGAGGCTCAACCCTGAGCCTGTGTCACTCACCTTTCATTCTGCTTTGAGGAAACTTAATACAGAACCTCCCATAGGTGCTTCCCACCAAGTTTTGGTCATTTGGTCATTTTGATCATTTTAGAAATCGACCAATCAGAAACAAGAATGGCCTGTGGCAGCCATGTTTATTGACGGATTGGAACTAAATGAGCAATCTTTATAGATGACCTTCCAAGGATGCTTCCTACCAAGTTTCGATTCATTTGGCAAAGCGGTTTCAGAGATGAAGATTTTTAAGAAATCAATCAATCAGAAACAAGAATTGCCTTTGGTGGCCATGTTTGTCAACGGATCGGAACTAAATTAGCAATCTTTATAAAGGACTTTCCAAGGATGCTTCCTAACAAGTTTCGATTCATTTGGTCAAGCGGTTTCAGAGGAGACGATGTTTTAGAAATCAACCAATCAGAAACAAGAATTGCCTGTGGTGGCCATGTTTGTTAACGGATTGGAACTGAATTAGCAATCTTTATAGAGGACCATTCACGATTGCTTCCTACCAAATTTTGATTCATTTGGCCAAGCGGTTACAGAAGAGAAGATTTTTTAGAAATCAACCAATCAGAAACATGAATTGTCTGTGGCGGCCATGTTTGATAACGGATTGGGACGAAATGAGCAATCTTTATAGAGAACCTGCCATAGATGCTTCCTACCAAATGGTTTCCGAGAAGAAGATTTTTCTAAATCGGCCAATCAGAAATAAGAATTGCCTATGGCGACCACGTTTAATTTGACAAAGCAGCTTCAGAGGAGAAGATTTTTTAGAAATTGACCAATCAGAAACAAGAATTGTCTGTTGCGGCCATGTTTGCAAATGGATCAGAACTAAATGAGCAATATTTATAGAGGACCTTCCAAGGATGCTTCCTACCAAGTTTTGATTCATTTGGCCAAGCGGTTTCAGAGGAGAAGATTTTTTAGAAATCAACCAATAAGAAACAAGATTTGTCTGTGGCAGCCATGTTTGTTAACGGATCGGGATGAAATGAGAGTCTTTATAGAGGACATGCCATAGATGTTTCCTACCACGTTTCAGTTCATTTGGCCAAGCGGTTTCAGAGAAGAAGATTTTTTTAAATCGGCCAATCAGAAACAAGAAATGCTTATGGCAGCCATGTTTGTTAATGGATCGGGACAAAATGAGCAGTCTTTAGAGAGGACCTTCCATAGATGCTTCCTACCAGGTTTCACTTCATTTGGCTGAGGGGTTTCAGAGGAGAAGATTAAAATGTGAAAAGTTAACAGACGACGGATGCCAAGTGATGGCAAAAGCTCACATTGCCTTTGGCAAGTTGAGCTAAAAATCCCAGCAGAAAATAAATGTCTACTTTTTAGTACAAAACCACAGAAATTTCACACAGCAGAAATGACCAGTTATAAGGTCATTGTGTGTAAACAACTTATGAGTTGGGTCTGTTTATCTGAAAATCTATTTGCTTCTGGTTATCACCACCAATTTCTTAAATTTATCATCAAGTACACCTTGTGACAATGTAAATATTTCTGTCCTATCTAGGCATGGCATAAATACTACTACTTTTTGACCAACAGCAACAAATCATCTGTATAACAAAATGTCATGTTTATTTACATCTACAAAATGCATATATGTATAAAATTATTCTAGTGTAGAAAGACAGGAAAATGTGTAAGTAATATTATAAAGCTGATTATTGTCGCTCAAAAGACAGGAAAATACAAGTAATATTATAAAACTGATTACTGTCTCACCTGAAAGTCCAGTAAAGGAAGTTACAGGTAGAAAACTACTTGTCAATATCCTTCCCTGAGATGGGCGAAACTTTGTCAATATTTGAACATTGATTAAGTAAACATTCCCCGTCTCTTTAGCCTATTTTATTACACCAATACACAACAAATGATGCAGAATATGTTAATATTTAACTGTATATTGTAAATTACATAGACCTTGTATATGTCATACTTTAAATAGAATTTATAAGGTAAAAATCAGGTGATGTATGAAACTTTTCTGTCATGTTTCAATGCTTTAGCATTTTTTTTTTTTTTTTCTACTAATTTTATGCTAATGTTTAATATTTAGAAAGAGGGAAGTAGTGCAGGTTATAAACGTTATTAAGATATACAGAATTCTATTTTTAGTGTTGGCTGCCATCTTATAAATTAGATTGAGGTCAAAGCTGTCAGATACAATTTTGAGATATCACCAAGGACTATCCCAGCTTAGTTAGAAGATTTTCAAATGAAGCTTTGTCAAATTCAGGCCAATAAACATTTTTATCAGCAAAAATCCACAATATGAATTATGTAACAGTAAAACCAGTAACATATGTCATGTAATTTATAACACAAGTTAAACTACACAAGAACTTGTGATCCCTTTTTTGACTGATCAATTGGTTCATTATTCAATGACTGGAACATAAGTACTGCCTGTACAAACAATTAATCATTTAAGCTACATGATAACTTTCATGTGCAAGGTGAAAGGAAAGGAAAGGTGAAAGGAAGGGAAAGGGGAAATGGGGGGATGGGGTATATACACCATAGCAGAGAAACTATGTTTTATTTCTAAACCCTGGGTTTCCTCATGTGTATCTTTTATGAACACCATTCTTTATACCTCAGGGGTCGTCATGATTATGTGGTAGTAGTATTTACATCTAACTATACAATCAGTGTATAACATGACTTAAAGTTGTACATGACGAGGTGTAATAAATACAACCTGTTTTATAAAGTCACTTTTGAGGAGGATTGGTGGTTATCTCCTTGTTCCCAATTTTTCTGCATACAAAATAAAATGACTGCAACACAACTAAAATATTATTGAAAGTGGGGATTAAATGCCCATAAACCTACATTGTATCCTTTATACTTCACTACCTGTACCTACGTAAACCAAGTATGACAGTATGGTAAATATTAACACACTCAGACTGACTGAAGTTTTATCAAATGTTTATTATCAAAGACAAATTAAATGAATGGCCAGTCCATCTAATCAATATATCATAGAACAGAAGGACACAGGGATGAAATATCAAATCTCCATCAGCTGACATGAAGGTTATTAAAATATTAGACCTTTATCAGCTGACATGAAAGTTATTAAAATATTACACCTTTATCAGCTGACATGAACTTATTAAAATATTACACCTTTATCAGCTGTCAGAGAGGTAATTAAGCTATCAGCAAGCATGTGTTATTTCTATACATTGTTCTAAGATTTTTAGAAAAACCTGAAATCTGTTAAAACTAGCAATAATAAGAAAAGACAAGGGAGGTAACCACTGTCTCCCATTCTTGTACTGACTGTACTTTTAAGACACTTAAACCTGTACCAGAATTGATGTACAGGAATCATCAAAGGATTTCATCAAGGTTTATGTGAAGGATTATAAAGAGTTGTAATGGTCTGGACAGACAACAATAACTTATTATATTCATTCATGATAATGCTTTCTAAACCAATGTAGTTTAACATTAGATCAAAGTCAATTGTCTAAAATCAGACAGAAGTACCAGCCGACACTTCATCATGTCAAGGTCACGAAGTAACTCCACCTGTTTATTCAGCAACTGTAAAAGTACATTCTACCACCCATTCTGTCATCTAGACAGTTTGTTAAATAACTTTATTATCTTAATATTTTGAAATTCTTTAAATTTTGATAAAAATGTAATATTTACCTTAAAACTTCCCCGTCAACAACAGACAGATATATAAAAACACTTTAATCTATCATTTTCGTCACAGAATGTAATTTTATACAAATGCAATACACAACCAGGTAAATATGGAGTTGCATATCTCTTACCTGTTGACAAAAAGTGTTATCACATCTTTACAGTAGTCCTTATGAATCACTTGAGAGCATTAAAATATTTCCTCAGTATTTTTTTAAATAGTGTGACCAGATTTAAATAAAGGAGAAGAGATTTCATTTACATGTATAATACTGCTTACTTCTTTTAAATGATGATAAAATTCCTTTAAGAGCCCCTCTGATAAAAAGAAAACCTATCAAATTCTTACAAAACAAAATTCTGTGACCTATAAATACAATCTATATCTTCAAACTTTTATTTGTTGATAATATAAAGTTTATTTACCCTTTTAAAGAATAAACATAAAATAGTTTTCATACAGTGAAACATGTCTAAAGTAATCACAAATAAACTACAACATGTCTAAAGTAATCACAAATAAACTACAACATGTTTAAAGTAATCACAAATAAACTACAATGTTGTGTAGACATCAAATTATGTCTAAATCTCTTCAGTGAAACCTATGTAAAGTAATCACAAATAAACTACAATGTTGTGTAGACATCAAATTATGTTTAATCTCTTCAGTGAAACCTATGTAAAGTAATCACAAATAAACTACAATGTTGTGTAGACATCAAATTATGTTTAATCTCTTCAGTGAAACATGTTTAAAGTAATCACAAATAAACTACAATGTTGTGTAGACATCAAATTATGTCTAAATCTCTTCAGTGAAACCTATGTAAAGTAATCACAAATAAACTACAATGTTGTGTAGACATCAAATTATGTCTAAATCTCTTCAGTGAAACCTATGTAAAGTAATCACAAATAAACTACAATGTTGTGTAGACATCAAATTATGTCTAAATCTCTTCAGTGAAACCTATGTAAAGTAATCACAAATAAACTACAATGTTGTGTAGACATCAAATTATGTTTAATCTCTTCAGTGAAACATGTTTAAAGTAATCACAAATAAACTACAATGTTGTGTAGACATCAAATTATGTTTAATTTCTTCAGTGAAACCTATGTAAAGTAATCACAAATAAACTACAATGTTGTGTAGACATTAAATTATGTTTAATCTCTTCAGTGAAACCTATGTAAAGTAATCACAAATAAACTACAATGTTGTGTAGACATTAAATTATGTTTAATCTCTTCAGTGAAACCTATGTAAAGTAATCACAAATAAACTACAATGTTGTGTAGACATCAAATTATGTTTAATCTCTTCAGTGAAACATGTTTAAAGTAATCACAAATAAACTACAATGTTGTGTAGACATCAAATTATGTTTAATCTCTTCAGTGAAACATGTTTAAAGTAATCACAAATAAACTACAATGTTGTGTAGACATCAAATTATGTTTAATCTCTTCAGTGAAACATGTTTAAAGTAATCACAAATAAACTACAATGTTGTGTAGACATCAAATTATGTTTAATCTCTTCAGTGAAACATGTTTAAAGTAATCACAAATAAACTACAATGTTGTGTAGACATCAAATTATGTTTAATTTCTTCAGTGAAACCTATGTAAAGTAATCACAAATAAACTACAATGTTGTGTAGACATTAAATTATGTTTAATCTCTTCAGTGAAACCTATGTAAAGTAATCACAAATAAACTACAATGTTGTGTAGACATCAAATTATGTTTAATCTCTTCAGTGAAACATGTTTAAAGTAATCACAAATAAACTACAATGTTGTGTAGACATCAAATTATGTTTAATCTCTTCAGTGAAACATGTTTAAAGTAATCACAAATAAACTACAATGTTGTGTAGACATCAAATTATGTTTAATCTCTTCAGTGAAACATGTTTAAAGTAATCACAAATAAACTACAATGTTGTGTAGACATCAAATTATGTTTAATCTCTTCAGTGAAACATGTTTAAAGTAATCACAAATAAACATGTCTGGTATGAAGGTAAGGTAGTTGAGCCACTATGGCTGTGATCGTAAGGTAGATGGATCACCATGTCTGTAATAGTATGGTTGTTGGAACACTGTGGGTGGTACTTGGGAATTTCATATATTTATACAATCAGTGACCATCACGAATCTGATTCCTCTACACCATGAGATGCACTGGCTATAACCTAATGTGACAAGTTTATCAATCACTTGTGGTGAGCCAGTAGATTTTTACAGGTACTCCAGTTCCTTCCACCAATAAAATAACTGAAATACTGTTCAGTGATGCTAATCACCAATCACTCTAACCCTGATGCATAAGCACAAACTCTGTTGACTAGAAGATGAAAATAAAATCAATTTCACCAGTCAATGTTGGTTTATAAGATTATTTGAATTTCAGCATAACAAAATTCATCATTGGCTTATGCAGCCACCTTGTAGTTTCAAAATAGACCAAAAATATAGTACTGAAGGAGGACAATCTAAAATAAACAGATTTTGGTGTTGGTTTCATTCTGACTCCCTTATCATGGAACTTGTAATTGTAATCAAAATATGTTGGCTTATTATATATAGACAGCTTCATAAGGAAGATAAAGAAAGAAATTCATCAACAATGGTTGCAAAGTACATGCTTCACATACAAACAACAGTAAACAAATCTTTTTGTACCTTGGGGCCTCTTGTTAGATCATATTGCTAAAATGTCAGAAGGATTGGTCAACTAGAACAAATGTTATTGCACAGAAACCATCGTGTCTACAGAAGGACGACAACAACACCAGACCCACAAATAATATACATGTTGCACGACTGCAAAATGTTAATGGTTGTTATAAAATAAGACCTTTAAAGTATTCTATATTTATGTTCTATGATTCCTAACATTAATAAGAAATTATTTCCAAACATGGCTGACCTAGATATATACTTTATATTTCTCTAATATCTAGAACTTTGTTTACAATTCTGACTACAATGTCAACAATAATATCTTCTCAATACACCTTGTAAGAGGAACAAATATACCATAAATAACAACATAAACATATGTATTAAAACATGTAGATAAAGTATTTTACTTACACTGCATAATTAAACAGAACACTTCATATAAGAGTTTATTAATCCATTTCAAACACACAAAAAATATAATCTTGCCTTGAGTGAAACTGGCACCTTAACAACACACAAGTAGAAAATAATTGAACTTATTTTTACAGCAGCAGTTTGGCATAGACAGTGCCAAGAAAGTCAATTAGTGCATGATGGGTAATGAGAAATACACCTGACTTTACCAATAACACAACAATAATACCTCATTATACTGGTAACTTTTTTTAATTTGCTGATAACATTTTACAATTATTATTATTATTACTAATTATTACAACATTTATTTATATTTGTCTATGCAGGTCACTGGTATGTTTTGATTTGAGATTAGAAACTTTCTTCTCATTAAGGCCATCTATAAATAGATTTTCCCTGTCCTAACACAAAATCATGGAATTCTGTTTGCTATTTCTATGTACTGTTATCTATTTACCTACTATCAAGAAAAAAAAATCCGATTCAAAGAAAACATTTTTTTTATAAGGATGATCATCATACTGATTTATAATCTATCATATCTTTCAGATAATTATTTTGTAAATATACTGTATCTATTTTTCCCTCCAACGATAAAAAAACCCACTCATTTTAGACCCATTTTTCAAAACTAATAAAAATATTTATGTTTAAAAGATGTCGATAAAAGAAACTAGAGGTTCAGTAGGCTGAGCCTGTGTCACTCACCTTTCATTCTGCTTTGAGGAAACTTAATACAGAACCTCCCATAGGTGCTTCCCACCAAGTTTTGGCTAAGCAGTTACAGAGAAGAAGATACTTAGAAATCAACCAATCAGAAACAAGAATGGCCTGTGGCGGCCATGTTTATTAACGGATCGGAACTAAATGAGCAATCTTTATATATGACCTTCCAAGGATGCTTCCAATCAAGTTTCGAATCATTTGGCAAAGCAGTTTCAGAGAAGAAGATTTTTTTAGAAATCAACCAATCAGAAACAAGAATTGTCTTTGACGGCCATGTTTGTTATCAGATCGGAACTAAATTAGCAATCTTTATAGAGGACCTTCCAAGGATGCTTCCTACCAAGTTTCGATTCTTTTGGCCAAGCAATTTCAGAGGAAAAGATTTTTTAGAAATCAACCAATCAGAAACAATAATTGCCTGTGGTGGCCATGTTTGTAAACGGATCGGGACGAAATGAGCAATCTTTATAGAGGACATGCCATAGATGCTTCCTACCAAGTTTCACTTCATTTGGCTGAGGGGTTTCAGAGGAGAAGATTTTTTTAAATCAGCCAATCAGAAACAAGAATTGCCTATGACGGCCATGTTTGTTAATGGATCGGGACAAAATGAGCAATCTTTATAGAAGACCTTCCATAGATGCTTCCTACCAAGTTTCACTTCATTTGGCTGAGGGGTTTCAAAGAAGAAGATTAAAATGTGAAAAGTTAACGGACGACGGACGCCAAGTGATGGCAAAAGCTCACGTTGCCTTTGGCAAGGTGAGCTAAAAAAAAACATCCAGAAATCATCTGGTCTCACTGTCAAAAACATCCAATAAATACCTTATTGAACAATTTTGGAATACGAGTACAAAACGAAACTTTTACTCAAAATTGACCATCAAGACAGAAATCCAGTGAACCACTGCCACTCTGATAGGTAAGAATAGTCAGTATAAAAGTGTGTGATGAGTATCACCAAGCAATACATGTCCCCTATGGTTTGACCTATCTTAGGGAGGAAATGTAATAGCATTGAAAATATCATCAAAATTTCTGCTGTTCAGCCATCTGAACTTTTTTTTTTAAATAAATTCTGTGAGCTTCACTGTTCATTCATTATGCATTTACTACTTTACTACAAAATATAAGCTCATGAGCTCAAACCATTTTCCAGTTATATGTGGTAGCATACAATAAAGGGCTGCGCTGACTGCAACAATTCAACATACTTCCTCCTGCACGTTATACTCAATAAGTATAACTCAAAAACTTCAGATGAATAATTGATGAAATCCACCCAAAGCACTTCATGTCAATCAATTCATAGAATCAATACGATGGACACCTCAGGAACAGACTACTTAAGAACAGTCACACTCCAGCCTCTAGGATCAGATATAATGCCAAAATCTAATAAAGTACTCTTTCTAAAGACTACTTTTACATGCCTTGATATCAGTCATCGGGGTTATGGTGTTTAATGCCACTTTCTACAATATTTCAGTTATATCGTGGCGGCCAGTTCTATTGGTGGAGGAAACCGGAGTGCCCTGAGAAACCAGCGACCTGTTACAAGTTATTGACAAACTTTATCACATAATGCTGTATCGAGTACACCTCGCCTGAGCGGGATTCGAACTCATAACTTCAGTGGCGATAGGCACTGATTGCATATGTAGTTGTAAATCCAACTACCATATGATCACGACCACTACGGCCCCTAGATATCAGTCAAGTAACTAGTCTGATAATATATATTATAGTAGGAAATAGAAAAAAAGGAAAAATTCATGTGTAAGACTGGCCAACAACAGACAGTATATTGAGTAAAAATAAGCATTATGTTACAAAGAAAAGATCCCTATAGCTTACATTACCTGTATAGGCATTAAAACTTAAGTTTTACTAGATAAACTTAGGCACAGCTGACATGAAAGCCATAAATTAAATGATGAAAAGATTTCTGTTTGTGTGTAGTTGTATTTCATATTTTATTGTCAGATTACATAAGAAACAACACAAGATCAAAGACTATGTTACCATAGTAACTAAAATAATAAATCTACATGATTAGTGGATGGACTCTAATCTGACAAATAGGCTTACATTTCTATAATGTAGGTTAATTGAGCTGCTTAGAACATCCAATTTTCATATGTTCTCGGATTTATGGAAGGGTTTCTTGTAATCATTGCAATGTAATACACATTTGGGTCTCTGTGATTTTCTTCATATTCAATTTCAAATTCAAATATTTTAGTGGAAATTAAGCTTCTAATACATATTGTTAAAGAGCCATAAACAATACATATAGATTAACAGTAGTTTTGAAGATTGAGACAGACATTATCACTAGTATCTAAGCGAGTCCAATAGGAATAGCTGTGATACTAGTGATAATGTCTGTTTTCAAAACTAATGTTATTGTTTTTATTGATGACATCATAATTGTGTTTGACATCAGACTGACTGATATTTTTCAGCATGCGAGTTATGAACTGATCTAATATTTTTGTGGATCAAGGTCAGTTCAGTGATCCAGACTTTATCAGCGACATACATCAAATGGAAAATGAGCAATTTGCTGATTAATGTACATAACACTAACAAAAGAGCAAAATATTAGTAATTATGTATGCTACATCAATGGAGACTAGAGTTTGGTTTCGAAAATCAAAAGCTTGATTCATATAAGTGCAGATATTACTAGAACTCAGGATTTAATACATTTATAACAGGTTGAATGTCATCATTAGTTGATGAATACAGATGTACATTATACCTTGAAGAGTTATATATAAGGATAGTATAAAAAACATGTCTTCATCCTCTACTTTGTTCAGATATATATTAGCTAGGTGTTATATTAGCTAGTTAACTGAGATCTAACTATTTAATCACATTAATGTACTTACATTTAATCAGTTTGACTACATCTATATGGTTGGAGTTAGTCACCAGTGTACCATTCACCTATAAACAGTAAATATTACAAATGAGGCTTCACATCTCTGAAGGAACAAATGGAGGCATGTATTTACAGGGATAACCTTTATTCTTTATTACTTTACTTCATCATAAGATCATAAATGGACAAATGAGTACACAAGATATGGATGCCTCAATTTGCAGCTAAGGAAAACAGTGGCATAAACTGGTAACAAAAATGGCATAATAACAAAATCTGAAGTTAACCTAGAGCATGGAAACCACATTTTTCCATTATTAAATTAATCAAGGAGCTTAACTCTGAAACCATAAAAGGAATAATAACTCATTTGAACTTGACTTATGTATTGTGGTCAAAGACACTGCAACAATATTACAAACATTTGGACAAGTGAAACATAACATATACTGTTACTGTACAAACACATATACCAGTATTAAAACTCACTGACACCTATTAGGGGAGGGAGGTAAAAATAAATGAACAATAATTATCAAATGTAAATTATGTTGGCAGGAAAAACTAAATGCATCTTTTCTGCAGCATCCAATTTACCTTAATTCAATAAAACTACCATGCAATCTATATTTGCAGTACATGTACTAGTAGAGACTTCTGGTAACCCACATCTTTAAAACTATAATTCAGTCATTCAGTATTTATAACACAGTTATTGAATGAAACAAAAATTTAATAGACAATTTATCATGATGATGATGATGAGCTGTAGAAACCTCAGGGAATATAATACACAACAAACTAATGACAGTTGAAACTACAAAACCTGATAGAACAGACCAGGTGATAAAATTAATCTATAACTGACACTCTGGAACAGACACAAAAACTTCAAGGCCAATCAGATTGTTTTGTGTGTTTATATTACACAAACTTATGTCTGTATTAATTAGTGTAGCACTTCAAGGCCAATAAAATCATTTTGATTGTTTATACTTGTAAGAAGTAATTCTAGCAGACACAGATATCCTCACTAAATAATATGTCTGTATTACAACATTAAAACAAACAACTACAGGACAAATCTACATCACTATTTACAGGTGGTACTTTATAGTAAAATTTGAACAAATTTCATGAATATCTTATAAAAGTGCCTGGTAAGGCTCCTTAATGAAAGGCCCGACTACAATAATAAGCATCCTCAAACAATAACATACAGTAAGGTTATATGGCCCCGTAGGTATATCATCTAACACCTATTGTCCATTTGCTCTGGGGTAAAGCTACGAAATTTCTGTGGGAGGAGGGGGGGGTCTCAATTAATTTTGCAAATGCCATCTTTGATTCTTATGTTATAACCAAATCATTTTCATGTCTATAACAAAATACCTTTTGTGACACTCTCCCAAAGATTTGTGACACTCCCCCTCAGAATTAAAATTAAGACATAAGTAACAGTTTTAGAAGAAGATGACGTATCTTTATCCTATCTAATTATAGGTAACAGTTGAGTAACTTAGTGAATGGTAAATAAAGGTTCAGACGAGCTTTTAATTTACTTCGCTTAGGTAAATGTCTGATAGAAGACATTGATTTTAAGGTTCTTAGTAGAAAACACACACGATATGAAGTCTTTGGTCAAAACTGGAATATATATGATGTTAATATAATATAACTTTGATCATACGATAGTATGTTCAGGTCTGATCATACCTTTGGGGTAATATTTTAGAATATTTAACAAACCACTGGAATGTTAAACTTGTTAATTGAATTTGGCATTTCTACGGAATTCATGTAATATTTAATTCTTTATCAATCAAATTGTGGAGAGGAACCATGCACACATTACAGGCAAGAAAGTGGTATTTGTTTTATATATACTGAAGGACAAAATAAAAGAAAGATACACTTTTGAAAGAAGAATTTGAAGATACCAAAGGGATAATCAAAACCCATAAATTGAAGAAGGACAAAAAGTACAAAAGGACAAACAACAATCTACAAAACATACACATAAGACTAAAGATCGAGTAACACAGGTGCTCCGGAAGGGTAGGCAGTTCCTGTTCCATTAGTGGCTCCGTCGTGTTAATCAAATAAATTTTATATTGAATAAAAAAAAATCTTTCAATGATAAACTTAATAAATTGCTCAAAGTTAGATAAAACAAGTTTTGACATAATCCCACTAGAGAGAACATTCAACAATGGTACAAAATCAAGGAAAACTAAATCATAAACATGTACTTTTTGGGTTCAAGCAAATTTGTGGTTTCCGATCAGAGTTGGCGAAAATCGTCGGACCTGGCCGGCAGAATAATGGTCGGTCTGATTAATTTATGAACCGTGTCTGTCCCAATGTCCGTCATGAAAATATTACTTTGTGGTCGTCCAGTTGGCGATTGAAATTTATTCACTCCCAGTTTCCACTGCCAATGGCATTAAATTCAGTTTTATTAAAATGTCAGACAGAGACTTGAAATTTGTTTATTTATTCTGTCAGTCCGACACGTTCCTATTTGTAATTGAAACTCCTATAGGTAAATGTAAACATCCATTTAGTAGGAACAAGCACCTGCAAAACGTGGAACATTAAAACTGAAATATATTACTGAGTAAAGAAATAAGTTGACTTCCACACTCCCCAAGTATCAAAGATTGTTTGTGTTTAATTAAATATGTTTTGAGATGCTTATATATTGAAGATGACAACAGATTCATATTCTTAACTGAAATTAAAAATGTAGGTAAACTGGAAACTGACATTGATGTATAATATTCAGAACGTGATTGTTGGCTATATCTGCCTTATCTTTTTAGATAAAAATATGCATACAGAAAAACATTTAATTGAGTTGTTTAATGATCATATATATATAATCTTGCATTCAGTTCTGTATAAAAAACAAAATGTGACAGGTTATATACAATATTACAAAAAAATGGTGGGACAGACACAAAGGCCATGGGTCAGACAGAACCCCAGTTCCTACCTGACCCAAAGTCAGACAGAAAAAAAAAGTTTTCGCCAACTCTGTCCGATATAATAATTTCTGAGAAATACCAGCTAGAGATAAAAATATTGCACTGCCCAAAAGTTGAAAGACTCCTTGCATGGTTTGGTAAGGAGTTCCACAGTGTTGCTGCCTCATAACTAATACTATTAAATTTTTACCATATATTCTCATAGTTATGTTAAATTTACTCTTTGATGTATTAGTAAATGAAACAGATTAATACAAACCTTTACAATTCTGTCCCCTTGTTGAACTCCAGCTCTAGCAGCAGCACCATCTGTATTGAGAAAAAAATAAAATCATCTTAAAATATCAAATTTTATTACCCCATTCATTTCTAGATTCCATTTGATGTACAGCTGGGGCTCAGAAGCTCAAGATCACTCAAATTTGGTCCGAGCTCCAGTAAATTTTCTAGGAGACCCACCTGGCTACTGAAACTTAAATATTTCCTGTGTAAAGAAAATTGCAGGGCCCAAGAAATGTTCCTGGACTATTGATATTATGTTAACTAATTCTGTACTGAATGTAGAATTCAAACTAAAGGTACTGCTGGACGCAGGAGTCCCGCATTGATACATAAATGGAATAACTTAACTGTCCGCTATGCGGGACTAATATCCCCCACATCCCCATCATCTTAATTGAACCAAAACATATTTGGAACACAACTTTTAGACTCACAATTATGGGAAAACTTGATGGACCAGAATATCCTACTACTGTGCACATCTTCATATTAGGATCTTGCAATGTACAGTTTCATGAACTTCTGATTAATCATGTAGGAGAATTTGCGATGACAAAGTGCATACTGAATTGTCTCAAAATGTCTAAGTCCAAAGAGGCATAACAGGGGTAAAACCCAATGAACAATAAAATCCTTTATATTGCAAAGTTCACACATCATGACCTTAAGTTCCACAAAGTTTGGTGGAAATCGGACAAAAGATGTGGAAGTTGGTCCGGACAGACGGACAGACAGACAGACAGACAGATTCCTATATACCCCCCCAAACTATGTTTGCGGGGGGTATAATAACAAGTTATGAAGTGAATGTTGAATTCAAATAACTAATTCTGTTCTGTTATTTTAAATGTGTGCCTTGTCATTATTTAAGCAGATATAAGGTAGATGGTGGCTAAATTTGAGGTACAATTTCTTCCTGTATTACACAATTTTCTTTAGATCTATCAATCATTTACATGTATACTGTGTATGTAAGCTCTGTTGATCATCAATGATTAAACTTTCTGTACATACATTCAGCAGAACTCTATATTGTCCTTATTATCCAATCAAATTTGAGTTGGAAAAGAAAACTGCTCATTCGAAAGACAAGTAGAAATTTGAAATAAAATCAATTGATTGGATAAGTAACATTCTTTTTCGGAGAAATCAGAATTTCCTTTCCACTTGCACATTGGACAAGTTGACATAAAAGTAATGGTCGAGGTCTGAACAGTCAAGTGTTCCAATATTACCTGCAATTATCTATCTAACCAACAATATTAATGTTGCTATAATTTATACACCTGTTACCATTACATCCTTCTATAATAACATGTACACCAGCTCTTTATATTAACATAGTTACGTAATTCACTTGTATTATTAACTAGAAAGTGTTTAAAATGCATGAAATTCATCTACTTTGCATTTATTTATAAAGTTTAAAATGCAGACATGAACATGAATATTCACTTGTTATATTATAGTTACAAAAGATAAATAAACAGATCTTAGTACATGTGTACACCATTTGTCCATCCAATATTATTCATCCCTCCTACAGGTTGCAAATGTCCCCATTTTTTCATCCAATATAATTTAAAATTAACTCTCAATTTCTTACTTTTTATTCTCAATAGAAATGAACTTTCAAAAAAAATCTTTAATAGACAAAAAAAAGACTAGTATGGTCTATCATAAATACATACATATAAGATTTTTTTCAGCAATGCAAATTGTCAATATTTTCAATAAATCTAGTTATATAACATATACAATGTATACCTAAACAGAAAATTTAATAATCAAAACATTTAAATTTACAGACGTAGTACAAACATCACAAGGTTAATGTTTATAAAACATCATGTAGTGTAAGGGAAATAACTCAATATTCTATAAATGTCTGAACAATATCAAACACCATTCTGAACATGTATTTTCAAGGTAAGTCAAGTGCATTGAAAACACTGTAGAACCATTTTGAATTGTTTATAATAAAATATCTAGACTATATAAAATGGTTTTTATGGCTACTTTAAAACCCCAGTGGATTAGTGTATCGATGTTATATCTACAATTTTGAGCTGTTGGAGATCCAGTAATTATGAGGGGGGGGGGGTTGTGATTCCATTAACTGATTTAACCCCATTACATTTTTGTGCCTGTCCCCAGCCAGGACCTGGATTTCCAACGTCATGATCTTTTTTGTATTCAGTAAAGATGAGAGTTGATTGTTGGTTTTGTTCATATTGGTGGAATTGATGACCATCATTGTTTAAACTTTCTTTTCATAATAAATAACGAAATAACTATAAAAACAGCTCAAATCAAAGATTCTATAATTCTATTTCTATCATTAAATGCAATACAATTATAAAAAGAATGCTGAAACAGTGACGGCCACTAACTCCAACAACATCAACAAAACAAACAACCAACTTTCACCTTAAATCATTGAAAACAAAGATGACCATGAAATATGGCATTGAGAATCCAAGTCCTGGTTTAGGACAGGCACAGTTGGTTGTGAGAATCCAAGTCCTGGTTTAGGACAGGCACAGTTGGTTGTGAGAATCCAAGTCCTGGGTTTAGGACAGGCACAGTTGGTTGTGAGAATCCAAGTCCTGGGTTTAGGACAGGCACAGTTGGTTGTGAGAATCCAAGTCCTGGGTTTAGGACAGGCACAGTTGGTTGTGAGAATCCAAGTCCTGGTTTAGGACAGGCACAGTTGGTTGTGAGAATCCAAGTCCTGGTTTAGGACAGGCACAGTTGGTTGTGAGAATCCAAGTCCTGGTTTAGGACAGGCACAGTTGGTTGTGAGAATCCAAGTCCTGGGTTTAGGACAGGCACAGTTTGTTGGTTGGTTTTAAGGTGTTTAACGCCACTTTCAACAATATTTCAGTTATATCGTGGTGGTCAGTTTTATTGGTGGAAGAAACCGGAGGACCTGGAGAAAACCACCGACCTGCAGGCACACAAATGTGGCTGGGTTTAACTGCTTAATGGGTTAATAAGTTTTTCCTCTATTCTATCTTTTTCTTCACTATGTTAATCTGAGATGAAGTGTTCACTGGTGAAAAAAGAGGAAGCCCTCTAAATAGTGTCCCTATACTTTCATTTTCTAGTTGTTTAGACCAAGTTTGATACATTTTTATTTCCAAATATATTGTGATCAGCGGTAAAACATTGGTCTCTAGGTAAAACTGGCCATTTAATGGTGTAATTAGGTAGAACTATACTATTTATTTGAGAGTAGACTTTAAGTTACACACTAATCTGGTTAATTAGCTTTGACTAATCTAGTGTCATGATTTTGTTTTGTACACATAAGTATTATTTGCACAATAAAATTATTATATAATGTATTATGTATCATTGGATCAGATTTACTTTTGTATAACTTATGTGTTCTTAACAGATGTCAAAAGTACATCAAGTCCTGGCTAGGCATGACTTAACATAAATATATGCATGACATTCATAGCTCTATTTTGACATATATTGCACATGTAGCTAAGATGATATGAATGAGATATCTTCTACAGTGAAACCTGTTTAAACCGAACCCTGAGTAAACCGAAAACCTGCCTAAACCAGACAGACTTTACAGTCACATCTACTAAATGTCTATGTAATTTGAACCTGTGTAAACCAAACACCTGTCTAAACTGAACAAATTATTCAGTCCCAAAGGGGTTCAGTTTAAGACAGGTTTCATGGTATTATAATAAGAACCTGAGGTAACTTTGAGTCAACACTCACCTGCTTTAACTGATTCTACATAAACTGGATTATCTCCCCTGACTGTCAGACCATACCCTTTATCATCTCTCTGTATGATAACACACCTCTGTATGTAGCCTCCTGTAAGTATAATTTAGGAAATAATTCATGGAAACCATGGTTTGTTGGAGATTTTAACACTGAGAACATTATTTTTTCTGAGCGATAGTAATGGATAAAACTAAACAAAAATCATATTTAAACGATTTCAAAATGTCAGACGAACTATGACATCTATGAAATATTTCAAATCTGATAGGCAATGGTTAAATCTAACATTTTTTAAAGCATTTTACATTGATGATTAAGTCAGGTTTTTTTTCTATATAGACAAATACCCTAAGAAGAGTTTGATGATACCAAAGGAGTAATCAGAATCTGTATATCTAAGAAGAACAGACAACACAATGGCCAAAAGATACCGAAGGAGTAATCAGAATCTGTATATCTAAGAAGAACAGACAACACAATGGCCAAAAGATACCAAAGGAGTAATCAGAATCTGTATATCTAAGAAGAACAGACAACACAATGGCCAAAAGATACCGAAGGAGTAACCAGAATCTGTATATCTAAGAAGAACAGACAACACAATGGCCAAAAGATACCAAAGGAGTAATCAGAATCTGTATATCTAAGAAGAACAGACAACACAATGGCCAAAAGATACCAAAGGAGTAATCAGAATCTGTAAATCAAAGAAGGACAGACAACACAATGGCTAAAAGATACCAAAGGGGTAACCAGAATCTGTAAATCAAAGGACAGACAACACAATGGCCAAAAGATACCAAAGGGGTAATCAGAATCCATATATCGAAGAAGAACAGACAATACAATGGCCAAAAGATACCGAAGGAGTAATCAGAATCTGTATATCTAAGAAGAACAGACAACACAATGGCCAAAAGATACCAAAGGAGTAATCAGAATCTGTAAATCAAAGAAGGACAGACAACACAATGGCTAAAAGATACCAAAGGGGTAACCAGAATCTGTAAATCAAAGAAGGACAGACAACACAATGGCCAAAAGATACCAAAGGAGTAATCAGAATCTGTATATCTAAGAAGAACAGACAACACAATGGCCAAAAGATACCAAAGGAGTAATCAGAATCTGTATATCTAAGAAGAACAGACAACACAATGGCCAAAAGATACCGAAGGAGTAATCAGAATCTGTATATCTAAGAAGAACAGACAACACAATGGCCAAAAGATACCAAAGGAGTAATCAGAATCTGTAAATCAAAGAAGGACAGACAACACAATGGCTAAAAGATACCAAAGGGGTAACCAGAATCTGTAAATCAAAGAAGGACAGACAACACAATGGCCAAAAGATACCAAAGGGGTAATCAGAATCCATATATCGAAGAAGAACAGACAACACAATGGCCAAAAGATACCAAAGGAGTAATCAGAATCCATATATCGAAGAAGAACAGACAACACAATGGCCAAAAGATACCAAAGGAGTAATCAGAATCAATATATCGATGAAGAACAGACAACACAATGGCCAAAAGATACCAAAGGAGTAATCAGAATCTGTATATCTAAGAAGAACAGACAACACAATGGCCAAAAGATACCAAAGGAGTAATCAGAATCTGTAAATCAAAGAAGGACAGACAACACAATGGCTAAAAGATACCAAAGGGGTAACCAGAATCTGTAAATCAAAGAAGGACAGACAACACAATGGCCAAAAGATACCAAAGGGGTAATCAGAATCCATATATCGAAGAAGAACAGACAACACAATGGCCAAAAGATACCAAAGGAGTAATCAGAATCCATATATCGAAGAAGAACAGACAACACAATGGCCAAAAGATACCAAAGGAGTAATCAGAATCCATATATCGAAGAAGAACAGACAACACAATGGCCAAAAGATACCAAAGGTGTAATCAGAATCCATATATCGAAGAAGAACAGACAACACAATGGCCAAAAGATACCAAAGGAGTAATTAGAATCCATATATCGAAGAAGAACAGACAACACAATGGCCAAAAGATACCAAAGGAGTAATCAGAATCTGTATATCTAAGAAGAACAGACAACACAATGGCCAAAAGATACCAAAGGAGTAATCAGAATCTGTAAATCAAAGAAGGACAGACAACACAATGGCCAAAAGATACCAAAGGGGTAATCAGAATCCATATATCGAAGAAGAACAGACAACACAATGGCCAAAAGATACCAAAGGGGTAATCAGAATCCATATATCGAAGAAGAACAGACAACACAATGGCCAAAAGATACCAAAGGAGTAATCAGAATCCATATATCGAAGAAGAACAGACAACACAATGGCCAAAAGATACCAAAGGAGTAATCAGAATCCATATATCGAAGAAGAACAGACAACACAATGGCCAAAAGATACCAAAGGAGTAATCAGAATCCATATATCGAAGAAGAACAGACAACACAATGGCCAAAAGATACCAAAGGAGTAATCAGAATCCATATATTGAAGAAGAACAGACAATACAATGGCCAAAAGATACCAAAGGAGTAATCAGAATCCATATATCGAAGAAGAACAGACAACACAATGGCCAAAAGATACCAAAGGGGTAATCAGAATCTGTATATAGAAGAAGAACAGACAACACAATGGCCAAAAGATACCAAAGGAGTAATCAGAATCCATATATTGAAGAAGAACAGACAATACAATGGACAAAAGATACCAAAGGAGTAATCAGAATTCATATATCGAAGAAGAACAGACAACACAATGGCCAAAAGATACCAAAGGAGTAATCAGAATCTGTATATCTAAGAAGAACAGACAACACAATGGCCAAAAGATACCAAAGGAGTAATCAGAATCTGTAAATCAAAGAAGGACAGACAACACAATGGCTAAAAGATACCAAAGGGGTAACCAGAATCTGTAAATCAAAGAAGGACAGACAACACAATGGCCAAAAGATACCAAAGGGGTAATCAGAATCCATATATCGAAGAAGAACAGACAACACAATGGCCAAAAGATACCAAAGGGGTAATCAGAATCCATATATCGAAGAAGAACAGACAACACAATGGCCAAAAGATACCAAAGGAGTAATCAGAATCCATATATCGAAGAAGAACAGACAACACAATGGCCAAAAGATACCAAAGGAGTAATCAGAATCCATATATCGAAGAAGAACAGACAACACAATGGCCAAAAGATACCAAAGGAGTAATCAGAATCCATATATCGAAGAAGAACAGACAACACAATGGCCAAAAGATACCAAAGGAGTAATCAGAATCCATATATCGAAGAAGAACAGACAACACAATGGCCAAAAGATACCAAAGGAGTAATCAGAATCTGTATATCTAAGAAGAACAGACAACACAATGGCCAAAAGATACCAAAGGAGTAATCAGAATCTGTAAATCAAAGAAGGACAGACAACACAATGGCCAAAAGATACCAAAGGGGTAATCAGAATCCATATATCGAAGAAGAACAGACAACACAATGGCCAAAAGATACCAAAGGGGTAATCAGAATCCATATATCGAAGAAGAACAGACAACACAATGGCCAAAAGATACCAAAGGAGTAATCAGAATCCATATATCGAAGAAGAACAGACAACACAATGGCCAAAAGATACCAAAGGAGTAATCAGAATCCATATATCGAAGAAGAACAGACAACACAATGGCCAAAAGATACCAAAGGAGTAATCAGAATCCATATATCGAAGAAGAACAGACAACACAATGGCCAAAAGATACCAAAGGAGTAATCAGAATCCATATATCGAAGAAGAACAGACAACACAATGGCCAAAAGATACCAAAGGGGTAATCAGAATCTGTATATAGAAGAAGAACAGACAACACAATGGCCAAAAGATACCAAAGGAGTAATCAGAATCCATATATTGAAGAAGAACAGACAATACAATGGCCAAAAGATACCAAAGGAGTAATCAGAATCCATATATCGAAGAAGAACAGACAACACAATGGCCAAAAGATACCAAAGGGGTAATCAGAATCTGTATATAGAAGAAGAAGACAACACAATGGCCAAAAGATACCAAAGGAGTAATCAGAATCCATATATTGAAGAAGAACAGACAATACAATGGCCAAAAGATACCAAAGGAGTAATCAGAATCCATATATCGAAGAAGAACAGACAACACAATGGCCAAAAGATACCAAAGGGGTAATCAGAATCTGTATATAGAAGAAGAACAGACAACACAATGGCCAAAAGATACCAAAGGGGTAATCAGAATCTGTATATAGAAGAAGAACAGACAACACAATGGCCAAAAGATACCAAAGGGGTAATCAGAATCTGTATATAGAAGAAGAACAGACAACACAATGGCCAAAAGATACCAAAGGAGTAATCAGAATCCATATATTGAAGAAGAACAGACAATACAATGGCCAAAAGATACCAAAGGGGTAATCAGAATCCATATATTGAAGAAGAACAGACAACACAATGGCTAAAAGAAAAAGTACATAAGGACAAACAACGATCTACAAAACATACAAATAAAACTAAAGATCGAGTAACATGAACACCACTAAAAACTGAGGGTGAACTCAGGTGCTCCAGAAGGGAAAGTTGTGATTAAGTTACAGGTACTGACATTTTTCAATTCAATGACATTTTGATCTTAGCAAGTTTAACAAGTACATGCTAAATGTTCATGTAAAATAAATCAATAAGGCCACATCAAATTTTTTTCTTGTTTTTCGGATTTGCCAGACAAAAATAGTGAGAGAAATTTTTTTAATTTTATTTCTTATGAAAATAATGAAGCGAAATTTTGTATTCCTGCAAAAGGAACTAGTTTTAATTGGTTGTGTCCAGTATATATATGATATCTTGGAAATATTGTGCAAAATTATAATGTGTAAAACAAATATGTGTGTCCTCCTGGCTAAAACCGTTTGTATGGAAACCACTGTATTCTATATACATGTTGTTGACACACATTCTTCTTCAATAACATCAATTACATCATTATATAATCTTTGAGGGGCCATTAATCTATCATCTGAAGAAATTTTGTCAGAAAGTTTCATAGTTTTTGCAGAAGACATCAGTAACGTAAAAGCATTCTTTTTGGAAGTTTGAACATGAAGGAATTTCAGGTCTCAAAACACCAAATTTTACATATTTCAACCCAAATTCAACACATACAATGTACTGACACAATGTCGTTTGATAAATTTACAATTACAGGATTGGTGGACTTTCCATCAGATACCAAACATTCAACTTCAACATTCAGACGTGTTTGATCGTTTCCTACAGTTTTTTCAAATAATTCACCAAAGCTTGTCGATTTTTTCAAGTTGTATAGCATATTTGGTTTGATTATTTTCCCATTTTCCCAAACAGAACTTAAAACATTCGTGGAATCATCCATAATTGCACATCTAATGTGTGTTTAATTAGCTAATCGTCTGCTACCATTGAAAAAAACGAACCGGAAATGTTTACCGCTAACACAATATACGGAAAATACCGGACCAGAAATTATTTTTTTCCAGATTAATGTTTTTTTTTTAAAATATGAAATCGACAAAAATCAGAGCGGCGATTCCGTCCAACAAGACATCAATTTGGTGTGGCTTAACTAGGGGTGTAACGATACACTTTTTCCACAAGCGATACATATCGCGATATTTGATATGTATTACGATATGTTTTATAGGAAACTGTAACTATTCCTTGAAGTCCATGCTGGTCGACATGGGTGCTGCCATGTTTTTTTTTATATGAGGTCGCTTACGTACTAGCGGAAATTATAAATATTTGATATTTGAATAATTAATTTTAAAAGCGTAAATTAATTGATTCACTTTTCTCAAAATATTAATTAAATGATCACCAAAAGAAGAAAACGGAAGTTCAAAACTACTTTTTTCAAAAAATGAGCATCATATCGTTTGTATCGTAAGCGGCCTCCACCTATCATGAACCGAACCGTCCCCAAAATAATCGTGATTTTGGTACATACGGTGAATCGTTTCCCCCTTAGGCCTAACCATGTATTAAGTCAATGTCACTATAGCCAGAGTCCCCTGGAAACTGCCAGCAGAAGAGACAATTAACAAAAGACAATAGATTGTTATCACCATGGTCCTGTATAAATACATTGTACATGAAACTACTCAAGAATGATGTCCATATATGTGTGAGACAATAAGCATGTGCAAAGTAAAATATATTGGGGATTTTATCACTGAATTGTTTATATAGCAAATGAAAGAAGTCATATTAGAATACAGATAGAAACAACTGTACAAGTTCCTTAATTTTGATGTGTTAGAAATAGGACAAAGGTTAACATATTCTATCATTTGGTGTAGCACTATTTTGTTTTAACCATTGTTTACAAAAGTGTAATGGATGAAGAGGATCCCTATATGCCAAAATATTACCCAGGTCTGAGAGACATATTACCCTCCCGGTTGGGTAATATGTCTCTCAGACCTGGGTAATATTTTGGCATATTACCTGGACAAGACCCCATTATTATATAAATATGACCTAATAAAGATATACTACAATTAAACCAGATCTTCTCCTGAGTTAGAAATACTCACAACACCATAGATAGTGAGTTTATTATGTAACAATCAATACAAGTTAAATAACCCTAAATCAAACATGACCTGTATCATTTATCTATCTTAAACCTAGTTTAAAAATGTTCATGCAAAAATATTAACACTGTAGACTGACTGTGTAGATATACATACCTATAGATAATTCCCTCTCCTTGTTACCACCTCCTCCCTCGTCCCGTTTCTGTGTAGATATACATACCTATAGATAATTCTCTCTCCTTGTCACCACCTCCTCCCTCGTCCCATTTCTGTGTGGATATACATACCTATATATAATTCTCTTTCCTTGTCACCACCTCCTCCCTCGTCCCATTTCTGTGTAGATATACATACCTATAGATAATTCCCTCTACTTGTCACCACCTCCTCCCTCGTCCCATTTCTGTGTAGATATACATACCTATAGATAATTCCCTCTACTTGTCACCACCTCCTCCCTCGTCCCGTTTCTGTGTAGATATACATACCTATAGATAATTCCCTCTCCTTGTCACCACCTCCTCCCTCATCCCATTTCTGTGTAGATATACATACCTATATATAATTCCCTCTCCTTGTCACCATCTCCTCCCTCGTCCCGTTTCTGTGTAGATATACATACCTATAGATAATTCTCTTTCCTTGTCACCACCTCCTCCCTCGTCCCATTTCTGTGTAGATATACATACCTATATATAATTCCCTCTCCTTGTCACCATCTCCTCCCTCGTCCCGTTTCTGTGTAGATATACATACCTATAGATAATTCTCTTTCCTTGTCACCACCTCCTCCCTCGTCCCATTTCTGTGTAGATATACATACCTATAGATAATTCCCTCTACTTGTCACCACCTCCTCCCTCGTCCCATTTCTGTGTAGATATACATACCTATAGATAATTCCCTCTACTTGTCACCACCTCCTCCCTCGTCCCGTTTCTGTGTAGATATACATACCTATAGATAATTCCCTCTACTTGTCACCACCTCCTCCCTCGTCCCATTTCTGTGTAGATATACATACCAATAGATAATTCCCTCTCCTTGTCACCACCTCCTCCCTCGTCCCGTTTCTGTGTAAATATACATTGTACATACCTATATATAATTCCCTCTCCTTGTCACCACCTCCTCCCTCGTCCCGTTTCTGTGTAGATATACATACCTACAGATAAATCCCTCTCCTTGTCACCACCTCCTCCCTCGTCCCGTTTCTGTAATCCTTGGTCTTCTTTACCATGACTCAGACTTCCCAGTCTGAAAGTAAATAAAGTTAGCTGATAAAGTCAATTCCTGTCCACATATTAAGACTTTCCATCTTGTGTACTTTAGGGGAATATCATGTATACAGATATGAAGAAGACATATGAAGGAAATATTGTCAATGACAGGTCATGACAAGGGTGACAGCAAACTACATTGTACACCTTAAATGACCTGGAATATTTTAATGTAAAAATAAATGTATTTTTGTCACAAACACTTGCCTCCAATATACCGGTATCTTTACTATCCACTCAAAATCAAATACAGTCAAACCTGTCGTAACGGTCACCTTTGTATAATGGCCACCTCTTCATAACGGTCACTTTCGTGCTCTCCCTGTGCATTTTACTATATAGTTTAATTCGATATAGCGGTCACCTGCTCAATGTGGTCAGCGGTCACCATTTATTAGTAATTTCCAGTGTAAAACCTTTGTATAACGGCAAGTTCATTTTTAAAATAATACCGGAAGTGATTTCGAAAGTTCGGTATTTTTCTCAAATGTACAAAAAATCCTGAGGTGTTACAAAATATATTGCTTAATTTAATTAACTAAATAAACAAACACTATTGAATTTTGTGAGTAATAAATTACATAACGGAAAGTTTATACCCGGGGGTTATTGGAGATATTTATTCATTACGACAAGAGTAGAAATTCACTCACCAAAAATATTTTGTATCTTGTGCATCATGTCAAAATCATCAACATCCGTAAATAGGAAAGCTTTGAAATTAGACGACAAAGTGAAAGTTATCTGTATGAGTACGTTGGGCTTTAATACAACGGGTTATAAATCGTTGTGATCGATGGTGGGAAAGGTTGTTGAGCTGTGGGCGAAGAGAAGGGTGTTGGTCGTACCCAGATAATGAACATTCTTTAAAGAAAACGTGAGATTCAATCGACGATTTTGAAAACAATGTTTCCAGTTCAACATCGTGTTGCTGGAAATTGTACTTATGTTTATTAAATATTTTTCTTTATTTATTTGTATGTTTTATTCAAATCATATCATATTGAGATAAACATAACATGTGATTAAAAATGTTTATTTACAACTAATGCAGAATATTTCATCGAATAATCAAACCCTTTCATATAAAGGTCACCTGTCTATAGTGGTCATTTTGTCAAACTCCCCCAGGTGACCACTATAGACAGGTTTGACTGTATATACAGTGAGCGAGTGATTTGTTGTTTAACGCCAACTCAGCAATTTTTCAGCTATATGATGGCGAGAACAAGTTAATTTTCAATGAGATGATGAGGTCCGCTTTGTACTATACCAATGCACTGAGTTGGATTTTTATAGTGCTAGCTCACTGAAACAACAGTCCGCGAATAGACATGTCGCCCCACTCGAACACATTATCCTGATTCCGAGTCAACCAGTCTTTGTTCTTTCTCCTTAATGCTGCGTGCTTAGCGGAGAAGCAACAAATACCACTTTCATAGTCTTTGGTTTGACCCGACCGGGGCTCGGATCCACGATCTACCGCACTCAAGGCGAGCACACTAACCATTACGCCACCGATGCGGTTCTCAAATATACATATTGATATACATAAAGATCATGTTGATCAAGACGAGGGCCTGTTATTTTTACTATATGAGTTTTGACATACTTTTGCTTAGCCAAAACATTTTATTTTGGCTCAGAAGTCATTTGAATTCTACTCTTAAAAAGTCATGTAAAAGTTATATCATTTCAGTTCTACCGTTATTGTCTTGTAGAAGTTACAAATTGTGTTACCCTTTCAAAATGATATACAAAATTAGCTACCATATTATCATTTTGTTTATATTTAGCAACCAGTTTAAACATTTTCCAAAAGCTTAGCTACCTCTTCACAGCCCCTTTACCATCTCATACAAGTTTATCTACCTTTACAACATCTCATACAAGTTTATCTACCCTTACAACATCTTGTACAAGTTTATCTACCCTTACAACATCTCATACAAGTTTATCTACCCTTACAACATCTTGTACAAGTTTATCTACCTTTACAACATCTCATACAAGTTTATCTACCCTTACAACATCTTGTACAAGTTTATCTACCCTTACAACATCTCATACAAGTTTATCTACCCTTACAACATCTTGTACAAGTTTATCTACCCTTACAACATCTCATACAAGTTTATCTACCCTTACAACATCTTGTACAAGTTTATCTACCCTTACAACATCTCATACAAGTTTATCTACCCTTACAACATCTTGTACAAGTTTATCTACCCTTACAACATCTCATACAAGTTTATCTACCCTTACAACATCTTGTACAAGTTTATTTACCCTTTCAACATCTTATACAAGTTTATCTTTACCCTATCATTTTGTAAAAGTGCATTTCACATATTTTCACCCTAATAACTTAACATTTTGATAAAATTTAGCTATCATTACATGACTGTACAAGTGTAGATCCTGTTTCATATTTTTGTACAAGTTTATATACTCTTTATATCATTTTACACAAGTTAAACTATGTGTGTACACTACTGTTTCACTATGTTATGCTGATCACGTCTATAACTTTGTGTCTTTCTAAAAATATATCATAAAATTAATTAATGAGAGAAAAGAAACCCAATCAGGAAGTAAAAACTCATACATAAAACACAGGTCTCTTTTTTTTTCAATTAAATTTATATAGTAAAATTAAATAGCTATATAGATCTACAGGAAACCTATCAGAAAACAATTCAGTTTTTATGTCAGATTGTCACTTCATGTTTATCAAAATGATGATTCATCTCTGACATTTATTTATATGCTTACAATTATCCTGTAAAAAAAATGGCATTTTTCATATTCTCACTTAAACAGATGATAAAATTTATATACATGTATTTATAAGTACAACTGTTTATCTACAAATCCTTCTCACTTAAACAGATGATAAAATTTATATACATGTATTTATAAGTGCAACTGTTTAGACATAAAATTTATATACAGGTACATGTATATAAGTGCAACTGTTTAGATGATAAAATTTATATACATCTATTTATAAGTGCAACTGTTTAGATGATAAAATTTATATACATGTATTTATAAGTGCAACTGTTTATCAACAAATCTTTCTCACTTAAACAGACGATAAAATTTATATACATGTATTTATAAGTGCAACTGTTTAGACATAAAATTTATATACAGGTACATGTATTTATAAGTGCAACTGTTTAGATGATAAAATTTATATACATGTATTTATAAGTGCAACTGTTTAGACATAAAATTTATATACAGGTACATGTATTTATAAGTGCAACTGTTTAGACATAAAATTTATATACAGGTACATGTATTTATAAGTGCAACTGTTTAGACATAAAATTTATATACAGGTACATGTATTTATAAGTGCAACTGTTTAGATGATAAAATTTATATACATGTATTTATAAGTGCAACTGTTTATCAACAAATCTTTCTCACTTAAACAGACGATAAAATTTATATACATGTATTCATAAGTGCAACTGTTTAGACGATAAAATTTATATACAGGTACATGTATTTATAAGTGCAACTGTTTGGATGATAAAATTTATATACATGTATTTATAAGTGCAACTGTTTAGACATAAAATTTATATACAGGTACATGTATTTATAAGTGCAACTGTTTAGACATAAAATTTATATACATGTATTTATAAGTGCAACTGTTTATCAACAAATCCTAACGCCACGATATAGCTGAAATATTGCTAAAGTTGGTGTTAAGCACCAATCAATTAATCAATCAACGAATCCTTATGAATGGTACAGAAACGTTTGTTATCTGAAACAATCCTCAGTATAAATGTTACTAAGATTCTAATAAAGCTCTCAAGTAGATTTTCTACAATACAAAGGAAAGAGAACTGTTTTCATGAGACAAAGAAAGAAACAGTGAGTAAGATACCAGTTTACATACAACACAATCTATCTTACATGTTAAACAATTAAATCCACCTGTGATGTAAATCTATTGTCAAAACTCTCCATTATTTTTAAGGAATGGAGAGTTATTGTTCTCTTTGTACTTTTAAGGTCCCACAAGGGGCAAACAATTTAATACTTTGTACTTTAGATACTATACACAGACTTATTTTTGTTACAAGATTAATAATTAATAAAATTAATAAAGTACAATGGGTGGATTTTAAGTTGGAGAATGTCCTCGTATCTCTCCATTCCTTAAAAACAATGGGACTCGGACCCTTCGGGGCCTCGACTCCATTATCTTTAAGGAATGGAGAGTTACTTGGACATTCTCCTATACATATTCTTCAAGATGATCAATTTATTTGTGACTAACACATGTTTTCACAACAGTTTACTCTTTTATTTTGTATAAAATGTTCTGTTTGAGAGTTGCCTCTATTTTTTAAGATTTTGTATAAAATGTTCTGTTTGAGAGTTGCCTCTATTTTTTTAAGATTTTGTATAAAATGTTCTGTTTGAGAGTTGCCTCTATTTTTTAAGATTTTGTATAAAATGTTCTGTTTGAGAGTTGCCTCTATTTTTTAAGATTTTGTATAAAATGTTCTGTTTGAGAGTTGCCTCTATTTTTTAAGATTTTGTATAAAATGTTCTGTTTGAGAGTTGCCTCTATTTTTTAAGATTTTGTATAAAATGTTCTGTTTGAGAGTTGCCTCTATTTTTTAAGATTTTGTATAAAATGTTCTGTTTTGAGAGTTGCCTCTATTTTTTAAGATTTTGCATAAAATGTTCTGTTTGAGAGTTGCCTCTATTTTTTAAGATTTTGTATAAAATGTTCTGTTTGAGAGTTGCCTCTATTTTTTAAGATTTTGTATAAAATGTTCTGTTTGAGAGTTGCCTCTATTTTTTAAGATTTTGTATAAA
This sequence comes from Bathymodiolus septemdierum, assembly GCA_963383655.1. NCBI lineage: Eukaryota > Metazoa > Mollusca > Bivalvia > Mytilida > Modiolidae > Bathymodiolus > Bathymodiolus septemdierum. Next base: position 6,112,414 of record OY726521.1, read on the forward strand.
ATGTTCTGTTTGAGAGTTGCCTCTATTTTTTAAGATTTTGCATAAAATGTTCTGTTTGAGAGTTGCCTCTATTTTTTAAACACTCATATAAAACCACTAAGAAACTGCTGCTTACATTACTGGTATAAATATCAAAAGAATTAATACTATAAGTAGTCTATATAGTATATCATGGCAACAGGTATCTCCATAAATATCAGGCAACTGCTTTACCGATAATGACATTTACAGGGAATGTCTCAAAACTGGTTCTTATGAAACTTAGGCACTGTCCACAGTATAGTTACCTTCAATTATATTACATATATCTTTTTTTATATTTTATATTTTCTAACTTATATTTATATTATATATTCCAAAAACCCGACCCCTCCTCCCTCGCTCAAATATTCAGGACGTTCCTGAGTCATGGAAAGAAGAATGTGCAGAACTTTTCATAATACAGATTGTAATTCTATTTTATTGCTAAATATATATAAATCATGTAGCTATGTCTAAAGATTGCCATTTTTACAGAAATTAAGAATCCCAGATTCTTCCTGTGATATATCAAAAGCTCTCTTCAAAGCTCTAAAAAATTAAATGGAAACAAGCAGTCATTGTTTTCTGAGTGTTGTTTAATGCCAAGTGGGCAATTTTTCAGCTATATCATGGCGAGATCATGCTTAATTTCATTAATTTAGCTGGTGAAGTTTGCTTTGTACTAGACCAATAAGCTTAGTTGGATTTTTATAGTGCTAGCTCACTGAAACAACAGTCTGCGGGTAGGCATGTCACTCTACTCTGACACACTATCCTGATTCCTAGCCACAATCTACTGAACTCGAGGCGAGCACACTACCCAATACACCACTGATGCAGTTTATTTTTTCCCATTTTACACAACTTATATTATCTAATACAGATATGACCAATAGTTGAACATCAATCTACTTATTTTTGTTTTACAAGACTAATATTATTTTGTATAGAAACAGTCAATGGATGAGCGACAATCTATTTTTTCTGTATTTTCCAAAAGGTTGTTTTGCCAAACTCCCATTTACATTGCATGAAAAAAAACTGCTGTACTTTCCTCGTTATTTCCTATTAATTACAAAACATAGTGGAAAAAAAAGAGTCGACTCAACAAATATTTTTGTTATTAGTAAATACAAAGGATATGAGATGGTAATCAGTACTATTTACAAGTCAAAACTAATCTGTAGAAATGACATTATTTTCACATTTTCAAGGGAATTAATTAAAAAATGGTAGCAATGCCAAAATAGAAATTAAAATTCATTTTCTCATATCAGTATCAATTATGAGTTTTATGAGTTTTAAATGAAACCTTACGTATCAAAGAGTCTTCAAACTGAGGCTTTAATGTTTCCTCTGGCACATATATATTACATACTGTACAACATACTGTGTACCAGTAATAATATCTCATGTTCAAATCACTTGCCATTGATAAATAAAAGAAGAATGTGTTCCTGTGTTTCTAACTTATAAACTAAAACCTGTGTCTGATGCAGCAGACAATAGCTTTAGTCAATGGAGCATGAAAACCACAAAAATTATCTTTTTATTTTATTAATGAAGGGGAATAACTCTCTTGAACTATACATGATATTATGACCAAAATCAAACTTGACCTGTGTACTGTGGTGTAAATAGATCAGAACATGTGGCCAGTGGACTCTAAAGATAGAGTATGGAAACCAACATAGGGCAGATTGAAAGACAGACAAATGTAACACTAAAAGATTCATTGCACTAATTCTAGTACAGTAGGGTCATGAAAACAAAAAGCCCATGTGTTTTATTTACCAACCTGAAGCTTAAAAACAAGACCCCATATATACCTCTCATAGGTGTGATATTTTTCTGTTTCATTTCATTACCTGAACCTTAAACTTCTACTGTTCCTAGGACTGTTATGATTATGATCCAGATCTGTTAATTTTTCCACAGATTCTGTATGTTGTTCAATCTTACTAAGGTTTTCTCGAGATCCAAAAATAGTACTTAGATTTTCTCTAGAACCTCGTAACAAACCACTTAAATTTTCCTTTGATCCAGAACGAAACAGAGCATCCATAGATCTCCATTTTTTCTTCATTCCTTTCTTAAGCGACATGTTATACGTAAAATTATATATTATTCCAATTTAAATGTAAGAAAATACTTAATTATTCATCTATGACACAATCATTTGTTGAAATACTTCCCACAAAACACCCAAACAGGAAACACACATTATAATGATATTAAAAACACACATCTATTTTCTTCTACAAAACTACACAAGATGTTTTGTTACACTGTTGAGAAGCTAAAAACAACAGATCTGTACATTCCACATCAGCATCAAGTATAGAATTTCACATATATCAACCAAAATAGAAACAACCAGGCACTTGTTTTTAAATAGACTCCTCAATTTAATGTAGAAAAGATGATAGAAGAATCTTCAGTTTGAACAGCTGCATCAGTGTAGGTTTCTATTACATAATTCTCTCAAATTTTACAGTTTTAAAAACAACCTTCAGTTTACCTTCATGTGTAATTATTAATACGACCTCTGACCTCTAGTCTTTATCTTCATCAGGTAAAATAATTAGACAATCAATCTTACAGCTTATCACTGTTAATCAGCTGTTGTCTATCAAAGTACCTTGCACTTGATGATTACTGTATATTTATGTAACAATTATACACAAATTTTATATCCACACCTAAGACCAATTTTAAATAAACACAACTTCTATACTCTCCAAATCAATTATGGATGATGAACTATACTAAAAAGTCACCATCATCACCTAAATGTAGGTGTGTTATTTAGTGCATATTGTTTTCACTTGTAAATCCTATTGAATGTTGTATGATAAATATTATTGTAGAAATTATCTAAAATAATCCTATTTAACTGGTATTTATAATCCAATAATAATCTTTATAAATCAATAAAGCATGTCAATGAGTTGTACACACATAAAAACAAAAACTTTACAACACACAGGATTGTCAAGTTTCTGCCAAGTCTCATTTAGTATAGTCAGGCGTCACCTGACCTGACCTTACATCTATCTTAGGTAAAACTGTTGTGCCTCCAGCTATTACTTTCTTTCTTACTAAATTAATGTGCTCTGTATAATTTTAACGGATACAGCAAAAACGTACAGATGCAGTGTTACAATTCAGTGACCATGCATAGAAAGCGTCCATTGACCTATGATGGAATTTTTTACCTATAAATATTACGTTACAAAGCCAGGTGTAATACCTTGGAAGAATGGTATTCAATAATGTGAACGAACTTGGGAAGTCAGCAGGAAAACATTAGATTTAAGAAAGTTTATTTTTGATCCTTGATTTCATCATTATATATTAACAAAGGGTTACCTTCTGAGATCAAACAGTCTTGATGACTAGATAATAAAAATCAATTTAGCATAAAGTGTCTATAATTAATTATCACATATATGTATTATTCAAATTTACACTTCCTCAATAATGTAATAATGTAATTATAAACTAAGGTTCACTTCTATCACATGTATGTAACCATAACCCATTTTTGTTATAGTTATCCTTCTTAGGCCCTTTGTTTTTCTTCATCAAAGACTTTTAAATTAGTTAGCTTTCCAATTTTTTGGCTTTAAGTGAAGGTTATTCTAGAAACGAATCATGCAAAATAAAGTAGATATCTACATTCTTATTGCTCAGTCAAGTTTTCATAAAATATTTGTTGACTTCACCTATACACCTATATGGCTTGTTTTATGTGTTCCTGTTCTAAGTAAGTCATCAGTCTAGATCCCTCATTGGTTTGTTATAGGTGTTCCTGTTCTAAGTAAGCCTTCAGTCTAGATCCCTCATTGGTTTGTTTTAGGTGTTCCTGTTCTAAGTAAGCCTTCAGTCTAGATCCCTCATTGGTTTGTTTTAGGTGTTCCTGTTCTAAGTAAGCCTTCAGTCTAGATCCCTCATTGGTTTGTTTTAGGTGTTCCTGTTCTAAGTAAGTCATCAGTCTAGATCCCTCATTGGTTTGTTTTAGGTGTTCCTGTTCTAAGTAAGTCATCAGTCTAGATCCCTTATTGGTTTGTTATAGGTGTTCCTGTTCTAAGTAAGTCATCAGTCTAGATCCCTCATTGGTTTGTTATAGGTGTTCCTGTTCTAAGTAAGCCTTCAGTCTAGATCCCTCATTGGTTTGTTATAGGTGTTCCTGTTCTAAGTAAGTCATCAGTCTAGATCCCTCATTGGTTTGTTTTAGGTGTTCCTGTTCTATGTAAGTCATCAGTCTAGATCCCTTATTGGTTTGTTATAGGTGTTCCTGTTCTAAGTAAGTCATCAGTCTAGATCCCTTATTGGCTTATTTTAGGTGTACAATTATTTGACACCGCAGAACAACGTGACATCGACCTGGCCCCAAGTCGTTTCGGCCAAAGTCGTTCCGGCCCCATGTCGATTCGGCCCTCCTATAAATATTACGCTATAAACTAATAAACCTGAACGTATATACTTGTCACATTGTGTTTTTGTTTTGAAAGTGTGTTCAGAACGATAAATGGGAGATAACTAGTTTCCCGCGTTTAGAGAAATCCGCCATGTTTCGTTTTGTGTGACAGGTGAAAATTGAAACCAGTTGTCCAGGAAGTGCTAAAAGTAATTATTTTACAACTGCCAGGTGTCACAATTTAATCGTAAACGTGGATTACATAATGAAAGCCATTAATACTGAGAAATGATCAACTGGAAATTGCAGTCAAAACAGTTAACACCTTTGTTTACTTTTTTCAATGGAGATGGATAATGTTGTGAATAAAAAAATAAAATATTTATTTAACGAGCAAGTACATTGATTTCTTGATTACACACAAAAAATTCTAATGTTTGAATTTTCAAAATTAAAATTAATCAAAAACATTTTGAAATGATAAACACTTGTGTATTTCAATTCAAAAGTATTTAATTTCAAATGGAGCCGAATCGACTTATAATTTAGGGCCGGATCGACTTGGGGCTAGAACGACCTGAAACCTTGAATGGTTGAAATATCAACATTAATATGTCTAAAAAGACGATACTGAACTTCTTCCAGTCAGGCCCAAAGGCTAAGCAGCCTAGAGGTTTGTATTTCATAAATTTATGAAGTGAATAAATAAAATAATGGTGCTCAACTGGCGACTATCAATGTAAATTTTGCAAACATGAAGTTTCCAACTACCGGAAATTCAGGTTAAATGAAACTAGACATGAAAACATGTGTAAATGTGCATATGTGTTACAAAACAATCAAACTGTAAATTCAATGTAAGCTTAGCTATTCCAACATCCCAGTTCTGAAAGCCACTCAAGTGCACAAATATCTATAAAACAAACAATCCGCTATTCAAATTTAAGCACAGAAAAAAATCTCAAGGTGGAACATGTATGTAAATCTGTTTTCCCAGTTTATTTAAATTTTCATTTGTACATGACTAGGAGCCATCTTCAGTGTGCTGTCGAGATAGTGTATGATATTTTACTTATGCTTGAAGGTTGCATTGCAACTAATAAAAGATGAAGAGCAGCAATTAAAGTGCTTGTATGCTTCATGTTTATCATGTGTGATTTTGTCAATTGCACATTTACTCCATATCCCTTTACAGGTTATTATTTTTTACTATAAATTAGTATTGGCAGCTTTTGAAAGGTACCTTTTTATGTTGTAGAACAAACAAAAAAGACAACAGATATGAATCAAAATATTGTACATGTATTATTATTTGGGAGTTTTAATGATTCTTAATGATTCTCTAAGTTCTTTTCAAACCAATGTTGCTTGCAGATAAACTTTATCCAAAAAGCAATATTTCTATACATTAAAAAAACTTACAATTTCCAATATGAACAGTCAGCTTTCCTAGTGAAACAAAAATATCTGTTAGTTCCCTGTTTTACTATCATTTATTTGCTATAACTTCTAAGAATCTTTTTTCTGCAGGGACAAAAGTTTCAAGACAGTCTAATCCTACTGTTAGTGTAACAATGGAGACAGAAATTCAGACAGAGGAAGAACAAGTTAATATTACTGAGCCAAGTGATCCGATTACTCCAATGAACATTGGAAATTTTGCTCCTGGCACTGATTCTATGGACTCTGATGCTGAAATTGAAAACCATGAAAGACAGTTAGAACAGACTTTACTTCAGCTAAAGATTGCTAAATCTGTAGCTGAAGCCAAGCAGTTCTGCACAACTGACCTAGATGACTTTGATGATGAGGAAGATGATCTTGAGGATTTCTTTGAATAAAAGATATAAACAAATCGAATCTCTATTAACAAAAAAATTATCTTGATTAAGGTGCTAGCAAAGGCTCACAGTCATTTATTTTGCTAAAGTCAGTATACCAAAATATAATCCACTGAAAACCTAAAATGGTATCAATATAAAAAAAAAAAAAAAAAAAAAATTAATTTAATGTGTAAAAAGTTACAAATTCAAAACTTTATTTAGCTCACAGAAAATGCCCACATGCCAGGATTTTGCATCATTTTGTCGTCAGCTTATAGGGGGCCTAGGCAGACACCGGACCCCTCGCCTGAAGGGTCGCTCGCTTTGCTCGCTCCATTTTCCACCTATTCTAAAAAAAAATTCCTTCTATTCAAAATCTTAATGAAACCACTGACACTGATGCTACATTGTGTGGTGTTAAAGACACAATACCAATCATCTTTACTTTTCATTGAGTGTCAGATTGCCAGATTTAATAGCAGGGTTTCCGTTTGGCGTCGGTCATTGGCCGATAATTTGCGTATACGACAGGAAATAATTTGAAATAGCTGTCAAAATGACCGTTTGTTTCAAAATAAGTGGTCAAAAAGACCGACACATGCTACGTATGCATCGGACACGTGATCGAGTATTCTCCAATTTGTCCATAATTTATTTTGATTAAAACTAAAGTGAAACGCCAGATCAAAACTCTTTTATTGTATCATTTATCGTTTTTCCATGCTTTGATGAAGTTCAAGGACATTGACAAAATTAAAGTCGCAATCTCAGAAACGCTTTAATGAACGAAAATATCAATATTTGAAATATAAGAACAAGAATCACTCCAGACCAGACACGTAAAAATTATCGGATATCAATTTGGCACTAAATTTAAACTTGTCTTTTGTGCAAAATACGATAGAGGACTTGATTTAGGTTTTTGGGAAATACTGAAATCTTTGAAATGGACAAATGTTACAAGCTTTTTCCTGATTAAGACAAATGGCTGAAAAGATCCACTAAAAATCTGTGAATTTAATATGTAAAAAAAAAATGTTTATTTCAAAGCAGACTTTTTTGTAACCTATTTAGGGTAGCTTTCTCTTAAGTCTTTGACTCATTCCTCATTGGGGAATTTGATTTTAATTTCTATTTATTTTCACTGAAGCTTAACTTTTTTTTGGAAAGAGATGGTGACCTCAGAAAACCTGTCTGGTTGTCAATTCCAAATATCATAATAAGTATGCAAGTTTGAAACAAATGAATATTAATTTAAGCTCCAGCTGCATTAAATGAATCAAGCCACACATTAATATATCATTAAATGACCTATAAGTTTTAGGCAAATTAGGACACAACTGACCTATTGAATAAGTGCCTTTCAGGACAAAAGGCCTGAGGAATTTATATGAGTTAGGTCATTTGACTTTAGTATAATAAAATCCAGCTGAAACCCTGAATAGATAGGGCTCTGATTTCAAAAGACAACTGTCTGTCTGACAAGACAGAAAATGTTTTTTTATGAAAATAGAATTTGATTTTTGCTGTTCTTTATGTTGCATTAAATTTCATTCTTTAATGTCATATCTTCCTCTGTATTCCTGTGAAAAACCAGTCTGAAAATATAAAGCTTTCAAATGTAAAAAAAAAAAAAAAATCCCTATCTACCTACCCACCTGTTGATAGTGTGGGTCGGCAATGCCAAATTTTTCAAGGGTGGCCTTATTGGCTTGTTACAGGTGTTCCTGTTCTATATAAGTCATCAGTTTAGATCCCTCATTGGCTTGTTATAGGTGTTCCTGTTCTATATAAGTCATCAGTTTAGATCCCTCATTGGCTTGTTTTAGGTGTTCTTGTTCTAAGTAAGTCATCAGTCTAGATCCCTCATTGGTTTGTTATAGGTGTTCCTGTTCTAAGTAAGCCTTCAGTCTAGATCCTTCTTTAGCTTGTTTTAGGTGTTCCTGTTCTAAGTAAGTCTTCAGTCTAGATCCCTCCATTTGTTTGTTTTATGTGTTCCTGTTCTAAGTAAGTCATCAGTCTAGATCCCTCCATTGGCTTGTTATAGGTGTTCCTGTTCTAAGTAAGCCTTCAGTCTAGATCCCTCATTGGTTTGTTATAGGTGTTCCTGTTCTAAGTAAGTCTTCAGTCTAGATCCCTCATTGGCTTGTTTTAGGTGTTCCTGTTCTAAGTAAGCCTTCAGTCTAGATCCCTCATTGGTTTGTTTTAGGTGTTCCTGTTCTAAGTAAGCCTTCAGTCTAGATCCCTCATTGGTTTGTTATAGGTGTTCCTGTTCTAAGTAAGTCATCAGTCTAGATCCCTCATTGGCTTGTTTTAGGTGTTCCTGTTCTAAGTAAGTCATCAGTCTAGATCCCTCATTGGTTTGTTACAGGTGTTCCTGTTCTAAGTAAGTCATCAGTTTAGATCCCTCATTTGCTTGTTATAGGTGTTCCTGTTCTAAGTAAGTCATCAGTCTAGATCCCTCCATTGGCTTGTTATAGGTGTTCCTGTTCTAAGTAAGCCTTCAGTCTAGATCCCTCATTGGCTTGTTATAGGTGTTCCTGTTCTAAGTAAGCCTTCAGTCTAGATCCCTCATTGGTTTGTTATAGGTGTTCCTGTTCTAAGTAAGTCATCAGTCTAGATCCCTCATTGGCTTGTTTTAGGTGTTCCTGTTCTAAGTAAGTCATCAGTCTAGATCCCTCATTGGTTTGTTACAGGTGTTCCTGTTCTAAGTAAGTCATCAGTTTAGATCCCTCATTTGCTTGTTATAGGTGTTCCTGTTCTAAGTAAGTCATCAGTCTAGATCCCTCCATTGGCTTGTTATAGGTGTTCCTGTTCTAAGTAAGCCTTCAGTCTAGATCCCTCATTGGCTTGTTATAGGTGTTCCTGTTCTAAGTAAGCCTTCAGTCTAGATCCCTCATTGGTTTGTTATAGGTGTTCCTGTTCTAAGTAAGTCATCAGTCTAGATCCCTCATTGGCTTGTTTTAGGTGTTCCTGTTCTAAGTAAGTCATCAGTCTAGATCCCTCATTGGTTTGTTACAGGTGTTCCTGTTCTAAGTAAGTCATCAGTTTAGATCCCTCATTTGCTTGTTATAGGTGTTCCTGTTCTAAGTAAGTCATCAGTCTAGATCCCTCCATTGGCTTGTTTTAGGTGTTCCTGTTCTAAGTAAGTCATCAGTTTAGATCCCTCATTGGCTTGTTATAGGTGTTCCTGTTCTAAGTAAGTCATCAGTTTAGATCCCTCATTGGCTTGTTATAGGTGTTCCTGTTCTAAGTAAGTCATCAGTTTAGATCCCTCATTGGTTTGTTATAGGTGTTCCTGTTCTAAGTAAGTCATCAGTTTAGATCCCTCATTGGCTTGTTATAGGTGTTCCTGTTCTAAGTAAGTCATCAGTTTAGATCCCTTATTGGTTTGTTATAGGTGTTCCTGTTCTAAGTAAGTCATCAGTTTAGATCCCTCATTGGCTTGTTATAGGTGTTCCTGTTCTAAGTAAATCATCAGTTTAGATCCCTCATTGGCTTGTTATAGGTGTTCCTGTTCTAAGTAAGTCATCAGTCTAGATCCCTCATTGGTTTGTTATAGGTGTTCCTGTTCTAAGTAAGTCATCAGTTTAGATCCCTCATTGGCTTGTTTTAGGTGTTCCTGTTCTAAGTAAGTCATCAGTCTAGATCCCTCTTTGGCTTGTTTTAGGTGTTCCTGTTCTAAGTAAGTCATCAGTCTAGATCCCTCTTTGGCTTATTTTAGGTGTTCCTGTTCTAAGTAAGTCATCAGTCTAGATCCCTCATTGGTTTGTTATAGGTGTTCCTGTTCTAAGTAAGTCATCAGTCTAGATCCCTCCATTGGCTTGTTATAGGTGTTCCTGTTCTAAGTAAGTCATCAGTCTAGATCCCTCCATTGGCTTGTTATAGGTGTTCCTGTTCTAAGTAAGTCATCAGTCTAGATCCCTCCATTGATTTGTTATAGGTGTTCCTGTTCTAAGTAAGTCATCAGTCTAGATCCCTCCATTGGCTTGTTTTAGGTGTTCCTGTTCTAAGTAAGTCATCAGTCTAGATCCCTCTTTAGCTTGTTTTAGGTGTTCCTGTTCTAAGTCATCAGTCTAGATCCCTCATTGGTTTGTTATAGGTGTTCCTGTTCTAAGTAAGTCATCAGTCTAGATCCCTCATTGGCTTGTTTTAGGTGTTCCTGTTCTAAGTAAGCCTTCAGTCTAGATCCCTTATTGGCTTGTTATAGGTGTTCCTGTTCTAAGTAAGTCATCAGTCTAGATCCCTCATTGGTTTGTTATAGGTGTTCCTGTTCTAAGTAAGCCTTCAGTCTAGATCCCTCATTGGTTTGTTTTAGGTGTTCCTGTTCTAAGTAAGTCATCAGTCTAGATCCCTTATTGGCTTGTTATAGGTGTTCCTGTTCTAAGTAAGCCTTCAGTCTAGATCCCTCATTGGTTTGTTTTAGGTGTTCCTGTTCTAAGTAAGCCTTCAGTCTAGATCCCTTATTGGCTTGTTATAGGTGTTCCTGTTCTAAGTAAGCCTTCAGTCTAGATCCCTTATTGGCTTGTTATAGGTGTTCCTGTTCTAAGTAAGCCTTCAGTCTAGATCCCTCATTGGTTTGTTTTAGGTGTTCCTGTTCTAAGTAAGTCATCAGTCTAGATCCCTCATTGGTTTGTTATAGGTGTTCCTGTTCTAAGTAAGCCTTCAGTCTAGATCCCTCATTGGTTTGTTTTAGGTGTTCCTGTTCTAAGTAAGCCTTCAGTCTAGATCCCTCATTGGTTTGTTTTAGGTGTTCCTGTTCTAAGTAAGCCTTCAGTCTAGATCCCTCATTGGCTTGTTTTAGGTGTTCCTGTTCTAAGTAAGCCTTCAGTCTAGATCCCTTATTGGCTTGTTATAGGTGTTCCTGTTCTAAGTAAGTCATCAGTCTAGATCCCTCATTGGTTTGTTATAGGTGTTCCTGTTCTAAGTAAGCCTTCAGTCTAGATCCCTCATTGGTTTGTTTTAGGTGTTCCTGTTCTAAGTAAGCCTTCAGTCTAGATCCCTCATTGGTTTGTTTTAGGTGTTCCTGTTCTAAGTAAGCCTTCAGTCTAGATCCCTCATTGGTTTGTTATAGGTGTTCCTGTTCTAAGTAAGCCTTCAGTCTAGATCCCTCATTGGTTTGTTATATGTGTTCCTGTTCTAAGTAAGCCTTCAGTCTAGATCCCTTATTGGCTTGTTATAGGTGTTCCTGTTCTATGTAAGTCATCAGTCTAGATCCCTCATTGGTTTGTTATAGGTGTTCCTGTTCTAAGTAAGCCTTCAGTCTAGATCCCTCATTGGTTTGTTATATGTGTTCCTGTTCTAAGTAAGCCTTCAGTCTAGATCCCTTATTGGCTTGTTATAGGTGTTCCTGTTCTATGTAAGTCATCAGTCTAGATCCCTCCATTGGTTTGTTATAGGTGTTCCTGTTCTAAGTAAGCCTTCAGTCTAGATCCCTTATTGGCTTGTTATAGGTGTTCCTGTTCTAAGTAAGTCATCAGTCTAGATCCCTCCATTGGCTTGTTTTAGGTGTTCCTGTTCTAAGTAAGTCATCAGTCTAGATCCCTCATTGGTTTGTTATAGGTGTTCCTGTTCTAAGTAAGCCTTCAGTCTAGATCCCTTATTGACTTGTTATAGGTGTTCCTGTTCTAAGTAAGTCATCAGTCTAGATCCCTCATTGGTTTGTTATAGGTGTTCCTGTTCTAAGTAAGCCTTCAGTCTAGATCCCTCATTGGTTTGTTTTAGGTGTTCCTGTTCTAAGTAAGCCTTCAGTCTAGATCCCTTATTGGTTTGTTATAGGTGTTCCTGTTCTAAGTAAGCCTTCAGTCTAGATCCCTTATTGGTTTGTTATAGGTGTTCCTGTTCTAAGTAAGCCTTCAGTCTAGATCCCTCATTGGCTTGTTTTAGGTGTTCCTGTTCTAAGTAAGTCATCAGTCTAGATCCCTCATTGGTTTGTTACAGGTGTTCCTGTTCTATATAAGCCTTCAGTCTAGATCCCTCATTGGCTTGTTTTAGGTGTTCCTGTTCTAAGTAAGCCTTCAGTCTAGATCCCTCATTGGCTTGTTTTAGGTGTTCCTGTTCTAAGTAAGCCTTCAGTCTATATATAGCTAGATCCCTCATTGGCTTGTTTTAGGTGTTCCTGTTCTATATAAGCCTTCAGTCTAGATCCCTCATTGGCTTGTTTTAGGTGTTCCTGTTCTATGTAAGTCTTCAGTCTAGATCCCTTATTGGTTTGTAACAGGTGTTCCTGTTCTAAGTAAGCCTTCAGTCTATATATAGCTAGATCCCTCATTGGCTTGTTTTAGGTGTTCCTGTTCTATATAAGCCTTCAGTCTAGATCCCTCATTGGCTTGTATTAGATGTTCCTGTTCTATGTAAGTCTTCAGTCTAGATCCCTTATTGGTTTGTAACAGGTGTTCCTGTTCTAAGTAAGTCATCAGTCTAAATATAGCTAGATCCCTCATTGGCTTGTTTTAGGTGTTCCTGTTCTAAGTAAGTCATCAGTCTAGATCCCTCATTGGCTTGTTTTAGGTGTTCCTGTTCTAAGTAAGTCATCAGTCTATATATCGCTAGATCCCTCATTGGCTTATTTTAGGTGTTCCTGTTCTAAGTAAGCCATCAGTCTAGATCCCTCATTGGCTTGTTTTAGGTGTTTCTGTTCTAAGTAAGTCATCAGTCTAGATCCCTTATTGGCTTGTTATAGGTGTTCCTGTTCTAAGTAAGCCTTCAGTCTAGATCCCTCATTGGCTTGTTTCAGGTGTTCCTGTTCTAAGTAAGTCATCAGTCTAGATCCCTTATTGGCTTGTATTAAGTGTTCCTTTTCTATGTAAGTCATCAGTCTAGATCACTTATTGGTTTGTTATAGGTGTTCCTGTTCTATGTAAGTCATCAGTCTAGATCCCTCATTGGTTTGTTTTAGTTGTTCCTGTTCTAAGTAAGCCTTCAGACTAGATCCCTCCATTGGCTTGTCTTAGGTGTTCCTGTTCTATGTAAGTCTTCAGTCTATATCCCTCCATTTGTTTGTTATAGGTGTTCCTGTTCTAAGTAAGTCATCAGTCTAGATCCCTTATTGGCTTGTCTTAGGTGTTCCTGTTCTATATAAGCCTTCAGTCTAGATCCCTCATTGGCTTGTTATAGGTGTTCCTGTTCTATGTAAGTCTTCAGTCTATATCCCTCCATTTGTTTGTTATAGGTGTTCCTGTTCTAAGTAAGTCATCAGTCTAGATCCCTTATTGGCTTGTCTTAGGTGTTCCTGTTCTATATAAGCCTTCAGTCTAGATCCCTCATTGGCTTGTTATAGGTGTTCCTGTTCTAAGTAAGTCATCAGTCTAGATCCCTCATTGGTTTGTTATAGGTGTTCCTGTTCTATATAAGCCTTCAGTCTAGATCCCTTATTGGTTTGTTTTATGTGTTCCTGTTCTAAGTAAGTCTTCAGTCTAGATCCCTCCATTTGTTTGTTTTATGTGTTCCTGTTCTAAGTAAGTCTTCAGTCTAGATCCCTCCATTTGTTTGTTATAGGTGTTGATGTTCTATGTAAGTCATCAGTCTAGATCCCTTATTGGTTTGTTTTATGTGTTCCTGTTCTAAGTAAGTCTTCAGTCTAGATCCCTCCATTTGTTTGTTATAGGTGTTGATGTTCTATGTAAGTCATCAGTCTAGATCCCTTATTGGTTTGTTTTATGTGTTCCTGTTCTAAGTAAGTCTTCAGTCTAGATCCCTCCATTTGTTTGTTATAGGTGTTGATGTTCTATATAAGCCTTCAGTCTAGATCCCTTATTGGCTTGTTTTAGGTCTTCCTGTTCTAAGTAAGCCTTCAGTCCAGATCCCTTATTGGATAGTAATAGGTGTTCCTGTTCTATGTAAGTCATCAGTCTAGATCCCTTATTGGTTTGTTATAGGTGTTCCTGTTCTAAGTAAGTCATCAGTCTAGATCCCTCATTGGTTTGTTATAGGTGTTCCTGTTCTAAGTAAGCCTTCAGTCTAGATCCCTTATTGGTTTGTTATAGGTGTTCCTGTTCTAAGTAAGTCATCAGTCTAGATCCCTCATTGGTTTGTTATAGGTGTTCCTGTTCTAAGTAAGTCATCAGTCTAGATCCCTCATTGGCTTGTTATAGGTGTTCCTGTTCTAAGTAAGTCATCAGTCTAGATCCTTTATTGGTTTGTTATAGGTGTTCCTGTTCTATGTAAGTCATCAGTCTAGATCCCTCATTGGTTTGTTATAGGTGTTCCTGTTCTATGTAAGTCATCAGTCTAGATCCCTCATTGGTTTGTTATAGGTGTTGATGTTCTATGTAAGTCATCAGTCTAGATCCTTTATTGGTTTGTTATAGGTGTTCCTGTTCTAAGTAAGTCATCAGTCTAGATCCTTTATTGGTTTGTTATAGGTGTTCCTGTTCTAAGTAAGTCATCAGTCTAGATCCCTCATTGGCTTGTTTTAGGTGTTCCTGTTCTATGTAAGTCATCAGTCTAGATCCTTTATTGGTTTGTTATAGGTGTTCCTGTTCTAAGTAAGTCATCAGTCTAGATCCTTTATTGGTTTGTTTTAGGTGTTCCTGTTCTAAGTAAGTCTTCAGTCTAGATCCTTTATTGGTTTGTTATAGGTGTTGATGTTCTATGTAAGTCTTCAGTCTAGATCCCTCCATTGGCTTGTTTTAGGTGTTCCTGTTCTATGTAAGTCATCAGTCTAGATCCTTTATTGGTTTGTTATAGGTGTTCCTGTTCTAAGTAAGTCATCAGTCTAGATCCTTTATTGGTTTGTTATAGGTGTTGATGTTCTATGTAAGTCTTCAGTCTAGATCCCTCCATTGGCTTGTTTTAGGTGTTCCTGTTCTATGTAAGTCATCAGTCTAGATCCTTTATTGGTTTGTTATAGGTGTTCCTGTTCTAAGTAAGTCATCAGTCTAGATCCTTTATTGGTTTGTTATAGGTGTTGATGTTCTATGTAAGTCTTCAGTCTAGATCCCTCCATTGGCTTGTTTTAGGTGTTCCTGTTCTATGTAAGTCATCAGTCTAGATCCTTTATTGGTTTGTTATAGGTGTTCCTGTTCTAAGTAAGTCATCAGTCTAGATCCTTTATTGGTTTGTTATAGGTGTTGATGTTCTATGCAAGTCATCAGTCTAGATCCCTCATTGGTTTGTTTTAGGTGTTCCTGTTCTATGTAAGTCATCAGTCTAGATCCTTTATTGGTTTGTTATAGGTGTTCCTGTTCTATGTAAGTCATCAGTCTAGATCCTTTATTGGTTTGTTATAGGTGTTCATGTTCTATGTAAGTCATCAGTCTAGATCCTTTATTGGTTTGTTATAGGTGTTCATGTTCTATGCAAGTCATCAGCCTAGATCCCTTATTGGTTTGTTATAGGTGTCTCTGTTCTAAGTACCAGTAAGTATCCAATTTTTAGCATTTGGCTTGTTTTGAAATGTAGAATGATATCTTGGAGATTTTTTTAATTCTTCTGTAACAACGGTATCAGTTTGTTATTTCAAAGTGACGATAGGAAAATGTTCGTGCATGTCAATAAAAACGTAGATATCTAATATGACTTTATGTTCGTCTTTATCTACGATATCTTAAAAAAAATTGTTCACATTTAAGCCATTCCAGTCTGACTTGTTTTCATACGTTTTTTAGTCTGTTAGATTCCAGTATTTTATGGTTTGTTTTATAGGTTTCCAGGGATCACGTTTGAGGGTGATTCGGGCAAAGAAGTCGCCTTGGTGAGGTTGACTTCGCTTTGATATACCGTTTCTAGTTCTTATAAATGGTTCATTTAGAAAATTCCTTTTCTTTGTACATTTTGTATATCATAGGCTCTTTGTAAGGGTGTCTTGTTCTTATGAATGGAAGCCGTTAGCCCCATAAACATTTCTTCACTCATTCTTCTGTATATCACTTGTATATCTTGACCTTCACCAAGCCTTCAGAATCATTGCGATGTATATGCCGGTACAGGCTGTAGCTTCATACAACTTATTTTAGTGTTTTTTCTGTATATACATCTGTCTATATGGCTTGTGTGTTTTTATTCTCTTCTGTATAATGTATGCATCTGTCTATATTCCATACAACATTATAAATAACAATTAAGTAAGAAACAATTATGATCAAGGGAAGAAATATCTTTTTAATATCTTTTAGTAAATAGTATTTTTTTCACTGTCTGATCTTTCTTCAAAATCAGCTGTCATTTTTAGGTGGTTTTGTTTATGGCTGCCATTATTAACGAATAATTCTATGTGAAATAACAAATTATACAACTCATTTGATCAAATTCTATAACATGTAGACATTTTGGACATTTGAAGAAATGTTCTATTTTTATTAATGGCAACTATCTTGGATGACCCAAAGTACTTTTTTGTTTAATTTAACTCAGTACTTTTAGGGAGAAAATTAAAATGTGAAGAAATAACAATGCCTGAGAACAATGAACATGTAGACAATTCTACTAAATCATAGCTTCATATTTTCATGACATGGTCGCACACAATAATTCGACAACAGATAGCAACCAATTCATATCTCAATTTGTTTATGACATGGCTGCCTAAAATAACTCAATAGAGAACAACCAATTCATACCTCAATTTTTTTATGACATGGTCGTCTACAATATCTCAATAGAGAACAACCAATTCATACCTCAATTTTTTTATGACATGGTCGTCTACAATAACTCAATAGAGAACAACCAATAAACCAATAAATACCTCAATATTTTTTACGACATGGCCACCTACAATATGGGCAACATATATATTATTTCGGCCACCTATTAATTTAAAAGGTATATCAGATTCTTATACCACTATATACATGTACAAGGTACATGTATAACTACATAGTCCATGGCAGTCATATTAGATGTCTGGTCAGATTACATTGAGAGTTTTTAGGGTCATCCATATAGATAACTCCTCCATACTGACCAGAAATGTTTGGGAGACTATTGTCATACATAAAATATATTCCAATTGACCACAAAAATGTGGCAGGGTTTAACTGGTTAATAGGATTCATATGTTCTTTATCATGCTAGAAAGTAAACAATACCACAAGTTTTCTTCAAAATCTATACATCAAAATAACTAGACTGGAAACAAACAAAGTATTTCCACCACCCACCCCCATCAACTTCATTGACAATGGATCATGAATGTCTAATATACAATCAATTATAAGTATATTATACTTGTCATTCTATCAGATGACATACATTTATTAAAGAATCTACACTTTTAAATTTGATATCATTTTTTTTCCATATATGAAATTACAGGAAAACCTCATCCAACCTTTTTTTTATATAAAATGTGACCCACTTTAACTACAGTATATGTTTTCTACTTGGTTCATATTAGTTATAGATCTATGTTAGCGGTAGACAAACTAGAGGCTCAGCACTGAGCTGAGGAGGCTGTGTCGCTCACCTTTCATTCTGCTTTGAGGAAACTTAATACAGAACCTTCCATAGGTGCTTCCCACCAAATTTCGGCTCATTTTGGCAAAGTAGTTTCAGAGAAGAAGATTTTTAGAAATCGACCAATCTAAAACAAGAATTGCCTGTGGCAGCCATGTTTGTTAACGGATCAAAACAAAATGAGCAAATTCTATAGAGGATCTTCCTTAGATGCTTCTTACCAAGTTTCATATCATTTGGTCAAGTGGTTTCAGAGGAAAAGCTGTTTTAGAAATCGACCAATAAGAAACAAGAATTTCCTATGACGACCATGTTTGTTAACGGATCAAAACGGAATGAGCAATTCCCATAGAGGACCTTCCATAGATGCATCCTACCACGTTTCGGTCCATTTGGCCAAGATGTTTCAGAGTAGAAGATTTTTAGAAATTGACCAATCAGAAACAAGAATTGCCTGTAGTGGCCATGTTTGTTAATGGATCAGGATAAAATGAGCAGCAATCTTTATACAGAACCTTCCATAGATGCTTCCTACCAAGTTTCGGTTCATTTGGCCAAGCGGTTTCAGAGGAGAAGTTTTTTAGAAATCAACCAATCGGAAACAAGAATGGTCTGTGGTGGCCATGTTTGTTAATGGATCGGGACGAAATGAGCAATCATAACAGAGGACTTTCCATAGATGCTTCCTACCAAGTTTCGGTTTATTTGACCAAGCGGTTTCAGAGGAGAAGAATCTAAAAAATCAGCCAATCAGAAACAAGAATCGTCTGTGGCGGCCATGTTTGTTAACGGATCGGGACGGAATGAGCATTATTTATAGAGAACCTTCCATAGATGCTTCCTATCAAGTTTCGGATCATTTGGCCAAACGATTTCAGAGGAGAAGATTTTTAGAAATCAACTAATCAGAAACAAGAATTGCCTGTAGCGGCCATGTTTGTAAATGGATCAGGACGAAATGAGCACTCTTTATAGAGGATCACCCATAGGTGCTTCCTACCAAGTTTCGGATCATTTGGCCAAGCAATTTCAGAGGACAAGATTAAAATGTGAAAAGTTAACGAACGACGGATGCCAAGTGATGGCAAAAGCTCACAGTGCCTTTGGCAAGGTGAGCTATAAATGACAAAAGTATCCCTTGCCATTTTTTAGGATTAAAATCTGTCTCTGATTCATTCAAGACCATAACAAGGTCAGATTCGTCCTTATCATCCATGTGGTAAACATTAAAAGTAAAAAGAAAATCGCTATCGGAAACAGATTTTTGTATCCGGAACTGAAATGTTTTTAACGTAAATAATTTTCCGGAAATGACTAAAAAGACCCGTCTTTCTGTTCGGTTTTGAATAGTACTTTTAGTTACATCTTGTCAGCTGAACGTTTTTTCAAACATGCGTTACTGGTTTGAAATTTAACAAAGAAAATTTGGAGTACCGTAAATATTTCATTTGCCAAAGTGGCGATCGCAACTGAATTTTTATTAGCCACATCTGAAATTTAATCGTCCATGGCAAGTGTGGCGACCTTTAGCGCTAACACAGGTTATAAATGAAGTATCAAAATCTGCAAAGTATACAAAAATACAAAGAACCATTTAAAAAATAGAATTTGTTTTGATGTTTCAAGCACTAATTGGCAATCAAATCTTTCCAATCTGTTGAATTTTTGAAACTCTACACCCCTTGTCATTCTTTTAACAATACAAAATGAAAGATGAAAAGATTAACAATTCAGAAGTTTAAAACAGGATATTAATATACAAATGTTCAAGTATCATAATTTATAAACCTTAAAGTACCAACAAATAGGTGAAAGTTGATTTTGTTTTATATACAATAAGTATCAGTTACAAGGATGTCAGAGTTGTCTCCCTCTAATCATTCATATGGATTTTGAAATGTCATTTTTTTTTAGATATTGATATTTCGTAACATGCATACTAGTATAAAATGATATTTTTTCTTATTTGTAAATCTATTACCGTAACAAGAATTGAGAACCACTCAAAACCTTAGTACAAAAAAAGAAAAAGTGCCACTTCTAACAAAAACATAAGTCCATTCAGGTCATAGTGATCTATTTTTAGCAAATGTCAATGTTTTAAAAGTCAAAGTTTTACCAAATAAAACCAAATAAAATATGAGTTTAAATTTAGTAAAATGCTTGAGTACATGTAGATAAATATGTATCTTCTACTAGTATTTGAAACAGAATTTTCTCCATGCCAAGCAGCAAGTACTAATTCATATTCTCATTATTTTATTTCTAGTGTACATGTGTCTTGTACATATATCATTCCAGAAAGTCTTAATTCATAAATTTCAAGAGCCATATGCAGTATAAAGTCTTTGATAAGCATGGACATGTAGTCATGATAAGATAGCTGAAAAATTACTGACAAACACTACTAATGAAACTTCTTCTTAGATGCTGAAGACAAAACTATACCCTGTATTAGTATAGCTCACCTGATTATTCATACAGTTTGTGTTTCATGTTCAATGATGTCTACATTTTTAGAAAAAATATTTCATTTTCATGGAGAATCTCATATACATGTACATATACATTATTTGTTCCAACAAATCATTTAGACTTACACCATTTTTGCTGGAACATGAAAGTAACCAACTACGCAAGAGACGGCCACAAAGTGTTGACAAAAGCTCATATGACTTTCTGTCAGCTGAGCTAAAAATTAATGTCAATGAATAGAAAGAAAAGTTTGAAGATACAAAAAGGGTATTACGTAATCAGAAGCCGTAAAAGAAGGACAGACAATACAATGACTACAATATACAAAAGGGGTATTACGTAATCAGAAGCCGTAAAAGAAAGACAGACAATACAATGACTACAAGATACAAAAGGGGTATTACGTAATCAGAAGCTGTAAAAGAAGGACAGACAACACAATGGCCAAAAAAAGTGCGAACAACGATCTACAAAACTCTACACAGAAAACTAAAACTTGAGCAACACGAACCCCACAATTCTCATGATTATTTGTGACACATATATTCCATAACGGTTATCAAAGTCATGGTGGTGAACGTAACACTTTTTTTTTGGTTCAGTAGCTTCCTCGTCAGCAGCAACACTCTATCAAGGAAATCATGATAGGAACCACAAGCTTTGGAATTTTGCATCAAATGAGAGATATATACTCTGTATGCAGGTGCTGCTGGAATGTTGCTACATATAAATGGAAATAATAAAGTCTGCAATCGCTCAATCATGTTTAGCTTCTGACGCATATATATATTTTCCATTACTTCCTGCAATGTATCAGCCATACACATTGGGGTAAGGGCAATGGTGTTTTAACGCCACTTTTAACAATATTTCAGTCATATCGTGGTGGTCAGTTTTATTGGTGGAGGAAATTGGACTAACCGGTACCTGGAGAAAACCACTGACTTGCCGCAAGTTACTTTCAAATTTTATCACAGAATGTTGTATCAAGAACACCTCGCCATGAGTGGGGTTTGAACTTACATTGTACAACGTTAATGGTGATAGACATTAATTGCATAGGTACCATATGATCATGATGGCCCCCATGGCATACATTTGGTGAAAAAGGTCAGAAAATAGCATTCATTTTATGTTAAAATACAAACTTTTTTGAAAATATAACTAATATGACATTTAAGACTGAGTTATCAAAGAAATCAATAACAAAGATTTAACTGTGAACAAAAAAATCAAGAAAAGGGAGGTAATACAGATATACATTGTAATTGTAAGATTTTATGGGCAAGTCCTGATTATGAGTTTTGAAAATAGTGAGTTCCAGAAAATTTTGAAAAGTCTAACAAATTTAGCATAGTTTGTTTCTTTGCTATTATTTCATATCAGTTTGTTGAAGTGATTTTTATGTTTATTGTGGTAGAATTTTTTACAATTATAATTTTGTTTTTATTGAATGTTCAGTAAAATAAACAAAACAATATAATATTGGACCCTATTTATATTTTCATGCACAATACATATGTACATGTTTGATTTTGGTTTGGTTTTATTGTGTTTAACAGCACTTTCAACAATATTTCAGCTATATCGTGCTGGTCAGTTTTATTGGTGGAGGAAACCGGAGGACCCGAAGAAAACCACTGACCTGCCACAAGTCACTGACAAACTTTATCACATAATGTTGTACGCCTCGCTCTGGGCGAGAGTCGAACCCACAACATCAGTGGTGATTAGCACAGATTGCATAGGTAGTCTTAAATCCAACTACCATACGATCACGGCCACGACGGCCCCTGTATGTCTATGGTATAGTAACATTAACAGACAAACAATGATAGTCTATTGTCAGTTATAGAGCGAAAGGTTGTTGTTTAATGCAAAATGATCAATTTTTCAGCTTTGAGTATACATGGCAAGAACATTTTATTTCCAATGAAATGGTGATGAACAATTTACATTCAATGAAATGACGATTGTCGATATGTCCATTTTGTACTTGACTAACATGCTTAATTGGATATTTATAGTGTTAGTTCACTGAAACAACATGTCACTCCACTCTGGCACATTATATTTCTGATTCCGAGTCAACAAGTCTTTGCTCTTACTTCTTAAGGCTGTGAGCTTAGCGGAGAGGTTCAGAGTCAACCAGTCTTTGTTCTTACTTCTTAAGGCTGTGAGCTTAGCGGAGAGGTTCAGAGTCAACCAGTCTTTGCTCTTACTTCATAAGGCTGTGAGCTTAGAGGAGAGGTTCCGAGTCAACCAGTCTTTGCTCTTACTTCTTAAGGCTGTGAGCTTAGAGGAGAGGTTCAGAGTCAACCAGTCTTTGCTCTTACTTCTTAAGGCTGTGAGCTTAGAGGAGAGGTTCAGAGTCAACCAGTCTTTGCTCTTACTTCTTAAGGCTGTGAGCTTAGAGGAGAGGTTCAGAGTCAACCAGTCTTTGCTCTTACTTCTTAAGGCTGTGAGCTTAGAGGAGAGGTTCAGAGTCAACCAGTCTTTGCTCTTACTTCATAAGGCTGTGAGCTTAGAGGAGAGGTTCAGAGTCAACCAGTCTTTGCTCTTACTTCATAAGGCTGTGAGCTTAGCGGAGAGGTTCAGAGTCAACCAGTCTTTGTTCTTACTTCTTAAGGCTGTGAGCTTAGCGGAGAGGTTCAGAGTCAACCAGTCTTTGCTCTTACTTCATAAGGCTGTGAGCTTAGCGGAGAGGTTCAGAGTCAACCAGTCTTTGTTCTTACTTCATAAGGCTGTGTGCTTAGAGGAGAGGTTCAGAGTCAACCAGTCTTTGCTCTTACTTCATAAGGCTGTGAGCTTAGAGGAGAGGTTCAGAGTCAACCAGTCTTTGTTCTTACTTCATAAGGCTGTGAGCTTAGCGGAGAGGTTCAGAGTCAACCAGTCTTTGCTCTTACTTCTTAAGGCTGTGAGCTTAGAGGAGAGGTTCAGAGTCAACCAGTCTTTGCTCTTACTTCTTAAGGCTGTGAGCTTAGAGGAGAGGTTCAGAGTCAACCAGTCTTTGTTCTTACTTCTTAAGGCTGTGAGCTTAGAGGAGAGGTTCAGAGACAACCAGTCTTTGCTCTTACTTCTTAAGGCTGTGAGCTTAGCGGAGAGGTTCAGAGTCAACCAGTCTTTGCTCTTACTTCTTAAGGCTGTGAGCTTAGCGGAGAGGTTCAGAGTCAACCAGTCTTTGCTCTTACTTCATAAAGCTGTGAGCTTAGAGGAGAGGTTCAGAGTCAACCAGTCTTTGCTCTTACTTCATAAGGCTGTGAGCTTAGCGGAGAGGTTCAGAGTCAACCAGTCTTTGCTCTTACTTCTTAAGGCTGTGAGCTTAGCGGAGAGGTTCAGAGTCAACCAGTCTTTGCTCTTACTTCATAAGGCTGTGAGCTTAGCGGAGAGGTTCAGAGTCAACCAGTCTTTGTTCTTACTTCATAAGGCTGTGAGCTTAGCGGAGAGGTTCAGAGTCAACCAGTCTTTGCTCTTACTTCTTAAGGCTGTGAGCTTAGAGGAGAGGTTCAGAGTCAACCAGTCTTTGCTCTTACTTCTTAAGGCTGTGAGCTTAGAGGAGAGGTTCAGAGTCAACCAGTCTTTGCTCTTACTTCTTAAGGCTGTGAGCTTAGCGGAGAGGTTCAGAGTCAACCAGTCTTTGCTCTTACTTCATAAGGCTGTGAGCTTAGAGGAGAGGTTCAGAGTCAACCAGTCTTTGTTCTTACTTCTTAAGGCTGTGAGCTTAGCGGAGAGGTTCAGAGTCAACCAGTCTTTGCTCTTACTTCTTAAGGCTGTGAGCTTAGAGGAGAGGTTCAGAGTCAACCAGTCTTTGCTCTTACTTCTTAATGCTGTGAGCTTAGAGGAGAGGTTCAGAGTCAACCAGTCTTTGTTCTTACTTCTTAAGGCTGTGAGCTTAGAGGAGAGGTTCAGAGTCAACCAGTCTTTGCTCTTACTTCATAAGGCTGTGAGCTTAGCGGAGAGGTTCAGAGCCAACCAGTCTTTGTTCTTACTTCTTAAGGCTGTGAGCTTAGCAGAGAGGTTCAGAGTCAACCAGTCTTTGCTCTTACTTCATAAGGCTATGAGCTTAGAGGAGAGGTTCAGAGTCAACCAGTCTTTGCTCTTACTTCTTAAGGCTGTGAGCTTAGAGGAGAGGTTCAGAGTCAACCAGTCTTTGCTCTTACTTCATAAGGCTGTGAGCTTAGAGGAGAGGTTCAGAGTCAACCAGTCTTTGCTCTTACTTCATAAGGCTGTGAGCTTAGAGGAGAGGTTCAGAGTCAACCAGTCTTTGCTCTTACTTCATAAGGCTGTGAGCTTAGAGGAGAGGTTCAGAGTCAACCAGTCTTTGCTCTTACTTCATAAGGCTGTGAGCTTAGAGGAGAGGTTCAGAGTCAACCAGTCTTTGTTCTTACTTCTTAAGGCTGTGAGCTTAGAGGAGAGGTTCAGAGACAACCAGTCTTTGCTCTTACTTCTTAAGGCTGCGAGCTTAGCGGAGAGGTTCAGAGTCAACCAGTCTTTGCTCTTACTTCTTAAGGCTGTGTGCTTAGAGGAGAGGTTCAGAGTCAACCAGTCTTTGTTCTTACTTCATAAGGCTGTGAGCTTAGCGGAGAGGTTCAGAGTCAACCAGTCTTTGCTCTTACTTCATAAGGCTGTGAGCTTAGAGGAGAGGTTCAGAGTCAACCAGTCTTTGCTCTTACTTCATAAGGCTGTGAGCTTAGAGGAGAGGTTCAGAGTCAACCAGTCTTTGTTCTTACTTCATAAGGCTGTGAGCTTAGCGGAGAGGTTCAGAGTCAACCAGTCTTTGCTCTTACTTCTTAAGGCTGTGAGCTTAGCGGAGAGGTTCAGAGTTAACCAGTCTTTGCTCTTACTTCATAAGGCTGTGAGCTTAGAGGAGAGGTTCAGAGTCAACCAGTCTTTGTTCTTACTTCTTAAGGCTGTGAGCTTAGCGGAGAGGTTCAGAGTCAACCAGTCTTTGCTCTTACTTCATAAGGCTGTGAGCTTAGAGGAGAGGTTCAGTCAACCAGTCTTTGCTCTTACTTCTTAAGGCTGTGAGCTTAGAGGAGAGGTTCAGAGTCAACCAGTCTTTGCTCTTACTTCATAAGGCTGTGAGCTTAGAGGAGAGGTTCAGAGTCAACCAGTCTTTGCTCTTACTTCTTAAGGCTGTGAGCTTACAGGAGAGGTTCAGAGTCAACCAGTCTTTGCTCTTACTTCTTAAGGCTGTGAGCTTAGAGGAGAGGTTCAGAGTCAACCAGTCTTTGCTCTTACTTCTTAAGGCTGTGAGCTTAGCGGAGAGGTTCAGTCAACCAGTCTTTGTTCTTACTTCTTAAGGCTGTGAGCTTAGAGGAGAGGTTCAGAGTCAACCAGTCTTTGCTCTTACTTCTTAATGCTGTGAGCTTAGAGGAGAGGTTCAGAGTCAACCAGTCTTTGTTCTTACTTCTTAAGGCTGTGAGCTTAGCGGAGAAGTTCAGAGTCAACCAGTCTTTGCTCTTACTTCATAAGGCTGTGAGCTTAGCGGAGAGGTTCAGAGTCAACCAGTCTTTGCTCTTACTTCATAAAGCTGTGAGCTTAGCAGAGAGGTTCAGAGTCAACCAGTCTTTGTTCTTACTTCTTAAGGCTGTGTGCTTAGAGGAGAGGTTCAGAGTCAACCAGTCTTTGTTCTTACTTCTTAAGGCTGTGAGCTTAGCGGAGAGGTTCAGAGTCAACCAGTCTTTGCTCTTACTTCATAAAGCTGTGAGCTTAGCGGAGAGGTTCAGAGTCAACCAGTCTTTGTTCTTACTTCTTAAGGCTGTAAGCTTAGCGGAGAGGTTCAGAGTCAACCAGTCTTTGTTCTTACTTCTTAAGGCTGTGAGCTTAGAGGAGAGGTTCAGAGTCAACCAGTCTTTGTTCTTACTTCTTAAGGCTGTGAGCTTAGAGGAGAGGTTCAGAGTCAACCAGTCTTTGCTCTTACTTCTTAAGGCTGTGAGCTTAGAGGAGAGGTTCAGAGTCAACCAGTCTTTGTTCTTACTTCTTAATGCTGTGAGCTTAGCGGAGAGGTTCAGAGTCAACCAGTCTTTGTTCTTACTTCTTAATGCTGTGAGCTTAGAGGAGAGGTTCAGAGTCAACCAGTCTTTGCTCTTACTTCATAAAGCTGTGAGCTTAGAGGAGAGGTTCAGAGTCAACCAGTCTTTGCTCTTACTTCTTAAGGCTGTGAGCTTAGAGGAGAGGTTCAGAGTCAACCAGTCTTTGCTCTTACTTCATAAGGCTGTGAGCTTAGCGGAGAGGTTCAGAGTCAACCAGTCTTTGCTCTTACTTCTTAAGGCTGTGAGCTTAGCGGAGAGGTTCAGAATCAACCAGTCTTCGCTTTTACTTCTTAAGGCTGTGAGCTTAGCGGAGAGGTTCAGAGTCAACCAGTCTTTGCTCTTACTTCATAAGGCTGTGAGCTTAGCGGAGAGGTTCAGAGTCAACCAGTCTTTGTTCTTACTTCATAAGGCTGTGAGCTTAGCGGAGAGGTTCAGAGTCAACCAGTCTTTGCTCTTACTTCATAAGGCTGTGAGCTTAGAGGAGAGGTTCAGAGTCAACCAGTCTTTGCTCTTACTTCATAAGGCTGTGAGCTTAGAGGAGAGGTTCAGAGTCAACCAGTCTTTGCTCTTACTTCTTAAGGCTGTGAGCTTAGAGGAGAGGTTCAGAGTCAACCAGTCTTTGCTCTTACTTCTTAAGGCTGTGAGCTTAGAGGAGAGGTTCAGAGTCAACCAGTCTTTGTTCTTACTTCTTAAGGCTGTGAGCTTAGAGGAGAGGTTCAGGGTCAACCAGTCTTTGCTCTTACTTCTTAAGACTGTGAGCTTAGAGGAGAGGTTCAGAGTCAACCAGTCTTTGCTCTTACTTCATAAGGCTGTGAGCTTAGAGGAGAGGTTCAGAGTCAACCAGTCTTTGCTCTTACTTCATAAAGCTGTGAGCTTAGAGGAGAGGTTCAGAGTCAACCAGTCTTTGCTCTTACTTCATAAAGCTGTGAGCTTAGAGGAGAGGTTCAGAGTCAACCAGTCTTTGCTCTTACTTCTTAAGGCTGTGAGCTTAGAGGAGAGGTTCAGAGTCAACCAGTCTTTGCTCTTACTTCTTAAGGCTGTGAGCTTAGCGGAGAGGTTCAGAGTCAACCAGTCTTTGCTCTTACTTCTTAAGGCTGTGAGCTTAGCGGAGAGGTTCAGAGTCAACCAGTCTTTGCTCTTACTTCATAAGGCTGTGAGCTTAGAGGAGAGGTTCAGAGTCAACCAGTCTTTGCTCTTACTTCATAAAGCTGTGAGCTTAGCGGAGAGGTTCAGAGTCAACCAGTCTTTGCTCTTACTTCATAAAGCTGTGAGCTTAGCGGAGAGGTTCAGAGTCAACCAGTCTTTGTTCTTACTTCTTAAGGCTGTGAGCTTAGAGGAGAGGTTCAGAGTCAACCAGTCTTTGTTCTTACTTCTTAAGGCTGTGAGCTTAGCGGAGAGGCAGCAAATACCAATTTTACAGTCTTTGATCCGATCACGGCTCCACAATCAATCACACTCATTGTGACTCAAGCCTGCTAACCATATGTAACACTACATTCACATTAAATATTCAGATCTCAATAAATATATTTGATTAAAAGCACTAAAGTTTATGGCTGATCATTGTAAAAGAGGTCAATCAGAGTTCATAATTTACTTCTGTCCTCAATGATCTGCTGCTATTTATGCTACCTTTTGGGTCAAATTCTCTATGTTCTTGCATGTTTTCATGAATAATGATAAATATCAGTTTAATTCCTACCCCTAGATCATATATGTCAATGATCATACTTTCAAATTTGACAAATAAGGTGGTCTTCATGGCCGCCTCAGGTTAAGGCCTCCATAAGTTCTTGTGTAAATCATGGTGCAAAATTATGCAATCTGGGCTTCTCCTTACACCTAATTTCAGTTTTGACAAAAACACTATTTTTATGTATTTCCATTTTCCACAAACTTGTTCAATGATAGTATCATAGTATTATTTGGTTATAATACTTTAAATTTACAGCATTCTTGCTTTTTATTATTTCCCCCATCCCTAAATCATAAAGTTTGGACAAAGAAAGAAAGGCAAAGAAGGTAGGGCAGCTCTCCTTAAAGAACACACCTCTATACCAAAAGATAGTAGTAATTCTACATTGAATGAAACAAGAAATACATACTAGAGAGACTATCATTTTCTACAGATTAGAGAGACTATCATTTATACATACTAGAGAGACTATCATTAATCTTTCCAACTTTAAGATTGTCCACATGAAACTTTTTTAAGATGCCCCTCTAGACTTTCCCATCCTCTCCCATCGTACAATTAACATCTTGCCACTCCTTAAATCAATTTTTCTCATAAACTGGCAAACATGGTTACCATCCACACTCCCTTTGAGCCATTTTCACTTTCAAACAATTCTATCTTAAAATAAACGTCCATATTCTGAAGAATCTGCACGATAACATGTGAGGCAGACATTCTCCATTCTTGATGTGATCTCTACCAATCATGTTTGTTGTTTTGAAGACAATATTATTTCAACCAATCAAAAGGTTGTTTGTATCAGCTTTCAGTAACATTTTATAAAACCAGACCCAGAAAAGAGAGAAAATAAATCAGAATTTGCTACAATGCTGAGTGCAGTATGATATGATTGAAGCATGTCGACAAGGGAAAGTTGAACAAGTACATTAAAAGCACGTGTGAACACAATATTTTGCTTGACACAATGTGTTGGACCAGTGACTGAAATTTTTGGGCCAGTAAAAAATTAGTCACTGGTCCAAATGGCATAATGGTGGCCCAAACATTTTGTGACATTTTTTTTTATGAAAAAAAGACATCAGATATCAATATATTAATATATAATCAATTAGTTTTCAGATTAATTGTTTTTTTATCAATAACATTAAAATTAATTCTTTCACTAGTCTCACAGGGGTTGGGCTCTTCAAGGTAATTTTGGTAGGTACAGGTGTGCAGCTGAAATTGCGAAAACGATTTTCTCTCCGTTGTTGGGGAAAAGTTTTTCAATGATTACCTAAGGATTGACACAAAAAGGTTTCCGATTTCTGTTAAATGAAATTCGTACATGTACATTTTGCAGCAGATTGAACGAATAAATTTTCGAACTGTGGAAGATACCAGATCGTAAACATTATAAGTTGACAGAATTCTCTTTATTGTTCACAACTTTCCACTTTGTCCGTGATTTTTAACAATTTTAATAATTAAATCATAAAGAAACAAAAAAACACGTTTCTTTTCTAATATTTAGTGAATACTTGTGTATTACATGAAAACATTTATTGATTGGCTCGATAAAAATACATAATTGGGGAGAACAGTAAATTACATTAGCTGTGTATTCATTGGCTACAAAATGTATTTGGATCAATTGCTGTGCTCGCAACAAACAGTTTTCGACTAGAACAGAAGAGTTATCTACCGTTGAAGTTACAGTTAATGTCCGATTTCGGTAAAACAACAATTTTTACCGGTCTTTTAGGCAATCGCCCAAACGTTTTTTGTTGGGCCAGTGACTACCTAATTTGGAGCAGCTTTTGGTCGCCGGAATAAGATATTAGTCGCATTTGGCGACTGGGCGACCGTCCATTTCAGGCAATATGTTGAACCCACTAAATTTTGCACATTTGTCTTGTGTTAGTGTTGCTAGCTGCAACAATCTATCAAAGACATCCTAATCCTGGTAAGAAACACAGCTTTGGGATATTGTATCAACAGCGATGTATAATTCATATTCCGCTTGAATGTAACATTTTGTACCTCGCATACACTTACATTGTACATACCTGTTAACCCTCCCCCTTTTCGCGGGAGTCTCCCGCGTAAGAACCTTATCTCCCGCATGGACTGGGTCTCATGCGCGGGAGACATTAATCTCCCACACACACCTTTACCTCCCCCCCAACAAAAAAATCAAGTACAATAAAATCTTGACCTACATTTTGCGATCAATATTTCTGGAAATTCCCCATTTGGAACTCGCGCGCTGATGAAAAACGCCGAGAGATACGAATTCGATGGTAAAGGTGTTTAAATGATATCCGGTTATTGATCTGTTTGACACCTTTACAGGTAAATTGGGTCATGGAGATTAATTAAGGTGTTGAAGATTATACAACAATTATCCACTGATTGACAGTTAATTGGGGATAAGGAAGTGGGTTTGTGGCACACGCTTAGATGACTAGAAGTGTGACAGCGGCAATTAAAAATAGTTATAAATCGTTGTGCAAACAGGAGTCGGACAACCTTTGATGCCGAGGAAAACTTCTTATTTCGATCAAACGTGCAATGAATTCATCTCGGATTGAGTTGTTATGGCTTGTTTGGGATCAAAGCCGATCAAAGTATTATTTAAGGACTAAGTTCCAGGATGGAATTGATAAACCACAAAAATGCCAAAACGTATGCTATCACCCAACGCACCAGCAGCAAAGTGACTTTTTAACTTTAGTGCTCTATGACTTTATTGTTCAGAGCATTCTGTCTTCATTGTTATTGCTTTGTTATAACCTTATGATTATGAATGATTATGAATAAATTATAAATACAGTTTTTATCCTTCATTCATCATATGAAACACTACTAATACGACAGAAATGTAAACAATATATATTGAAATGGGATGCAGTTGGTTCAATACTGAAACAAACAAAAAGAAAACATCAATTAACAATAAAAACATGCATCAAATACGTCGATAAAAAATCTCCAGTTATGAGACCAAATCTCCAGCCAAAAATTTACAAATCTCCAGTTGTAGCATAGCAACTCTTATCACATGTATGCAACTACAAGGTACAATTTTGTGCATTTAAAGGCGACGCACAAAATCTCCCCCTTAGAAGAGTTGGTAGGGGGGAGATCTCCCCCCTAGCAGTTCCCAGAGGTTAACAGGTATGATTGTTTGAAATTAATTTGTATTAGACACTGGACATGTGTTTCACTTAAAAAAAAATGAATGGATTTCAAAATGTTTGCTGGATCACTGGAGGCAAGTTAATTTTCTTGTCCCTGCCAAACCCCCTCCTGCCCAATAAAATAATAATTTCATTCAAAGTCCTGCATTCTGGTACATAATATAATATAAGAATATTCAATAAAGATGATATGTGTATAAAAACCTGAGCTGTTTACCAATATAAAGATTGAAGAACTAGTTATATTTTCAATCGACTTTCATTGAGTTTGTTAATAGGAACAGGACAAGTTTCCTAGCTTAATTTCAATATTCATATTCATAGTGTCATCAATACTATTTGTTGTATAATAATATGAGACAGGTGCAACCTGAAACGCTCCCGAAGAACAGTCATTTTTCTTCCTGTTTACAAAATATCAAGCTTAAAAATAACACTATCTAAAACTCTACAACTGAAAACTTTGGATTTCTTGCAGCAGACGATCACAATGAATATATGTCACTATATCAAAATTTGTATGAGTATCAGATAAGTTTATTTGTCTTTAATATGATATTTTGTCATTTAAAAATGTAATGTATTCATAACTATCTATGTTTACTGATTTAATATCATGTTAATGTTGGGAGGACATCAATGTTTGATTGATTTTTCTTATTAATAAAAACTTGAAATACAAATGTGATTTACATCATTTAGTTTCAATGTATACATACTGTATACTTACCGTAGTCGTAGTCGTGTAGATCGTAAAGGGAATCCCATTGAGATAAAATCATAATTGTACAATCTTGTTTAAATTCTAAACCTGATACTTCTGACTATACCTATATATCACATGTTATGGTATTATTGAAGGCTTACTTCCTGCTGCACAAATATACCTGCTCAGTCACCCTTTCGGCCTTTGACAAATAAACTTCCAAAGTTTTAATTTTAAATCTACAAACCTGTCTGAATATGCCATATTCTACTGCTTCATTGGCACCAGAATGAGTATAGTGTCTTGAACCTTCGATTTGTCTTCTGTACTACAGGCTGCTGATGGTGTTATGGAATCTTCATCCAAGATTTTGCAAGAATCAGTGATGAGGACTCGTAATAATAAGTTTTAATTTGACGTTATCTACATGCACACAATGTTAGACCTAGATTTTTGAAATGCAGAATGTTGTAAGAGAACGTCTTATTTGTTTTTAAGCGTATGTGACGATTGATTTCTCTTAAAAACCTGACTTTTTCATCGATAATTTCTAAAATTAACTTCTCCTTTTAAGCCGTACAACACAAACAGGTAACATATGAGTACGCTATTATAAAGTTCAACTATAAACGAAAACAGACATGTATATTTTCCACGAAAATGTGGTGTAAACTTTGTAGGAAAGTATATTTTATCATTTTTAATGCAGTGCTGATAAACAAATCAACGTTGAACAGAATGTAACAACTATTATTGAAATTAGCGGACTAATTTATGATTATTGGTATTTTGGAACTATTTTGAAGGTTCGCACAGAATGTCAAAAAGAAAACATTTCATTTTATTTTTCTTATTTTATTTTTTTCGGCAAATTTTAATTTGCAAGCAATTTCTATCAATTAAATATGCCAGGTATTGTTCGAAATATTTCGTAAAATTTGTAGGACATTTATCGAAACCAAATAAAACAAGACTGTTGAGATTACAATACAATCCAGCATGCAGCAGTGACCAATGTACAGATAAGATAAGATAAGATTGTATTGTCCAATCAAGGTCCCAGCAAGGGACAGAATCATTACAGTGATTTATATTACACAAAAAAACAATAAACATTCTAATACATAAATGTAATAAACAGTATACAAACAAGCAATTTGCAGAAATTGGTACATAAGTACTAAACATATCTATGTCTCTGACGAGTATAATATTTGGAAGAGTCCACTGGGCAATTACAAAAAAAAACACAAAAAGAACAATAAATATATATCATTTGTTGATATTGAATAAGTTATTAACTTCTTCTGAACGCCGAAATAGAAATAAACCCTTTTATATTTACAAGAGGCTAATTCAATGACAGAAGGCAGATTCAGCGTCCTCCCCATGACCAATGTACATACATGAGAGCAATGCCATTCATATACAGAGGTCATCAAGGGCCGGTGCCTAAAGGACATTTAGACTGGAAATGATTAAACAAAATGAAATTAAAATTAAATTAAAGTCCTCCTCATGGCCAATGTACAAGGAGGAAATTTGCATCATCCAGATACAGAGGCCATCAAGGGCAGGTGCATTAGGACCAATTTTCATCAATATATTCTTAAATGCATCAAGTGCCCAGTGGACCTCGCAACAGCTGTAGAAGAGAGAAACATCTCCCAACTTGATATCAAACTCCAGGAGAGAAGATTAAATATGTTTTAAAAAAGTACAGAGAGCACAAAGAATATCAATATTTATGGGTTTTTTCTAAAAAATATTCTGATTCCCAATATTCTGATTTTGGTGGAGAAAAAAAAATAATCTGATTCAGAGTTTTTGTCATATAACCTAATGTTAAATTCTGGAAAAAAATAAATATTCTAACTCTCGTGTTGTCCGAAAAAAAAATTCGGAACGAAACAAAAAACCATAACCCCATCCCCTGCAAGTTAAATGGTCGATCCCTAAGTTATATCTGGCGGGGTAATCAAACAATAATATTACTCCCAGATTAAACGCGAACATGATCAAAAGTTTATTTACTATCGATATAGAGTAAAGTGTGATGTCAAATATTCAATGCTGTGTCTAATTCATGATGTTAACAATAAGAACTAAAATAATTTTAATATTACTAGATGAAACTGTAGAATATTCTACTTTTTTATTTTACAATTTGTGTTCCCGTGATAAAAATTTAGTTTTTTCAAAATGTGTGGGGGGTGGGCAAAAACATTATTCCCCTTTACCCTCTCCCCGGCTCCTACGCGCCTGCATGTACAATGGATAAAAGAAAGGGAACAAAAAGAATACATTGATGAACAAAACACTACACAGAAAACTAGAGATGGAGCAACAACCAAGCCAAACAAAACAACCGTGTGAACTTGGTTCTCGGGAAAGATAAACAGTTCCTGTTCTACTTGTGGCACCCTTCAAATAACTTTTATCAAACATTATGTGGTAAGTCATGAATGGAGAAATGACGATAAAGGTAACATTATCAGTAGTCATTTGTGACACTGGTCAGTATTCCGTAACGGTTGCAAGTCATGGTGGCGACCGTAAGATGCTTTCAACTTAACCACTAGGAACCCTTGGGCTTGGTTCAGTTGCTTCTTCGTAGCATCAATCCTATATCAAGGAAATCCTGGTAAGAACCACGGGCTCTGGAATCTCATATCAACTGAGAGATATGTACTCCAGATGAAAAGCTGTTGGAATATGGCTACATGTAAATGCAAATTTCACAATGGGAAAATTTAATCAATCTCTTTTGTCGTAAAGCTTCGTTCTTGTCCGATTTGGATTTGAGGTTCTCAAATATCTGTTTTTCTGGCTCAGTAAATTGCATTTTCTGCAGTTAAATCCCCAACTCGATGCGGCAGAAGAAGTCTTTGATTAATTTTACAACAGCAAGATTAAGGTACGGTATTCAATTTTTATACCACTCATTAAGCGCAAATAGAGATATTTTTGTCTTGCATTGTCTTGCTATGCATCTCCAAGTAAAACTCTATTTTCGACGTCAAATCCCCAATTGACGCCGTAAACTATTCAAATACAATGCAGTTATTTTTAAAATGTCACTCTTTACTTGTTAAACAAAAATCATGAATGCCTGATAAGGATACTGAGGTGCACCAAGAGCACTTGTTAGTACATCATTCACTCAAACCCGCACCAAGAGCACTTGTTAGTACATCATTCACTCACCCCCGCACCAAGAGCACTTGTTAGTACATCATTCACTCACCCCCGCACCAAGAGCACTTGTTAGTACATCATTCACTTACCCCCGCACCAAGAGCATTTGTTAGTACATCATTCACTCACCCCCGCACCAAGAGCACTTGTTAGTACATCATTCACTCACCCCCGCACCAAGAGCACTTGTTAGTACATCATTCACTCACCCCCGCACCAAGAGCACTTGTTAGTACATCATTCACTTACCCCCGCACCAAGAGCATTTGTTAGTACATCATTCACTCACCCCCGCACCAAGAGCACTTGTTAGTACATCATTCACTCACCCCCGCACCAAGAGCACTTGTTAGTACATCATTCACTTACCCCCGCACCAAGAGCACTTGTTAGTACATCATTCACTCACCCCCGCACCAAGAGCACTTGTTAGTACATCATTCACTCACCCCCGCACCAAGAGCACTTGTTAGTACATCATTCACTTACCCCCGCACCAAGAGCACTTGTTAGTACATCATTCACTCACCCCCGCACCAAGAGCACTTGTTAGTACATCATTCACTCACCCCCGCACCAAGAGCATTTGTTAGTACATCATTCACTCACCCCCGCACCAAGAGCACTTGTTAGTACATCATTCACTCACCCCCGCCTATGTGGTGTTTAGTCTACACACGCGTTAGTAAATAGGACTTAAAATATCCACATGAAATACTTTAAAAAAAAACTAATTAAAAAAATAATGGTGAGCAATATATCAACTCAGAAAATAGTGAGTGAATGACTGAGTGGTTATTGTTTAACATCAATTCATCAATTTTCCAGCTATATCATCAGGAAATATAATAAACGGTTATCGTTTTATAAAAAAACCAAACAAAAACAAACACACACACACCAACACACACACACAGTTTCTGCTTTTTTAGTAATACATATTTTATTAATACGTTTTTTTATCTTTCACACCAGCACCACCTTTATTGATATTTAAACAAGTATAGTTACAGAAAATAATTAATAAACAAGTATAGTTACAGAAAATAATTAATAAACAAGTATAGTTACAGAAAATAATTAATAAACAAGTATAGTTACAGAAAATAATTAATAAACAAGTATAGTTACAGAAAATAATTAATAAACAAGTATAGTTACAGAAAATAATTAATAAACAAGTATAGTTACAGAAAATAATTAATAAACAAGTATAGTTACAGAAAATAATTAATAAACAAGTATAGTTACAGAAAATAATTAATAAACAAGTATAGTTACAGAAAATAATTAATAAACAAGTATAGTTACAGAAAATAATTAATAAACAAGTATAGTTACAGAAAATAATTAATAAACAAGTATAGTTACAGAAAATAATTAATAAACAAGTATAGTTACAGAAAATAATTAATAAACAAGTATAGTTACAGAAAATAATTAATAAACAAGTATAGTTACAGAAAATAATTAATAAACAAGTATAGTTATAGAAAATAATTAATAAACAATCATAAATTTAACACCAATTCAAACCAGAAAACATCAATTTAAACTTAAATTGCAAAAAAAGAGATGTAATACAACTCAAAGACTTCATACATTCACATTCTCATATAGTCTACAAGAGTGGAACAGTTTGTCAGATGTCACTGTAACAGCAAATTCTATAAATACATTTAAAAGTAGGCTGAACCAAGGATTTGTATTCTACTATACAAATCCTTGGATGAACGAAGAATTTTTTTTTACCTACTTAGATCTTAATCAGTTATATGTTTTTAGTATTAATTATATCCTACCATCTTCAATGAACTTTTTATATTTTCGTTGCATTTATCCCTTGCTTTCGCTCGGGATAAAATATTTACGAAAATAATGTATTATTTTTTTTGAATTCTTTATCTTCACCTCCAATCTAGGAGATCGTGGATCAATAACAGGGTCTTGTCACTATCCACGTAAATATACTATCAATGCATAAACAGTCAAATAAAGACATACAGTCATCAGAAGTCTTCCCAAAAGGATACAACTGCTACCGTAAAGATCAGAAGGATGACACTCATGGAGGAGTATTCGAGCTGGTATCAGACAAATACCTCTCTACAGAACCACCAGAATTTCGAGTAAATGGGGCATGTGAATAACTATGAGTAAAACTATAAATACAAGGATTACCAGATCTACACATAAGAAGCTTTTATAGACCTCCGAAAACCACAGATGAGGCTTACCTTACAACTCTGAACCATTCAATCAGCAAGGTCGTATATAACCGAAACTGTAATGTACGACTAGGAGGGGACTTCAACCTTGGAGGTATTAACTGGCAAAACAGCTCAGTATCAACAGGGGCAAGGAACTCAAGAAACTGTCAGCAACTTCTTGACTTAACCAATGACCATGGCTTAGAAGCTTAGAAAAGATGGTAAAATCACCAACTCATTATACAGACTCCACAGAAGCCATCCTTGACCTATTTCTTACCAACAATGCCACATTAGTCAAGAAAGTGGAGGTAATACCAGGGATATCGGACCACGAAACAGTTTACATTGAATCAAGCCTAAGACCAGACAAGATTAAAAAGCCACCAAGAAAAGTTTTGCAATACAACAAAATGAACAAGCCAGAGATGATAAAGAAGCTACAAGAAACCAAGATCGAAATGAACAACGACCACCAAAATATGACTGTTGATGAAGTATGGGACATATTCAAGAAGAAAGTATTGGATGTAGTAGACCAAACAGTACCATCCAAGATGATAAATAACAACAAGAAAAGATTTCCCTGGATAACTAAGGAAATAAAAGCACTAATTCGAAAACGCAACAAGCTTTATCAGAAGAAAAAAAGAAACAAGAACTACAAAGAAATACCATGAATGTAAACGGACACTACAAAAGAAGATGAGATAAGAGTACTGGAAATATCTGGAAGGAATAATATCATTTGACACAACAGATACCAACTCAGAGAGACATCAGAAGCAGAAAAAGTTCTGGAGCTACATTAAAAATATGAAGAAAGACAACACATGAGTAGTCCCATTAAGAAACAACGGACTCTTAATCAATGACTCCAAACAGAAGGCTTGAAGTACTGAACACCCAATACCACTCGGTCTTTACACCGGAGGATGACACACCAATATCTGCATCTTTAGAGGATAACTACCCATCAATGCCGGAAATCAATGTCACCAATAACGGAGTAGAGAAACTTCTGAAAAACATCGATGCTAGCAAGGCCACTGGACCAGATGAAATCTCAGCAAGAATTCTGAAAGAATTTGCCCCCCAGTTGAGCCCATTATTAACTAACATCTTTAATAAATCCATCCAAGAGGGCGAAGTACCAAAAGATTGGAGGCAGGCAAATGTCATCCCGTATTTAAAAAAGGAGAAAAATACCTTGTCAGCAATTACAGACCTGTGTCACTGACATGTATATGCTGTAAGATCCTCGAGCATATAGTTGTGACAAGCATCTTGAACCACCTTGATGCACATCAGATCCTAGTAGACTGTCAACATGGATTTCGGGCCAAACGTAGCTGCGAGACACAGTTGTTGACTCTCTCACATGAGCTGACAGAAAATCTTCATAAGAGTATCCAAACTGACCTCAGCATATTGGATTTCTCCAAGGCATTCGATAAAGTGCCCCATAATAAACTACTGATGAAAATGGAGAATTATGGAATATGAGGTAACACCTGGAGATGGGTAAGATCCTTTCTGTCAGACAGAACTCAACAGGTTTTACTGGATGGGGAAAAGTAGTTAGGGAACGACCATTTAACTTGAAGGGGGGGGGGGGGGGGGGGGGTTATGGTTTTTTCTAAAAAAATATTCTGATTCCCAAAGTTGCTGAAAAAAATATTCTGATTTTGGTGGAGAAAACAACAAATAATCTGATTCAGATTTGTTGTCATATAACCTAATGTTAAATTCTGGAAAAAAAATTCGCGTTTTGCGTGACAAAAAAAAAAATATATTTTAACTCTTGTGTTGTCCGAAAAAAAAATTCTGAACGAAATAAAAAACCATAACCCCCACCCCTTCAAGTTAAATGGTCGGTCCCTTAGTGGAGTACCACAATGATCAGTATTGGGACCCTTCTGTTTTTGATATTCATCAATGACCTTCCAGTATCAGTTTCATCTAAAGCTCGACTTTTCGCAGATGACTGTATACTGTACAGGAACATATACACAAAGGCAGGCTGTAAAAAGTGGGAGAAAGCGTGGGGAAATGTAACTCGATGTCTATTACAAGATCACCATTTGAACATTGTTACTCTTAAAGGGCATATATTGGAAGACGTCAAAGAAGCAAAATATCTAGGACTCACG
This sequence comes from Bathymodiolus septemdierum, assembly GCA_963383655.1. Lineage (NCBI taxonomy): Eukaryota > Metazoa > Mollusca > Bivalvia > Mytilida > Modiolidae > Bathymodiolus > Bathymodiolus septemdierum. Next base: position 6,151,736 of record OY726521.1, read on the forward strand.
TTATCGAGCAATCTAACTTGAATACCCATATAGGAAACATCACCAGTAAAGCAAATACATTACTTGGATTTTTAAGAAGAAACTTGAAGATTAGAAACGAGTCAACGAAAGAAAATGCATATAAAGCAATAGTTAGATCAAACATAGAATACTGCTCAACAGTCTGGGCACCACATATAAAAAAGAACAAAGATGAAGTTGAAAAAGTCCAAAGGAGAGCAGGCAGCTCGTTTTGTCACAGGATGATATCACAATACTAGCAGTGTATCTTCCATGATCGACCACCTAAACTGGGAAAGCCTTGAACAAAGACGTCAAAAAGCAAGAGTCATCATGCTTTATAAGATCATACACAACGAAGTAGACATCAACCCTCAGTCGTATCTAAAAAAGCAAGAAAGAACTACACGATCGGCTCATCCATATCAGTTCCAAACCTATAGTCCCACTACAGATTATTTCAAATACAGCTTCTTTCCGCAAACAGTATGCATCTGGAACTCCTTATCAAACAGTATGGTCGTATCAGGTCAGTCTCTGGATCAGTTCAAAACTCTGATCCAGGGTTACAAATTCTAATTTTCTATTATTATGTACAGTGTATATACATGTTGTTATTTTATCAATTTGGAATTTTTAATCTTGTCTGTTCGCGCCGATGTATAATCATCACGAGTGATGGAACATCGTAGGAAATAGAAGTAGTAGAAGAGGTAAACATGTACATGTTTATGCATCGATAGTATATTTACGTGGATAGTGACAAGGCCCTGTGGATCAATATACGCTACTTATCAAATCCACCAGTTTAAAAATGTCTTTAAAATATGTTACGGAATAAAATGTTCTTCCAATATATACACACGAATATAATACACTATAGTTTATATGTACATCCGAATATAATACACTACTGTTCGTAAAATATTATTCCGCCATTAAACAATTTCTGTCAACCTCAAACGTTAGCGGTAAATATATAAAATATGGGGGAGACAATGAAGTACCCTATCGTTTTCTAGGCCTTATCAATGTCATCATTTTATATCTGGCACTGTGCATATTATATAGATGTCTTCTACATTGGAATTCTAAGTCAGTCAGCTTATTCACTGACAATTTTCCATTCCTAGGTTATGTCATTATTTAACAAGAATGAACAGTCCAGAATTATCTGAATTTTTTCCTCATTTGACATTTGATGCATTCTTCTGTTAATTACTTTATTAACTTCGTTACTTGTCTTGTAGTCTCAAGTAGTTGACATCTGAGCAAAAAATGTTCCAAATCCTCATCTTCTTCTCCACACAATAGGCACGTAGCATCAATTTGGCTTTTGTTAAATTTTTACCGGTTTGATTGGAAGATGTAAGATCCACTAACCAGTTTCAGTTTTATTGGTATTCTGTCTGTATCCCATGCAGACATTGTTGGTAGAAATATAAGAGGATGTTGTTTTCCTGGGTTGAAGGCTTCAACATTTAGGTATTTCAGATATGTATAATATTCAGAAAGGCTAGTTAGATGGTTTTTCCAATATTGATAGACTTTCTCATAGGTTAGTTTTTTTCATTCAGCTTTTGTATATGGCGCTTCCGGTAATAAATAGATTTCTGGGAGATTGCATTACCATATTATCTTATTTGTATATATGAACCAGCTATTACTTTGTCCTGTTTTACAGATAGTTGTCTTTTGGCTATCTGGTTCTCAGTTGAGGTGCTTGGTAAGGGACCAACCATTTAACTTGCAGGAGGGGGGGTACCATGGGAGGTTTTTTTCGTTCAGAATTTTTTTTTTCGGACAACACGAGAATTAGAATATTTCTATTTTTTGTCGCGCAAAGCACGATTTTTTTCTCTCCAGAATTTAACATTAGGTTATATGACAAAAACTCTGATTCAGATTATTATTTTTTTCCTCCACCAAAATCAGAATATTTTTTCAGCAACATTGGGAATCAGAATATTTTTCTATTTTTCAGTCACTGAAACGGATGCAGTCACTTCCGATCCGTTCTAAATTGATTTAGAAAAAAAAAAAAAAAAAAAGGTGTTTTAAAAATCAAATGTCAGTAATTTGGAGTTGAACATATTTTTATAATCTGCATTGGAACAATTATCTGTATTTTAAAGGCTTACTTTACATTTGAGACGAGATGATCATGATGGCATTGTTACACATGGCCGGTCTAGAGAATTCCGAATGCATATGAAAAATCCATCGCAAACCGGAAGTGGTTGTATCCGTTTCAGTGACTGAAAAATAGAAAATGCGACTTTCGCTGAATATTCTTGTCCAATTCGTCTGAGGGGGGCCCGGTATTTATATTTAAATGTGGCAGTCGAAAAGAGAAATATCTCGGGAGTGTAACGATATAATTGAGTCAGCGAAAGGATCACAAATAAGCGAAAAATATTGAGGCGAAGTGGGGAAGGGATAAAAGGCAGATGTTTTACCTTGAAGTAAGGAAGAGGAGGGGGCATATATTTTTTGAATGAAACAAGTGCCTGTGTTTTAAACGCTTCAATCATGTCGCCCCTCATACGTCTAAATTTTAAAGTTGGCATTTTCAGCTTTCCTCATAATTTAAGTTCTTCATCTGGGGTAACATTCTTGTCGCTCTTTTTTGCACATTTTCTATTGCTTCTATATCTTTCTTCTTAAATGGTGACCATACGCTATTCGCATATTCCAAGTGTGGACGGACTAATGCTTTGAATAATAGGTTAAATATTCTATTGTCAAGATGTACAAATGATCTTCTAGTTAGTCCTACAATCTGGTTGGCTTTGTGAATTTGCGTTTGGATGTGTTTTTCGAAATTTAGATGTTGATCTATCGTAACGCCGATATCTTTTTCGCTGTCCACGTTTTCTAGTGTTGTAGTTCCTCCTTCGTATTTTCTCATTATGTATTTATTTTCTACATACTGCTTATTTTTATTGAACACTGGCAAATCTTTGCATTTGTCGGGATGGAATTTAAGCAGCCATGTTTCACTCCATTTGAATAATTCATTGACGTCTGATTGTATGCTACTAGCATCACTATCATCCTTTATTTCTCTAAAAATGTTCGTGTCATCTGCGAAAAGAAATACATCCGATTTTAAGCATTCTGACAGATCATTGATGTAAATAACAAATAATACTGGTCATAGCACTGAACCTTGTGGTTTTCCACTTGTAACCTTGTGCCACTGGGATTGCATTCCGTTAACTTGCACGCATTGTTTTCTGTCTGACAAAAAGTCTTGTACCCATATGCAAGTTTTCTCACTTAAGCCATAGGCTTTCATCTTCACAAGTAGCCTTGTGTGCGGCACCTTGTCAAAGGCCTGCATAAAATCCATGTATACTGCATTTAAAGGACCGACCATTTAACTTGAAGGAGAGGGGGGGGGGGGGGGGGGGGGGTTATGGTTTTTTGTTTCGTTCAGAAATTTTTTTTCGGAAAACACAAGAGTTAGAATTGGGTTTTTTCTAAAATTTAACATTAGGTTATATGACAAAAACTCTAAATCAGATTTTTTTTTCCCTCCACCAAAATCAGAATATTTTTTTCAGCAACATTGGGAATCAGAATATTTTTTTAGAAAAAAAACCATAACCCCCCTTCAAGTTAAATGGTCGTTCCCTAATACTCCTCCTTCATCTAAAACGCTTGTCCATTTATCTAGTACCTTTAAAAGCTGCAGTGATGTTGAGCACCCTCCCATAAATCCGAATTGCTTATCACTGAACAGGTTGAATTTGTCTATATGTTCTATAATCCTTTTTCGTATGAGCTTTTCCAATAACTTGCACAATATGCTAGTCAGACTTACTGGTCTGTAATTTGATGCCAACTTCTTATCTCCCTTCTTGAATAGTGCAGTTATAATTGCTACTTTCCAGTTTTCTGATACAATCCCAGTCTCAAATGATTTCTTAACGATTATGAACAAAGGTTTATCTATAACATTTGTTAATTCATATAGCACTTTCGGATGCACTTTGTCAGTTCCTGGAGATTTTGTAGTGTTCAGCCCGAGAAGTAACTTTTTAATTTCTTTCTGCGAAAATGGCTCATCAGTAGCTATATCGCTGTTTCTTTTTTCCATCTTCGGTAAATTGTTCACATCCTCATCTGTGAATACACTACTGAAAAAAATTGCCAGGATCTCTGCCTTGTCATCATCACTACTTGCTATGAAGGTACCAGACTCTGACTTATCGTGTAATTCTGACACTCCAGTCTTAGTTTTCCTTTTTGAGTTCACGAACTTCCAAAAGTTTTTGTTATTCGTCTTGGCCGATTCTGCTACTTGTTTTTCTCTCTCTTTTCGATCCCTTCGTGTTAATCGTTTAACTTTATTATCGTGTTTTGCAGTATTCTCTATGTTTCTCGTTGCTTCTGTTCTCCATGTACCTTTCCCATAGTCGATGTTTTCTCTTGATGTTTTGAACAGTTTCTTTGCTCAAAAGTATGCTTCCCTTGGTATTTCTTGGTTTACTTTTTGGAATGTTTTTGTCGATGGTTTTATTAAGTTTCTCCATAACTTTATTCAACATTTCTATTGGATTTGAGTCTCCCAATTCTTTTTCCCAGTCTATATCTAGTTCCTTCCTCATTTCATCATAATTTGCTTTGTAATAGTTCAGTCTCTCATTTTTTGTCTGATCGTATGAGAAATAGCACCTATAGTTAAATTCTATTACACAGTGATCACTTGATCCCAGCTCTTCTTCGTCATCTTCCTCTACATTAACTGTCTTTCTTCCGGTTGGTGGTCCATATTCGCTGTTGTAATCGAATTTCATTTGGTGGTTCTCCTAGTACTTATCCAGTCTGTTTTCGAATTGGTGAATGGTCTTAGATGTCACTATCGTGTCAGGCAAGCTATTCCATAAATCTACAACCTTGTTCGTAAAACTGTATTTTCTCAGATCTCTTGCGCTACGTACGGTGTTTTTCCAATTTGTATGTATTTCCTCTTGTTGTGGTTGATTTACTCAGGTGAAAAATATCTTTGGTAACTCTTTTGTCATAAATACCAGTTATAATCTTGAATGTTTCTATCATGTCACCTCTCATGCGTCTATTTCAATGTAGGCAATTTCAATTTTCTTAACCTTTCTTCGTACTCTATATTTTTCATTTGCGGAAGCATTCTAGTTGCTCGTCTCTGCACATTTTCGATTGAGTTGATATCCTTCTTCTTGTATGGTGACCAGACGCTACTTGCATACTCCAAATGCGGTCGAACGAGTGCTTTAAATAATAAGCTGAAAGTTTTATTGTCTAGGTGTAAAAATGTCCTTCTCATTAGCCCTAAGATTCGCCTTATTGATTTGAGTCTGAATATGCTTTTCAAATGTTAATTTCCTGTCTATCGTCACACCAATATCTTTTTCACTTTATATTTTTTCCAGTACCGTTGTTCCCCCATTATAAGTTCTCATTGTATACGTATGTTCTTCATAGGCTTTGTTCTTGTTGTAGATTGGCAACATTTTACATTTGTCCGGGTGAAACTTTAACAACCATGTTTCACTCCAGTTGAAAAGTTCGTTCAGATCTGATTGTATGGTTCCAACATCATTTTCATCTTTTATCTCTCTAAATAATTTCGTGTCGTCTGCAAATAGGAAGACATCTGATAATACACTTCGCGGCAAATCATTTATAAAAATTACGAATAATACTGGACCCAGTACTGATCCTTGAGGGATCCCGCTTGTTACACTATGCCATCTCGATTGTGATCCATTTACTTGTACACACTGTTTCCTACCACTTAGAAAATTTTGAACCTTGTTGCATATCGAATCACTTTCATTTTTTTTCATAATCTGACAGTGTTCTAAAATAATATACGGCTCGGGAAATTTTTCGTCTCTCGACTGGTATTTTTCGCAAATACCACTCCCAAACATGATATATCTGTTTAAAATTTACCGACGAGGGTGGACCTCTTGTAACGGGTCTCACTAATTAGAGACAAGAAGCGACAAGAAGTAATAAAAAGCGACAAGAAGTCATAAATTCTGACAAAAATTGTACAAAAGATATAATAATTTAAAATAGGCATTGTTGTTGTTGTTGTTGTCTTGTAGATTCCTTCGATGACTTCGGAGCACCCTGTTAATTTAAACAGGTTAATTAAATGTCATATTCGGTATTGGTGGAAAAATAAATTCCAAGTAAAGTTTCCGGCTAATTATGGTCACAATCGGGTTTAAATGTTCACTGCCTATTATTATGGATATCGAATATGAGATTGCGGCTTATCTCCTCTATATCTGCTATAATATCACTATGATCGCCAAGAATGTCACTAACTCTGGTTTTGGAGCTATCCATTAAACACTGCATGAGGATTTCGGTGTTACTCATTATCTCATCAACTGTCTAGCCATTAAGAGTCTTAGGGTGGCGAGATGTTTTTCGCGAATGTATGCGTGTGCCGTGCAATGTAATATTAGGTGTTCTCTGTCCTCACTGTATTCCCAACTTCAACACATGATGCAAAATTCGCCAGTCTTATCCATTTTTTTTTAACAAGATGTTATTAAATTATCATTGAACGTATTTTTTTTAAGCATAGTTCATAAATGATTTATTTATATGCGAGCGTCAGCGAGCTCATTATGGTATAAAATGTGTACTTTGGATTTTTTGACAAACATGGTTGCACATATTGACGAATAAAAAAAAATCGACGCTTTGTAAACACGTTCCGTGTAGCACACTAACACACTCAACTAATGAAGATCTTCTTAACATAAAGCGCAAAGGTGATCCTCTCTCGTACGTTCGATACCATTGAAACCCGGAATCCGTGTGTAATAAAAGTCATTTTGATAGCTTGTTTTTCTTATATTGATATTTTTTAATTTATTAAATCTCTTCTGACATACTGACAAGAATTTTTGTTTCTACGCGGAAGTTAACTTTTGAGATTTCGTAAGGAACGATAACTCGAATAAAGGAACGACAGCTCGATTCATTGAGACTAGATTCGGCCCTAAAAAGAAGTCGTCGCCAATATATCTCGGCCCAAAAATCTCGACACTTTTTGATGCACTGGATGAGCCTGAAATTGCCAGATAATTTTCAGATGCGCGAGCATTAATGGCCGTGCCTGTTTCATATTATATTATTTATATTTAAATATTCTAAAAAAAAATGTAAATTTTCTACAAATTTGTTTTCATGTACTTTTTTAATATTCTGTCACTATTTTATTGTTCTTGTCGCTTTTTTTTACTGTTCTTGTCGCTTTTTATTACTTCTTGTCGGTTCTTGACGCTTCTTGTCGCTTCTTGACGCTTCTTTTCTTAATTAGTGAGACCGCTTGTAACAGATTGATTGGAGTTATCTCCTCGTGACTAAGCACAAAACCGGAAGTATATAAATGCAATGGAAGTAGGAAGAACTGTTTTCATCCTTACATTTATTGTAACTTTAACATCAGGTACCAAATTATTTCTTTTTGAGCGGAACAAAAATCAATTATGGAAAGAGAGATTATAGTGTTGAAACTTTTTTGAAATTGGTTTACTATTGAACAAATTCCTGTTCTGTGTCCACTCTGTGACTGTGTAGACTGTGTCTGTGATAAATAAATAATAAATAATAATAAATAAAGTTTTATTTAGAGTCGATACATATCACAACATACATAAAAAACACAAGCTCTACAGAGCTTTTCAAATCTCTAGTGATCAATAGTCATTTGACAATGACATGTATACTGACATTACTGTATGCTTGATGCTGTTCTCCACAATCACAAATCATGTACACAAACAGACAAGTTTTATTTACCAATCAACAGCGTCCAGGATAATCACATCAATTAAATAAACAAATAAATAAAGAATAAACGGAAGATAGGTCATCATAGCCATAGGAAGTGATTTGGGTTGTGGTACAATGTAACTAGTTAACTCGTACCAAAATTTGCAAACTCGTACCACTGCAAACTCGTACCACTTCAAACTCGTACCAATGCAAGAATAATAATTAATTAATATGGTTGTTTCGAATCGTGTTAATTTCGACCACGTTCCGTCTTTTTCTTGTCTTGACGTCTGAGCAAATCGGCAGGCGACTTCCAGTGTTTACGCTATTACTGTGACAACGTCAGCATATCATAGTCGTAGATGTGGTAGATTATAAGTAATTGTAATATGGAGACGCCAAGGAAACCGCTGAATAAATACTGGTGTTCGGTACCCCACTATCTGTCTGATATCAGAAATATATGCATAAAGGCAGATCGTTTTCCTTTGATGATGCTGACAGCCGCAAATAAAGAAAGAAAACAAATTTAATTTTAAAGAAGTATTTGTCTCTGCATTGAAGTCAGATACAAATAAAATAATTTAATTGATATCTGTCTTTTACAGAAAATGTTAAGATTTTTTAAGGTTGAGGATCGAACGTTAAAACGGCACATATCGATTGGAGTTTTTGTTGTGTACATTGACACCGGAAGTTCAATGCCGATTAGTCCATCGAAATCACGTGATCTGGCAGACGAAAATAATTTTTTTTTGATGGAATGGAAATGATTCGAAACAACCGTATTGGCTTTTAATAGTTGCATTTTTTTTTAATGACAGTTGAAAGCAGTTTCAAAATAATTATGATTAATTGATTTCTTTTGATCTTTATATTATTATTTAATCATGTTTTCTTAAGTCCTCTGAACTATGATTAAATTAACTAATTATCAAGACCCCGTCAAGGGGCGGTAGAATGTCAACCGTAAAATATTCGAGGTTCCTGGAGTGTATGAAAATCCGAGGCGGCAAACCCTTACACTGCCCTTAACAGTCTATGTAAAATGTCTGAAATGCATGAAATTGGTGGAGTTCGACACCAAATGTACCAACGAATAATATTTTGTGGTCAACTTGCCAGAATTAATTTGGATTCCTGAACTCTGGATAAATTACTATTCACAAACCTTATATTTCTAGCTAGTACATGTACTATCAATTTCTGGATATACTGTATAAGTCGTTTGTTTGTGTTCTTTTTCAGTAAGTACATTTTGGTGTCTTTTCAAGTAGTGATTCAGCTAGCGCTCGTCACTTTCGTCATTGACGATTGATTTTTGAAAGTGACGAGTATTTCCCGTACCCAATTCGTCACTTGAATTTTCAAGTAATCGTAGAAAAATGTTTGTAACAATCCATTCTTCTTCTTCATTTGCTGATTAAAACTAATTAGTCACTACAATGACAATTTTATTACATGTTACAAGCCAATCAACGGATTATAGAATATTTGTTTTGCTTGCGTAATCTTTGATCTCACCTGCCCTGGCTTGATTTACCTGGTTAAAGATAATGATCCCGACAAAGAATTCAATCAACGATAATGATTTTTTTTTATAGTATGATCTAATATATTTGAACGATGGAAAACTGTTTTTACGATGTCAGTAAAAGTGCTAAGCGGAAATATTCTACCAACATAACATTCTTTGCTCGATGTCGTATTAAATCATGCCAAAAATAAAAAAATGCAAGACTTCTTTTATATTGTGAAACTTAATGTTTTGATGTATAGTTATAAACATGATTATTGTGAAACTTAATGTTTTGATGTATGGTTATAAACATGATTATTTGCAATAAACAGTAAAATAAAGATGCCTTTTTCATTATCCATATTATAATAACAGGCAATATATATATTTATATTATATAAATCCTTGATTAAACAGATTAAAAAAAAAACAACACACAAAACAAAACAAATAAATACTAACCAATAAAAAATGTAAACAAAACAACAAAAGAAAACATAATTTAATAACTTGACAAAAGAAAGAAGTTTCCAGTGTTTGTATCCGGAAACGATGTCTGATCCGTTCCGGAACATATTAAAGAATTTCACTTACCTTGCAAATCTGCGTTATTTATCTGGTTTAATGTATTAGACATGCAACATCACCAACATTTATGCTGAGGACATTTGAATTACACTTTATTTATAAAATTCCTTACTTAGTATCGTCTGATGCACTTGACACAAAGGGATGCGTTCAATATAATTACGATGCTGGTACGAGTTTACAGTGGTACGAGTTTACTGTGGTACGAGTTTACATTGGTACGGAGTTGACTTTGGTACGAGTTGACTATAAAACAGTGATTTGTACTGTACTGACTGTAGTCAGTGTACTGTAGATGATTATGACTGTTGATTCGTAGGGCCTTGTCGACTATCCACGCATATATGCAAACCAGGGTAGATATCTTTTTTACCCCCAAAGTCCTATTTGTGTCGCTAAATCCAGATAATATGTCGAAAAACATATGGCTCAACGCCCAATACATTTATCTTTGCAAAAAACTATAATGCCTACCATCTGATGACAGGTTCTCTTATCGCAGCAGTCGTTTTTGTTACAAAATCCCCATTTACCCCACCTATGGTGGCCAAAAGTGAAAGTAGACAGTGCCACCTATGATAGTGGAAGTTTGATACACTGGCTGTACCTTTTGATATTGGGTTTTATCATGAATTACCGTTCTGTTATCTATTTACAATTTTCCCTCTATACAATATTGTTTTAAAATCATACCGTTATTTATCCTATAGTCCAGAGAATATCGAACTTCCAACAGTTGCAGTGTCAAATTGTCATGGGAAAATCTAAATTAGTAAACTCCAAAATTTTACAATTTGTCAAAATGGCAGCGTTCTGGGCGGAAATGGGGGTGGCCTATTTAGAAATCAATAAACTTCCTTGTTTACATGAAATCGACATACCAAAATGTATAAATGTGTATTCAATATATAGAACAAAAATTGGCGTGATTGGTTTCTTTGTTTTATCATTTTTAATATGTTTTTAGATGTATGAAACTCTACTGTACTTTTTTTTTAAATTTTACGTGTATGAGGGGTGATACAGAAAAAAATCAAAAAAACTTTTCCATTGAACCTACAAATTCTCAAGGCATTTCAAAATGAATGAATTAATTTTTGCTCTGTTGTAGCATAAAACCTCGCCACGCGAGATAAAGCGAGAAAATACGAGATTCGAATCCTTCCTACTATATAAATCCTTGGACATATGAAAAACAAATATCGTATTTCTGAAAAATGACTCATGTGATGCAGTTTATAATGTTATTAATGAATACATATTTAATTTTTATTAACAGTGTATAGTAATAGAATTAGTAACAAGACTTATATAGAAATACAAGGAAAAGCGGCATGCTTTAGACGTTTAAATGGTACACATCAGATAGGATGCTCATGTAAGTTAATAAATTTGAGGACAAGTGGTATGTTTTAAGCTATTAAATGGTACATATCAGATAGGATGCTCCTCTAATTTCAAGGAAACATTTCTTTTCCTCTTTTTTTCTTTCCTTTAATTTTCAGCTGTTTAAACAATGTTAAATGAATTGAGTATGCTAACAGCTTAATAACTATTTTCAAATTTTCATGTGTTTTTTAGGGAGCAGATTAATATTTAGTGTTATGCTTGTTTCTGAATCCTATGTTTTATTGTACAAAATGTATTATGAAAAGAAAGTTTGTATGTTATTTATCAATGAAATGTGTTAAATCAAGGAAATATGGGAGAAATAGAAGAAGCAGAAATTCATAGATTTATATTTAATTTATGTAAGGTTAGGATTGTGGTGTTGAACATTACTTTCATCAATATTACAGTTATATCGTGGTGGTCAGTTTTATTGGTGGAGAAAACCTCTGACCTGCTACAAGTCACTGACAAACTTTATCACATAGAGTTGTATCGTATATACACCTCCCCATGAGCTGGATTTGAACTCACAATGCTATGGTGGTGATGGGCAGGGTACTGATTGCACAGGTAGTTATAAATGCAACTACCATGATATCATGACAACAATGACCCCTTAATTTATGTACCGTTCATACTTGTCTTCATTCAAATTTTAAATTGTAACAACAAGGCTACTGTATGATGTGTAGTGATTTAAATTTAAGTACAAGGACTATATGGACTAATATTCTGAGTGACAGATTTGCACATAGATCAAAGTGTATTTGAACTTTAAGTTAGAATATATGCAAAATACTATACTTGTTGTTGTATTGTGTTCTTGGCACTTTGATTACATGTATATAACTGATAAAATGGTCAAGTTGGCATTAAGCCAGCATTTGTTCATTCTTTTTATTCATTATTGTAACAAAATTTATGTATTTTTTTTTCAGCTGAAACAAACGGAAATGTTGGAATATTACATTACATAGTTGAAGATAATGATACACTTTGGTTACTAAATAAAGCACCAAACAAACCTTATATTGTACTGCTTAATTCTCTACGATTTAAATTGTAAGTCATCAATGTATGTTGACATATTTGTCTTTTTTTCTATAACATCATGATGTGTTTGACACAACACTGATTGATTATTTATAGTGTCTGAGTCAGCCATAAGATCAAAGGAAAAATGTGGGATAAATAATCGATATATACATGTATATACTGTTGTTGATTTGTTTTACGAGAATAGATTTCTCAGAGTAATATCACATCAAAGACAAAGCCTGAAATGTGAGATGTAATGAGAAGTCAATTTTGGGCAAAAGATATTAAAAATATTATGAAAAAATAGTATTTTTACGGAGGATTTGTCAGTGGCATCAATATAACAGATTGTTAGAAATCAAGAATTATATATTTGCATCATGCTTGTCTCTTGATAAAAGATATTATCGTGTGGAAAGATCAAAGGAAAAATTTATGAATTACAAATACATTTACATATAATATACACTGTAATTTTACATTTTTGTAAAATTTATGAATTACAAATACATTTACATATGATATACACTGTAATTTTACATTTTTGTATTTCACGTAGAAGCCCCAAGTGACAGGTAGTGAAGACAATTAAAGAAGACTCTAATGTAATGAGTAGTACATTCACTTCTTTACATAAGATATTTTAAGCAATTTTGAATCTAAAAAACAATTTTTTTTAAATTGTATAGATAAAAACAATGGTAACTGAAGCTTATATAGATCCAAAACCCTAATGTTAGAAATTTATAAGTACTGGGTAATTTTATTGAAACTGATCTAATATAGATATACAACTATATGAATAATATTGTGTTTTTACAGAGACTTTATACGGGAGTTAAGAAGCTCGGGAAAAGTTAATGGTATTATAGTAATACATGTACTTCAAAATGAAACATTGACACCGTTCCCACCAGATGGATTTTCACCAGACCACTCTTGTCCTAATGATGAGTATGGTAAGTGTATTTATATCACAAATATCTTCATAGTATTCTGTAACTACATCTAATGATGAGTATGGTAAGTGTATTTATATCACAATAATCTTCATAGTATTCTGTAACTACATCTAATGATGAGTATGGTAAGTGTATTTATATCACAATAATCTTCATAGTATTCTGTAACTACATCTAATGATGAGTATGGTAAGTGTATTTATATCACAATTATCTTCATAGTATCCTGTAACTACATCTAATGATGAGTATGGTAAGTGTATTTATATCACAATAATCTTCATAGTATCCTGTAACTACATCTAATGATGAGTATGGTAAGTGTATTTATATCACAATTATCTTCATAGTATCCTGTAACTACATCTAATGATGAGTATGGTAAGTGTATTTATATCACAATAATCTTCATAGTATCCTGTAACTACATCTAATGATGAGTATGGTAAGTGTATTTATATCACAATAATCTTCATAGTATCCTGTAACTACATCTAATGATGAGTATGGTAAGTGTATTTATATCATAATAATCTTCATAGTATCCTGTAACTACATCTAATGATGAGTATGGTAAGTGTATTTATATCACAATAATCTTCATAGTATCCTGTAACTACATCTAATGATGAGTATGGTAAGTGTATTTATATCACAATTATCTTCATAGTATCCTGTAACTACATCTAATGATGAGTATGGTAAGTGTATTTATATCATAATAATCTTCATAGTATCCTGTAACTACATCTAATGATGAGTATGGTAAGTGTATTTATATCACAATTATCTTCATAGTATCCTGTAACTACATCTAATGATGAGTATGGTAAGTGTATTTATATCACAATAATCTTCATAGTATCCTGTAACTACATCTAATGATGAGTATGGTAAGTGTATTTATATCATAATAATCTTCATAGTATCCTGTAACTACATCTAATGATGAGTATGGTAAGTGTATTTATATCATAATAATCTTCATAGTATCCTGTAACTACATCTAATGATGAGTATGGTAAGTGTATTTATATCATAATAATCTTCATAGTATCCTGTAACTACATCTAATGATGAGTATGGTAAGTGTATTTATATCACAATTATCTTCATAGTATCCTGTAACTACATCTAATGATGAGTATGGTAAGTGTATTTATATCATAATAATCTTCATAGTATCCTGTAACTACATCTAATGATGAGTATGGTAAGTGTATTTATATCATAATAATCTTCATAGTATCCTGTAACTACATCTAATGATGAGTATGGTAAGTGTATTTATATCACAATTATCTTCATAGTATCCTGTAACTACATCTAATGATGAGTATGGTAAGTGTATTTATATCACAATTATCTTCATAGTATCCTGTAACTACATCTAATGATGAGTATGGTAAGTGTATTTATATCACAATTATCTTCATAGTATCCTGTAACTACATCTAATGATGAGTATGGTAAGTGTATTTATATCACAATTATCTTCATAGTATCCTGTAACTACATCTAATGATGAGTATGGTAAGTGTATTTATATCACAATAATCTTCATAGTATCCTGTAACTACATCTAATGATGAGTATGGTAAGTGTATTTATATCACAATAATCTTCATAGTATCCTGTAACTACATCTAATGATGAGTATGGTAAGTGTATTTATATCATAATAATCTTCATAATATCCTGTAACTACATCTAATGATGAGTATGGTAAGTGTATTTATATCACAATTATCTTCATAGTATCCTGTAACTACATCTAATGATGAGTATGGTAAGTGTATTTATATCACAATTATCTTCATAGTATCCTGTAACTACATCTAATGATGAGTATGGTAAGTGTATTTATATCACAATTATCTTCATAGTATTCTGTAACTACATCTAATGATGAGTATGGTAAGTGTATTTATATCACAATAATCTTCATAGTATCCTGTAACTACATCTAATGATGAGTATGGTAAGTGTATTTATATCATAATTATCTTCATAGTATTCTGTAACTACATCTAATGATGAGTATGGTAAGTGTATTTATATCACAATAATCTTCATAATATCCTGTAACTACATCTAATGATGAGTATGGTAAGTGTATTTATATCACAATAATCTTCATAGTATCCTGTAACTACATCTAATGATGAGTATGGTAAGTGTATTTATATCACAATAATCTTCATAGTATCCTGTAACTACATCTAATGATGAGTATGGTAAGTGTATTTATATCACAATTATCTTCATAGTATCCTGTAACTACATCTAATGATGAGTATGGTAAGTGTATTTATATCACAATAATCTTCATAGTATCCTGTAACTACATCTAATGATGAGTATGGTAAGTGTATTTATATCATAATAATCTTCATAGTATCCTGTAACTACATCTAATGATGAGTATGGTAAGTGTATTTATATCACAATTATCTTCATAGTATCCTGTAACTACATCTAATGATGAGTATGGTAAGTGTATTTATATCACAATAATCTTCATAGTATCCTGTAACTACATCTAATGATGAGTATGGTAAGTGTATTTATATCACAATAATCTTCATAGTATCCTGTAACTACATCTAATGATGAGTATGGTAAGTGTATTTATATCATAATTATCTTCATAGTATCCTGTAACTACATCTAATGATGAGTATGGTAAGTGTATTTATATCACAATAATCTTCATAATATCCTGTAACTACATCTAATGATGAGTATGGTAAGTGTATTTATATCACAATTATCTTCATAGTATCCTGTAACTACATCTAATGATGAGTATGGTAAGTGTATTTATATCACAATTATCTTCATAGTATCCTGTAACTACATCTAATGATGAGTATGGTAAGTGTATTTATATCACAATAATCTTCATAGTATCCTGTAACTACATCTAATGATGAGTATGGTAAGTGTATTTATATCATAATTATCTTCATAGTATCCTGTAACTACATCTAATGATGAGTATGGTAAGTGTATTTATATCATAATTATCTTCATAGTATCCTGTAACTACATCTAATGATGAGTATGGTAAGTGTATTTATATCACAATAATCTTCATAATATCCTGTAACTACATCTAATGATGAGTATGGTAAGTGTATTTATATCACAATTATCTTCATAGTATCCTGTAACTACATCTAATGATGAGTATGGTAAGTGTATTTATATCACAATTATCTTCATAGTATCCTGTAACTACATCTAATGATGAGTATGGTAAGTGTATTTATATCACAATAATCTTCATAATATCCTGTAACTACATCTAATGATGAGTATGGTAAGTGTATTTATATCACAATTATCTTCATAGTATCCTGTAACTACATCTAATGATGAGTATGGTAAGTGTATTTATATCACAATTATCTTCATAGTATCCTGTAACTACATCTAATGATGAGTATGGTAAGTGTATTTATATCACAATAATCTTCATAGTATCCTGTAACTACATCTAATGATGAGTATGGTAAGTGTATTTATATCACAATAATCTTCATAGTATCCTGTAACTACATCTAATGATGAGTATGGTAAGTGTATTTATATCACAATTATCTTCATAGTATCCTGTAACTACATCTAATGATGAGTATGGTAAGTGTATTTATATCATAATAATCTTCATAGTATCCTGTAACTACATCTAATGATGAGTATGGTAAGTGTATTTATATCACAATTATCTTCATAGTATCCTGTAACTACATCTAATGATGAGTATGGTAAGTGTATTTATATCATAATTATCTTCATAGTATCCTGTAACTACATCTAATGATGAGTATGGTAAGTGTATTTATATCACAATAATCTTCATAATATCCTGTAACTACATCTAATGATGAGTATGGTAAGTGTATTTATATCACAATAATCTTCATAGTATTCTGTAACTACATCTAATGATGAGTATGGTAAGTGTATTTATATCACAATTATCTTCATAGTATCCTGTAACTACATCTAATGATGAGTATGGTAAGTGTATTTATATCACAATAATCTTCATAATATCCTGTAACTACATCTAATGATGAGTATGGTAAGTGTATTTATATCACAATAATCTTCATAGTATTCTGTAACTACATCTAATGATGAGTATGGTAAGTGTATTTATATCACAATTATCTTCATAGTATCCTGTAACTACATCTAATGATGAGTATGGTAAGTGTATTTATATCACAATTATCTTCATAGTATCCTGTAACTACATCTAATGATGAGTATGGTAAGTGTATTTATATCACAATTATCTTCATAGTATTCTGTAACTACATCTAATGATGAGTATGGTAAGTGTATTTATATCACAATTATCTTCATAGTATCCTGTAACTACATCTAATGATGAGTATGGTAAGTGTATTTATATCACAATTATCTTCATAGTATCCTGTAACTACATCTAATGATGAGTATGGTAAGTGTATTTATATCATAATTATCTTCATAGTATCCTGTACATCGGTGGTGTAATGGTTGGCATGTTAACACAGTGTAATGATGAAAGTGCTCATCTCAGTGGTGTAATTGTAAGAATGCTCAGTTCAGTGATGTAATGGCTAGTGAGTTACTTCAGTGATGTAATGGCTAGTGAGTTACTTCAGTGATGTAATGGCTAGTGAGTTACTTCAGTGATGTAATGGCTAGTGAGTTACTTTAGTGATGTAATGGCTAGTGAGATACTTCAGTGATGTAATGGCTAGTGAGTTACTTCAGTGATGTAATGGCTAGTGAGTTACTTCAGTGATGTAATGGCTAGTGAGTTACTTCAGTGATGTAATGGCTAGTGAGATACTTCAGTGATGTAATGGCTAGTGAGTTACTTCAGTGATGTAATGGCTAGTGAGTTACTTCAGTAATGTAATGGCTAGTGAGTTACTTCAGTGATGTAATGGCTAGTGAGTTACTTCAGTGATGTAATGGCTAGTGAGTTACTTCAGTGATGTAATGGCTAGTGAGTTACTTCAGTGATGTAATGGCTAGTGAGGTACTTCAGTGATGTAATGGCTAGTGAGATACTTCAGTGATGTAATGGCTAGTGAGTTACTTCAGTGATGTAATGGCTAGTGAGTTACTTCAGTGATGTAATGGCTAGTGAGGTACTTCAGTGATGTAATGGCTAGTGAGTTACTTTAGTGATGTAATGGCTAGTGAGATACTTCAGTGATGTAATGGCTAGTGAGTTAGTGATGTAATGGTTAGTGAGTTACTTCAGTGATGTAATGGCTAGTGAGTTACTTCAGAGATGTAATGGCTAGTGAGTTACTTCAGTGATGTAATGGCTAGTGAGTTAGTGATGTAATGGTTAGTGAGTTACTTCAGTGATGTAATGGTTCGTGAGTTACTTCAGTGATGTAATGGCTAGTGAGTTACTTCAGTGATGTAATGGCTAGTGAATTAGTGATGTAATGGTTAGTGAGTTACTTCAGTGATGTAATGGCTAGTGAGTTACTTCAGTGATGTAATGGCTAGTGAGTTACTTCAGTGATGTAATGGCTAGTGAGATACTTCAGTGATGTAATGGCTAGTGAGTTACTTCAGTGATGTAATGGCTAGTGAGTTACTTCAGTGATGTAATGGCTAGTGAGTTACTTCAGTGATGTAATGGCTAGTGAGTTAGTGATGTAATGGTTAGTGAGTTACTTCAGTGATGTAATGGTTAGTGAGTTACTTCAGTGATGTAATGGTTCGTGAGTTACTTCAGTGATGTAATGGCTAGTGAGTTACTTCAGTGATGTAATGGCTAGTGAATTAGTGATGTAATGGTTAGTGAGTTACTTCATGATGTAATGGTTAGTGAGTTACTTCAGTGATGTAATGGCTAGTGAGTTACTTCAGTGATGTAATGACTAGTGAGTTAGTGATGTAATGGTTAGTGAGTTACTTCAGTGATGTAATGGTTAGTGAGTTATTTCAGTGATGTAATGGTTAGTGAGTTACTTCAGTGATGTAATGGCTAGTGAGTTACTTCAGTGATGTAATGGCTAGTGAGTTACTTCAGTGATGTAATGGCTAGTGAGGTACTTCAGTGATGTAATGGCTAGTGAGTTACTTTAGTGATGTAATGGCTAGTGAGATACTTCAGTGATGTAATGGCTAGTGAGTTAGTGATGTAATGGTTAGTGAGTTACTTCAGTGATGTAATGGCTAGTGAGTTACTTCAGAGATGTAATGGCTAGTGAGTTACTTCAGTGATGTAATGGCTAGTGAGTTAGTGATGTAATGGTTAGTGAGTTACTTCAGTGATGTAATGGTTCGTGAGTTACTTCAGTGATGTAATGGCTAGTGAGTTACTTCAGTGATGTAATGGCTAGTGAATTAGTGATGTAATGGTTAGTGAGTTACTTCAGTGATGTAATGGCTAGTGAGTTACTTCAGTGATGTAATGGCTAGTGAGTTACTTCAGTGATGTAATGGCTAGTGAGATACTTCAGTGATGTAATGGCTAGTGAGTTACTTCAGTGATGTAATGGCTAGTGAGTTACTTCAGTGATGTAATGGCTAGTGAGTTACTTCAGTGATGTAATGGCTAGTGAGTTAGTGATGTAATGGTTAGTGAGTTACTTCAGTGATGTAATGGTTAGTGAGTTACTTCAGTGATGTAATGGTTCGTGAGTTACTTCAGTGATGTAATGGCTAGTGAGTTACTTCAGTGATGTAATGGCTAGTGAATTAGTGATGTAATGGTTAGTGAGTTACTTCATGATGTAATGGTTAGTGAGTTACTTCAGTGATGTAATGGCTAGTGAGTTACTTCAGTGATGTAATGACTAGTGAGTTAGTGATGTAATGGTTAGTGAGTTACTTCAGTGATGTAATGGTTAGTGAGTTACTTCAGTGATGTAATGGTTAGTGAGTTACTTCAGTGATGTAATGGCTAGTGAGTTACTTCAGTGATGTAATGGCTAGTGAGTTACTTCAGTGATGTAATGGCTAGTGAGTTAGTGATGTAATGGTTAATGAGTTACTTCAGTGGTGTAATGGCTAGTGAGTTACTTCAGTGATGGCTAGAGAGTTAGTGGTGTAATGACTAGTGAGTTAGTGATGTAATGGCTAGTGAGTTACTTCAGTGGTGTAATGGCTAGTGAGTTACTTCAGTGATGGCTAGAAAGTTAGTGATGTAATGACTAGTGAGTTAGTGATGTAATGGCTAGTGAGTTACTTCAGTGGTGTAATGGCTAGTGAGTTACTTCAGTGATGACTAGAGAGTTAGTGATGTAATGACTAGTGAGTTAGTGATGTAATGGCTAGTGAGTTACTTCAGTGGTGTAATGACTAGTGAGTTAGTGATGTAATGGCTAGAGAGTTAGTGATGTAATGGCTAGAGAGTTACTTCAGTAATGGCTAGAGAGTTAGTGATGTAATGGCTAGAGTTAGTGATGTAATGGCTAGTGAGTTAGTGATGTAATGGCTAGAGAGTTAGTGATGTAATGACTAGAGAGTTAGTGATGTAATGACTAGAGAGTTAGTGATTTAATGGCTAGAGAGTTAGTGATGTAATGGCTAGAGAGTTAGTGATGTAATGGCTAGTGAGTTACTTCAGTGATGGCTAGAGAGTTAGTGATGTAATGGCTAGAGTTAGTGATGTAATGGCTAATGAGTTAGTGATGTAATGGCTAGTGAGTTACTTCAGTGATGGCTAGAGAGTTAGTGATGTAATGGCTAGTGAGTTAGTGATGTAATGACTAGAGAGTTACATCAGTGATGGCTAGAGAGTTAGTGATGTAATGGCTAGTGGGTTACTTCAGTGATGGCTAGAGAGTTAGTGATGTAATGGCTAGTGAGTTAGTGATGTAATGACTAGAGAGTTACTTCAGTGATGGCTAGAGAGTTAGTGATGTAATGGCTAGAGAGTTAGTTATGTAATGGCTAGTGAGTTACTTCAGTGATGGCTAGAGAGTTAGTGATGTAATGGCTAGTGAGTTAGTGATGTAATGACTAGAGAGTTACTTCAGTGATGACTAGAGAGTTAGTGATGTAATGGCTAGAGAGTTAGTGATGTAATGGCTAGAGAATTAGTGATGTAATGGCTAGTGAGTTACTTCAGTGATGGCTAGAGAGTTAGTGATGTAATGGCTAGTGATGTAATGACTAGAGAGTTAGTGATATAATGACTAGAGAGTTAGTGATTTAATGGCTAGAGAGTTAGTGATGTAATGGCTAGAGAGTTAGTGATGTAATGGCTAGTGAGTTACTTCAGTAATGACTAGAGAGTTACTTCAGTAATGGCTAGTGAGTTACTTCAGTAATGACTAGAGAGTTAGTGATGTAATGGCTAGAGAGTTAGTGATGTAATGGCTAGAGAGTTACTTCAGTGATGGCTAGTGAGTTACTTCAGTGATGGCTTGTGAGTTACTTCAGTAATGGCTAGAGAGTTAGTGATGTAATGGCTAGTGAGTTAGTGATGTAATGGCTAGAGAGTTAGTGATGTAATGACTAGAGAGTTAGTGATGTAATGGCTAGTGAGTTACTTCAGTGATGGCTAGAGAGTTAGTGATGTAATGGCTAGAGAGTTAGTGATGTAATGGCTAGAGAGTTAGTGATGTAATGGCTAGAGAGTTACTTCAGTAATGACTAGAGAGTTACTTCAGTAATGGCTAGTGAGTTACTTCAGTGATGGCTAGAGAGTTAGTGATGTAATGGCTAGAGAGTTACTTCAGTGATGACTAGAGAGTTAGTGATGTAATGACTAGAGAGTTAGTGATGTAATGGCTAGAGAGTTAGTGATGTAATGGCTAGTGAGTTAGTGATGTAATGGCTAGTGAGTTAGTGATGTAATGGCTAGAGAGTTAGTGATGTAATGACTAGTGAGTTAGTGATGTAATGACTAGAGAGTTAGTGATGTAATGGCTAGAGAGTTACTTCAGTGATGACTAGAGAGTTAGTGATGTAATGACTAGAGAGTTAGTGATGTAATGGCTAGAGAGTTAGTGATGTAATGGCTAGTGAGTTAGTGATGTAATGGCTAGTGAGTTAGTGATGTAATGGCTAGAGAGTTAGTGATGTAATGACTAGAGAGTTAGTGATGTAATGGCTAGTGAGTTACTTCATTGATGGCTAGAGAGTTAGTGATGTAATGGCTAGAGAGTTAGTGATGTAATGGCTAGAGAGTTAGTGATATAATGGCTAGAGAGTTACTTCAGTAATGACTAGAGAGTTACTTCAGTAATGGCTAGTGAGTTACTTCAGTGATGGCTAGAGAGTTACTTCAGTGATGACTAGAGAGTTAGTGATGTAATGACTAGAGAGTTAGTGATGTAATGGCTAGAGAGTTAGTGATGTAATGGCTAGTGAGTTAGTGATGTAATGGCTAGTGAGTTAGTGATGTAATGGCTAGAGAGTTAGTGATGTAATGACTAGTGAGTTAGTGATGTAATGACTAGAGAGTTAGTGATGTACTGGCTAGTGAGTTACTTCAGTGATGGCTAGAGAGTTAGTGATGTAATGGCAAGAGAGTTACTTCAGTGATGACTAGAGAGTTAGTGATGTAATGACTAGAGAGTTAGTGATGTAATGGCTAGAGAGTTAGTGATGTAATGGCTAGTGAGTTAGTGATGTAATGGCTAGTGAATTACTTCAGTGATGGCTAGAGAGTTAGTGATGTAATGACTAGTGAGTTACTTCAGTGATGGCTAGTGAGTTAGTGATGTAATGGCTAGTGAGTTAGTGATGTAATGGCTAGTGAGTTACTTCAGTGATGGCTAGTGAGTTACTTCAGTGATGGCTAGAGAGTTACTTCAGTGATGGCTAGAGAGTTACTTCAGTGATGGCTAGTGAGTTACTTCAGTGATGGCTAGAGAGTTACTTCAGTGATGGCTAGTGAGTTACTTCAGTGATGACTAGTGAGTTACTTCAGTGATGGCTAGTGAGTTACTTCAGTGATGGCTAGTGAGTTACTTCAGTGATGGCTAGTGAGTTACTTCAGTGATGGCTAGTGAGTTACTTCAGTGATGGCTAGAGAGTTACTTCAGTGATGGCTAGAGAGTTACTTCAGTGATGGCTAGTGAGTTACTTCAGTGATGGCTAGAGAGTTACTTCAGTGATGGCTAGTGAGTTACTTCAGTGATGACTAGTGAGTTACTTCAGTGATGGCTAGTGAGTTACTTCAGTGATGGCTAGTGAGTTACTTCAGTGATGGCTAGTGAGTTACTTCAGTGATGGCTAGTGAGTTAGTGATTGTTGTATAACGCCAAGTGAACAATTTTTAAACTATATCATGGCAAGAACAAATTACATTTCAAGTGTCTAAAGTGTATTTCTTTCTCTTAAAATGTGAGAAATAACAAATCAAGCCTTAATGTTTAAATGTATGAATTTAAGTAAGAATAACGCATGTGGTATTTAATTTGACAGGTTTATATCATAATGATGCTACCTATGGTAACTGTAAGAATGTCACATGGAATCCTGTTGGGAAGAGTATGATGTTTGAAGATTTTGACAAGTTCCCTATATTTGTCATCACAAACCAGACAGAGGTTGATATACTAATACATGATGTAAGTTTAATGTACATAGTTATTTAGTCCAGACAATCATAAGTTTTACATTATTGTGTTTACTGACATTTTATCCCCAAGACAATGATAGGGGTAAGTTTTACATTATTGTGTTTACTGACATTTTATCCCCAAGACAATGATAGGGGTAAGTTTTACATTATTGTGTTTACTGACATTTTATCCCCAAGACAATGATAGGGGTAAGTTTTACATTATTGTGTTTACTGACATTTTACCCCTAAGACAATGATAGGGGTAAGTTTTACATTATTGTGTTTACTGACATTTTATCCCCAAGACAATGATAGGGGTAAGTTTTACATTATTGTGTTTACTGACATTTTATCCCCAAGACAATGATAGGGGTAAGTTTTACATTATTGTGTTTACTGACATTTTACCCCTAAGACAATGATAGGGGTAAGTTTTACATTATTGTGTTTACTGACATTTTATCCCCAAGACAATGATAGGGGTAAGTTTTACATTATTGTGTTTACTGACATTTTATCCCCAAGACAATGATAGGGGTAAGTTTTACATTATTGTGTTTACTGACATTTTATCCCCAAGACAATGATAGGGGTAAGTTTTACATTATTGTGTTTACTGACATTTTATCCCCAAGACAATGATAGGGGTAAGTTTTACATTATTGTGTTTACTGACATTTTATCCCCAAGACAATGATAGGGGTAAGTTTTACATTATTGTGTTTACTGACATTTTATCCCCAAGACAATGATAGGGGTAAGTTTTACATTATTGTGTTTACTGACATTTTATCCCCTAGACAATGATAGGGGTAAGTTTTACATTATTGTGTTTACTGACATTTTACCCCTAAGACAATGATAGGGGTAAGTTTTACATTATTGTGTTTACTGACATTTTATCCCCAAGACAATGATAGGGGTAAGTTTTACATTATTGTGTTTACTGACATTTTACCCCTAAGACAATGATAGGGGTAAGTTTTACATTATTGTGTTTACTGACATTTTACCCCCAAGACAATGATAGGGGTAAGTTTTACATTATTGTGTTTACTGACATTTTATCCCCAAGACAATGATAGGGGTAAGTTTTACATTATTGTGTTTACTGACATTTTATCCCCAAGACAATGATAGGGGTAAGTTTTACATTATTGTGTTTACTGACATTTTACCCCTAAGACAATGATAGGGGTAAGTTTTACATTATTGTGTTTACTGACATTTTACCCCTAAGACAATGATAGGGGTAAGTTTTACATTATTGTGTTTACTGACATTTTATCCCCAAGACAATGATAGGGGTAAGTTTTACATTATTGTGTTTACTGACATTTTATCCCCAAGACAATGATAGGGGTAAGTTTTACATTATTGTGTTTACTGACATTTTACCCCTAAGACAATGATAGGGGTAAGTTTTACATTATTGTGTTTACTGACATTTTATCCCCAAGACAATGATAGGGGTAAGTTTTACATTATTGTGTTTACTGACATTTTATCCCCAAGACAATGATAGGGGTAAGTTTTACATTATTGTGTTTACTGACATTTTATCCCCAAGACAATGATAGGGGTAAGTTTTACATTATTGTGTTTACTGACATTTTATCCCCAAGACAATGATAGGGGTAAGTTTTACATTATTGTGTTTACTGACATTTTATCCCCAAGACAATGATAGGGGTAAGTTTTACATTATTGTGTTTACTGACATTTTATCCCCAAGACAATGATAGGGGTAAGTTTTACATTATTGTGTTTACTGACATTTTATCCCCTAGACAATGATAGGGGTAAGTTTTACATTATTGTGTTTACTGACATTTTACCCCTAAGACAATGATAGGGGTAAGTTTTACATTATTGTGTTTACTGACATTTTATCCCCAAGACAATGATAGGGGTAAGTTTTACATTATTGTGTTTACTGACATTTTACCCCTAAGACAATGATAGGGGTAAGTTTTACATTATTGTGTTTACTGACATTTTATCCCCAAGACAATGATAGGGGTAAGTTTTACATTATTGTGTTTACTGACATTTGATCCCCAAGACAATGATAGGGGTAAGTTTTACATTATTGTGTTTACTGACATTTTACCCCTAAGACAATGATAGGGGTAAGTTTTACATTATTGTGTTTACTGACATTTTACCCCCAAGACAATGATAGGGGTAAGTTTTACATTATTGTGTTTACTGACATTTTATCCCCAAGACAATGATAGGGGTAAGTTTTACATTATTGTGTTTACTGACATTTTACCCCTAAGACAATGATAGGGGTAAGTTTTACATTATTGTGTTTACTGACATTTTATCCCCAAGACAATGATAGAGGTAAGTTTTACATTATTGTGTTTACTGACATTTTATCCCCAAGACAATGATAGGGGTAAGTTTTACATTATTGTGTTTACTGACATTTTACCCCTAAGACAATGATAGGGGTAAGTTTTACATTATTGTGTTTACTGACATTTTACCCCTAAGACAATGATAGGGGTAAGTTTTACATTATTGTGATAACTGACATTTTATCCCCAAGACAATGATAGGGGTAAGTTTTACATTATTGTGTTTACTGACATTTTATCCCCTAGACAATGATAGGGGTAAGTTTTACATTATTGTGTTTACTGACATTTTACCCCTAAGACAATGATAGGGGTAAGTTTTACATTATTGTGTTTACTGACATTTTACCCCTAAGACAATGATAGGGGTAAGTTTTACATTATTGTGTTTACTGACATTTTATCCCCTAGACAATGATGAGGGTAGGATTTTGTAGATACAGTGTTGTTTTGTAGTAAAATGTCAACAAATCCTGATCTCTAGAACCAGTTTAAATTCTAATGTTGAAATAGTACTGAAAAAAATGCCAGTCTGAACAACCAAATAAAGGATTTCTCAGACAACACACAAAAACTGTAGGTGTTCCTGAAAGTTCCATTATGCCTTTTATGAAAAGAAAGTTTAAATCAGTGATGGTCAACAATTCCACCAATCTCAACAAAATGAAAAACTACATCTTACCTCAAACAATTGAACACAAAAAAGACCATGGCATATGGTGTTGTAAATCCAGATCCTGGTGTGGGACAGGTACATTCTAAAAAGTTGTAAAAGACCAAATTGATGGCCACGTCTGCTCAAAATAGTAAATATTACATCTCTACACCATAAACATAGAGACAAATTTTATTCATACTTTGTGAAGATCTAGTTCCAAATGTCAGTTAAGGAAATGAACATATATTGATAAGTGTATATTGTAACATTGTTTACAATCAGTGTAGACATGGTTCATTCTATAAATCATGATGACCAGGGTTCATCACACTTAGTGAAAACAGGGCGAATTGAGTTCTGTCGCGGTTGGCTTAAGGGCAAAGTGAGGGAAAATTTGAAAAACTAGAAAAAAAATTAACATTTCCTTTCTCGCCACCACATGCCCCCTACCTTCTACAAAACAAACATGCTGTACAACAATCTTAAAATGGATGCTATCAACGAGTGTGGAATAAAATATTGTAAGTTTATCAATAACTTTTTACAGGTCAATGGTTTTCTTCGGCTACTCTGATTTCCTCCACCAATAAAACTGACCGCCATGATATAACTGAAATATTGTTGAAAGTGGTTTTAAACAGCATAACCCCATAATTACATATAGTCAAGAATCAGTTGTAAATACATCTTCATCTATTGTTGACGTACTATTATAATACAACAAATATATTATTTTTATTAACACAAACATCAATCACATTTTGTGTAAATGTTTTTTAGCATAATGAATTAGAAAATAATTGTTTGTAAAATTAAATATGCAAAATGCTTACACATGTGATATGGTGCTTATTATTTTCAGTGTTATGACAAATACAACCAACCCATGCCTGATGGTAGTTCTAGAAGTTACCCTCTGTGTGCTGTAGAGCTAAAAGATGCCATGTCTGGAGCTAAGGATTCTAAAACATGTTATCGTAGAACACAAATTCCTACAAATCTAAATCCTGACACCTATTGTGATCCACTCGGAGATGATAATGTCGTAGCTACAATAAAAGGTGTTTCTAACCAACAAATATATCCTAAGGATAGTGTTATAGTTGCTGCAGCCAGGGTAAATTATTTAAGATACTAATATGACGTACTTCATTGTCTATAAAAACAATGTCAGGATAAAATTCCTAATATAGTATACTTTGCACATATTGTTGGACACATTGTGGCTATCATTCTTCAATTATTTTATATACTTATACAGCATCATGTTACATACATACATTATAATGTTTGTCTTGTTTTTTTACACATTAGCTTTTCCACACACAAAAAATCCATATCTGTAAACCTGAATATTTGTCTATATAGATTAAGCAACTTCCGCTTAAAAAAATAACATAGATTTTTTCCTATTAGAATTTAAATAATTCATATAAGCCATAATTTGTGTGATATTTTACCATGTGTAGCATTATCTTTGTTACATTTTATCACTTACAATTACTCAGTATAAACTTTGTCTAGAAATAATATTAACCATTTTAAAATCACCAACAACTATAAATTTCTGTATTTTTCTTTAAATAAAAATGATGCTATTTTTTTCTTATTAATTCTTTCAATATCAACCATACAAAATTATTAAGACAGGTGATTACATGAATTATATAATATCTATTTATAGCTGGACTCCTTTTCCATGTTTGAAAACATTTATCCAAGTGCAGATAACCATGTAACAGGAATTGTGGGATTGCTGGCTGCTGCCGAAGCTTTGTCTAAGCATAAAGATGACATCATCAACGTAAATGGCACAAAAGATATTTTGTTTGCATTCTTTCAAGGAGTAAGTATAATGATAATGGTACTAACTGTTTATGTTATTAATCAGTGTATCACTGTATTTTGATAAAAGCATTTGTTATATGATTAGATGTGATGTTGTCATGGTGATATTGATATTAGTCATAGCTGTCATTCATTTACCACATTTCATCAACCATTACAGCATTTGACTTTAATAAATCTTAAATGTAATGATATTAAAAGATATTATATTATATGGTGATTAAATCAAGAAATTTTATATTGTACTTTTTGTTGTCTTTGTACATTTTGTTAAATATTTCAGTCATACACTTCTTTAATTTAAGGTTCATGATAAAAATAAAGCAATCTGGCTTTTCCATAAGTTCTGAATCTACCTGCAACCACTATCATACCTTGATGAGGTCAATTAAAGGCTTATGCAATCTAATAAAATGAGATCTCCTCACCTCTGACACAAAACTCTAATGGGGTTCTCTACAAAGATTGCTCATTTAGTTCCGATCCGTTAACAAACATGGCCACCACAGACAATTCTTGTTTCTGATTGGTTGATTTCTAAAAAATTATCTCCTCTAAAACCACTTTGCTAAATGAATCAAAACTCAGTAGGAGACATCCTTGGAAGGTCCTCAATAAAGAATGCTCATTTCGTTCCGATCCGTTAACAAACATGGCCGCCATAGGCAATTCTTGTTTCTGATTGGCCGATTTTTAAATATCTTCTCCTCTGAAACCGCTTTGCTAAATGAACCGAAACCTTGTAGGAAGCATCTATGATCTATGGAAGGTCCTCTCTAAAGACTGCTCATTTTGTCCCGATCCATTAACAAACATGGCCACCATAGGCAATTCTTGTTTCTGATTGGTTGATTAAAAAAAAAACTTCTCCTCTGAAACCACATGGCCAAATGAACCAAAACTTGGTAGGAAGCATCTATGGAAGGTTCTCTATAAAGATTGCTCATTTCGTCCCGATCCGTTAACAAACATGGCCGCCACAGGCAATTCTTGTTTCTGATTGGTTAATTTCTAAAAAATCTTCTCCTCTCAAACCGCTTGGCCAAATGAACCGAAACCTTGTAGGAAGCATCTATGGCAGGCCCTCTATAAAGACTGCTCATTTCGTCCCGATCTGTTAACAAACATGGCCGCCACAGGTAATTCTTGTTTCTGATTGGTTGATTTCTAAAGAATCTTCTCCTCTGTGACCGCTTGACCAAATGAATCCAAATTTGGTAGAAAGCATCCTTGGAAGGTCCTCAATAAAGATTGCTCATTTATTTCTGATTCGTTAACAAACATGGCCACCACAGGCAATTCTTGTTTCTGATTGGTTGAATTCTAAAAAAAAATTCTCCTCTGAAACTGCTTGGCCAAATGAATCGAAAATTGGTAGGAATCATCTATGGAAGGTTCTCTATAAAGATTGCTGATTTAGTTCCGATCCATTAACAAACATAGCCACCACAGGCAATTCTTGTTTCTGATTGGTTGATTTCTAAAAAATCTTCTTCTCTGAAACTGCTTTGCCAAATGAATCAAAACTTGGTAGGAAGCATCCTTGGAAGGTCATCTATAAAAATTGTGCATTTAGTTCCCATCCGTTAATAAATATGGCCGCCACAGGCCATTCTTGTTTCTGATTGGTCGATTTCTAAAAATCTTCTTCTCTGTAACTGCTTAGCCAAATGAACCAAAACTTGGTGGGAAGCACCTATGGAAGGTTCTGTATTAAGTTTCCTCAAAGCAGAATGAAAGGTGAGCGACACAGGCTCAGCCCACTGAGCCTCTAGTTTATATTATACTTTTTTACCCATTTTCAGGAAGCATTTGATTACATAGGATCAACCAGAGCTATATATGACATGAAACACAATGTGTTTCCCATGAAGGAGGAGAATGGTATCACAACTCTACACCTGGTCAATCTTAGTCATATATCACATTTTGTTGAAGTCAACCAATTAGGTTATCAGGATGATGGAAAAATCTGGGTACATACTGACCCTATTAGTGGACGACAACCCAATATATCTCAGGAGGTAATTTATTTTAGCAAGCATCTTGCACTTACTCCTATTAACCGCATCGGTGGTGTGATGGTTAACGTACTCGCCTTGACTTCTTGAGTGTGGTAGATCGTGAGTTTGAGCCCCAGATCGGGTCAACCCAAAGACTATTAATTTAAACAATATTTATATAAAAAATAATCAGAATATACAGTACATCAAACATAGTAAATACAGACAGGATTCAGAAACAAGCAATTATTGCTTTTATAAATCTGTCTCCTGACTATTAAATCGGTATTTGTTGCTTCTCTGCTTACTATGTGGCATTAAGGAGAAAGAACAAAGTCTGGTTGGCTCGGAATCAGAATAATGTGTCGGAGTGGGGCGACATGTCTATCCATTGACTGTTGTTTCAGTGAACTAGCACTATAAAAATCTAACTAAGCTTGTTGATCTAGTACAAAGTGGACCTCATCATCATTTCATTGAAAATTAACTTGTTCTCCTCCATGATATAGCTGAAGAATTGCTGAGATGGCGTTAAACAACAATCACTCACTCACTTACTCCTATTCTTAGCATGCTTAACCAGTTGGTCAATTTTTTTATAAATATTTTTTAATCACCACCGTGGTTTAATTTCTGCATGAGAAATCCTGCTAATTTACTGTCAATAGTCATTAATGATGGAAATAGACAACTTTAAATATTTTTGATGTTTTGGTCATAGGAGGAACATATTCTCCTTCTGGCAAGTTCTGCTATGAGTGAATTGCGATATTTCTACAATCTTGATCGTTTAATTTTCAAATTTTAACTATCTAGAGTAGATAAGTATAGTAATCCTCTGGTAACAGCAGGAGAATCTCAATGAACATTATAGCCTAATATTTTATACATTTTTTGTATATTGACATGAAGATGCATTCACTTATAAGCTGTGTTAGTTCAATGTGTACAAACTAACTTATTTCAAACACTGTTGGATAACTTGAGTAAAATTACATTGGATTTGGTTGGTTTATGGTGTTTAACACCACTTGCAACACTATTTCAGTTATGTCATGGCAGAATTTTTTTTTTTAAATCATTGGAGAAAAGGGTATTTGATAAACATATTGGTGTGGAGAAGTTAAATTATTTTGTGTATATTTTTAATTTTATTTTCAGATTACTAGTATGTTAAAAAAAATAAAAAAAATAGCAGCCAATGTCAGTCTAGGGGTAGGGGAGAACTCTAAATCACAGCCACTTCCCCCATCATCAGTGCAAAGATTTCTCAGGAAGAAGGCTATCCCTGCAGTAGTTTTTACTGACCATCAACACAGTTATACCAATAAGTGAGTACAAGATGATCACGTCTTCATGTGTCTGTAATTATAAATAAACACAGTTATACAAATAAGTGAGTACAAGATGATCACGTCTTCATGTGCCTGTAATTATAAATAAACATAGTTATACCAATAAGTGAGTACAAGATGATCACGTCTTCATGTGCCTGTAATTATAAATAAACATAGTTATACCAATAAGTGAGTACAAGATGATCACGTCTTCATGTGCCTGTAATTATAAATAAACATAGTTATACCAATAAGTGAGTACAAGATGATCACGTCTTCATGTGCCTGTAATTATAAATAAACATAGTTATACCAATAAGTGAGTACAAGATGATCACGTCTTCATGTGTCTGTAATTATAAATAAACATAGTTATACCAATAAGTGAGTACAAGATGATCACGTCTTCATGTGCCTGTAATTATAAATAAACATAGTTATACCAATAAGTGAGTACAAGATGATCACGTCTTCATGTGTCTGTAATTATAAATAAACATAGTTATACCAATAAGTGAGTACAAGATGATCACGTCTTCATGTGTCTGTAATTATAAATAAACACAGTTATACCAATAAGTGAGTACAAGATGATCACGTCTTCATGTGCCTGTAATTATAAATAAACATAGTTATACCAATAAGTGAGTACAAGATGATCACGTCTTCATGTGCCTGTAATTATAAATAAACATAGTTATACCAATAAGTGAGTACAAGATGATCACGTCTTCATGTGCCTGTAATTATAAATAAACATAGTTATACCAATAAGTGAGTACAAGATGATCACGTCTTCATGTGTCTGTAATTATAAATAAACATAGTTATACCAATAAGTGAGTACAAGATGATCACGTCTTCATGTGCCTGTAATTATAAATAAACATAGTTATACCAATAAGTGAGTACAAGATGATCACGTCTTCATGTGCCTGTAATTATAAATAAACATAGTTATACCAATAAGTGAGTACAAGATGATCACGTCTTCATGTGTCTGTAATTATAAATAAACATAGTTATACCAATAAGTGAGTACAAGATGATCACGTCTTCATGTGTCTGTAATTATAAATAAACATAGTTATACCAATAAGTGAGTACAAGATGATCACGTCTTCATGTGTCTGTAATTATAAATAAACATAGTTATACCAATAAGTGAGTACAAGATGATCACGTCTTCATGTGTCTGTAATTATAAATAAACATAGTTATACAAATAAGTGAGTACAAGATGATCACGTCTTCATGTGTCTGTAATTATAAATAAACATAGTTATACCAATAAGTGAGTACAAGATGATCACGTCTTCATGTGTCTGTAATTATAAATAAACATAGTTATACCAATAAGTGAGTACAAGATGATCACGTCTTCATGTGCCTGTAATTATAAATAAACATAGTTATACCAATAAGTGAGTACAAGATGATCACGTCTTCATGTGTCTGTAATTATAAATAAACATAGTTATACCAATAAGTGAGTACAAGATGATCACGTCTTCATGTGTCTGTAATTATAAATAAACATAGTTATACCAATAAGTGAGTACAAGATGATCACGTCTTCATGTGTCTGTAATTATAAATAAACATAGTTATACCAATAAGTGAGTACAAGATGATCACGTCTTCATGTGCCTGTAATTATAAATAAACATAGTTATACCAATAAGTGAGTACAAGATGATCACGTCTTCATGTGTCTGTAATTATAAATAAACATAGTTATACCAATAAGTGAGTACAAGATGATCACGTCTTCATGTGCCTGTAATTATAAATAAACACAGTTATACAAATAAGTGAGTACAAGATGATCACGTCTTCATGTGCCTGTAATTATAAATAAACATAGTTATACCAATAAGTGAGTACAAGATGATCACGTCTTCATGTGCCTGTAATTATAAATAAACATAGGTATACAAATAAGTGAGTACAAGATGATCACGTCTTCATGTGTCTGTAATTATAAATAAACATAGTTATACCAATAAGTGAGTACAAGATGATCACGTCTTCATGTGTCTGTAATTATAAATAAACATAGTTATACCAATAAGTGAGTACAAGATGATCACGTCTTCATGTGTCTGTAATTATAAATAAACATAGTTATACCAATAAGTGAGTACCAGATGATCACGTCTTCATGTGCCTGTAATTATAAATAAACATAGTTATACCAATAAGTGAGTACAAGATGATCACGTCTTCATGTGTCTGTAATTATAAATACAATGTAGTTATTAATATCTGAATGGATTTTCCAAAATTACAGATCTTCCAAACTCAATGACCATACATGCAAGTCTATGCTTTGTGTCAGCCTTTCAAAAGTCGGCTTAAATACTCAGAAAACTCTGAAAGAAAACTACTCCACCTCCTCGTATCAAACTAGAGTATATCTGAATCTGATGCACCTTAAATTCAACAATGATGCAATGTACATTTCATATAAGTCTGTTTGTATGTAAGGGTTTTATTTGTGTGTTTGCACATTTCACGTTGGTTTTTTTTTTAAATGTCACCTGGGAGCAATCAATTGCATGTCTTTCAGAATTTATCGTCAGGTAAAACAAAAAGGGAAAGCATAAGTAGATGATGTAAGACAACTTTGTAATACATGTATTAAATTCACCTATAAACCTCAGATATGCCTTAACATAAGCATTAAGGTTTTATTAAAAAAAATGTACTGGTAATATTATCTAAGATAGTTAAACAACTCCAAGCTCACGTTAGAAAAACAGATGTGAACACATGATGTTAAATCTTCATAAAGATAGTCAAGGACGTATTCATTCTTTCTTATCGTTACGGGATAATATAAATATGGACAATTTCCCTTGGGATAGAATATTTTATATTGGATTTTCAATAAAAAAGGGTAGGAAATGGGCATATAAACAAAATTAAATAAATACCATATATTTTGTAAGATTGCCACAGAGTATAGTAACTTCTTGACAGATTTTCCACCATGATTTTTTCATCTCAGTTTTCAATAGCCGGCAGAAAACAGACAATAACCAGTGAAAATTGATGGTTGCCCATTTTCAAATGGAACATGTAGACACATATGTATGATGTTTTTATCATAGGCACATAACTATGATGTTTTACATAGAGACTTTATTATAACCGTGTTCCACATAAAAGTTTTAAGATACCAAAGAGGTAATCAGAAGGCATAAATCTAAGAAGAACAGACAATACAATGGACAAAAGATACCAAAAAGGTAATCAGAAGACATAAATCTAAGAAGAACAGACAATACAATGGACAAAAGATACCAAAGAGGTATTCAGAAGGCATAAATCAAAGAAGAACAGACAATACAATGGACAAAAGATACCAAAGAGGTAATCAGAAGACATAAATATAAGAAGAACAGATAATACAATGGACAAAAGATACCAAAGAGGTAATCAGAAGACATAAATCTAAGAAGAACAGACAATACAATGGACAAAAGATACCAAAGAGGTAATCAGAAGACATAAATCTAAGAAGAACAGACAATACAATGGACAAAAGATACCAAAGAGGTAATCAGAAGACATAAATCTAAGAAGAACAGTTAATACAATGGACAAAAGATACCAAAGAGGTAATCAGAAGACATAAATCTAAGAAGAACAGACAATACAATGGACAAAAGATACCAAAGAGGTAATCAGAAGGCATAAATCAAAGAAGAACAGACAATACAATGGACAAAAGATACCAAAGAGGTAATCAGAAGACATAAATCTAAGAAGAACAGTTAATACAATGGACAAAAGATACCAAAGAGGTAATCAGAAGACATAAATCTAAGAAGAACAGACAATACAATGGACAAAAGATACCAAAGAGGTAATCAGAAGGCATAAATCAAAGAAGAACAGACAATACAATGGACAAAAGATACCAAAGAGGTATTCAGAAGACATAAATCTAAGAAGAACAGATAATACAATGGACAAAAGATACCAAAGAGGTAATCAGAAGACATAAATCTAAGAAGAACAGATAATACAACGGACAAAAGATACCAAAGAGGTAATCAGAAGACATAAATCTAAGAAGAACAGATAATACAACGGACAAAAGATACCAAAGAGGTATTCAGAAGACATTAATTTAAGAAGAACAGACAATACAATGGACAAAAGATACCAAAGAGGTAATCAGAAGACATAAATCTAAGAAGAACAGTTAATACAATGGACAAAAGATACCAAAGAGGTAATCAGAAGACATAAATCTAAGAAGAACAGATAATACAACAGACAAAAGATACCAAAGAGGTATTCAGAAGACATTAATCTAAGAAGAACAGACAATACAATGGACAAAAGATACCAAAGAGGTAATCAGAAGACATAAATCTAAGAAGAACAGTTAATACAATGGACAAAAGATACCAAAGAGGTAATCAGAAGACATAAATCTAAGAAGAACAGATAAAACAACAGACAAAAGATACCAAAGAGGTATTCAGAAGACATTAATCTAAGAAGAACAGACAATACAATGGACAAAAGATACCAAAGAGGTAATCAGAAGACATAAATCTAAGAAGAACAGTTAATACAATGGACAAAAGATACCAAAGAGGTAATCAGAAGACATAAATCTAAGAAGAACAGTTAATACAATGGACAAAAGATACCAAAGAGGTATTCAGAAGACATTAATCTAAGAAGAACAGACAATACAATGGACAAAAGATACCAAAGAGGTAATCAGAAGACATAAATCTAAGAAGAACAGACAATACAATGTACAAAAGATACCAAAGAGGTAATCAGAAGACATAAATCTAAGAAGAACAGACAATACAATGGACAAAAGATACCAAAGAGGTAATCAGAAGACATAAATCTAAGAAGAACAGTTAATACAATGGACAAAAGATACCAAAGAGGTAATCAGAAGGCATAAATCAAAGAAGAACAGACAATACAATGGACAAAAGATACCAAAGAGGTAATCAGAAGGCATAAATCAAAGAAGAACAGACAATACAATGGACAAAAGATACCAAAGAGGTAATCAGAAGACATAAATATAAGAAGAACAGTTAATACAATGGACAAAAGATACCAAAGAGGTAATCAGAAGACATAAATCTAAGAAGAACAGACAATACAATGGACAAAAGATACCAAAGAGGTAATCAGAAGACATAAATCTAAGAAGAACAGACAATACAATGTACAAAAGAAAGAGGACAAACAATTATCTATAAAACACTTACAAAAAAAACTCAAGATTCAGCAACACGAACCCCCCTGGGGTGAACTCAAGTGTACTGGATAGATAAGCACCATCTTGAGTAAGTGAAACAATTTTATTGATGCCTGTCATTGCTTGTTAGAAATTTATGCTTACGTAAGTTTCATCTGCATGTTGGACTAGATGTCATTGTAAATTCATGTGGTTTTTTTCTTTTTGTTTTACTATAGGTATTATAATAGTAGATTTGACATAGCTAAAGCTATCCAGGCTAATACCAATGATTCAGACGTGATCACAGAGCAGGCTAAAAATCTGACAAAAATATCTACAGTGTTAGCTAGAACTTTATATACTATGTCAACAGGCTTAGATGCTCCTGACGACATGAACAGCAGCGAAAAGATTGTAAGTTCTGTCTAACAATTACCTGACGACATGAAAAGCAACGAAAATATTGTAAGTTCTGTCTAATAAATACCTGACGAAATGAAAAGCAGCGAAAAGATTGTAAGTTCTGTCTAATAATTACCTGACGACATGAAAAGCAACGAAAATATTGTAAGTTCTGTCTAATAAATACCTGACGAAATGAAAAGCAGCGAAAAGATTGTAAGTTCTGTCTAATAAATACCTGACGAAATGAAAAGCAACGAAAATATTGTAAGTTCTGTCTGACAATTACCTGACGACATGAAAAGCAACGAAAATATTGTAAGTTCTGTCTAATAAATACCTGTCAAAATGAAAAGCAACGAAAATATTGTAAGTTCTGTCTAATAAATACCTGACAAAATGAAAAGCAACGAAATTATTATAAGTTCTGTCTAGCAATTACCTGACAAAATGAAAAGCAACGAAAATATTGTAAGTTCTGTCTAACAATTACCTGACGAAATGAAAAGCAACGAAAAGATTGTAAGTTCTGTCTAACAATTACCTGACGAAATGAAAAGCAACGAAAATATTGTAAGTTCTGTCTAATAAATACCTTCTGTAAACTGGGGATATTATCTTCATGTTAATAGGACTGAAAACTTCCTACACAATAAATAGTACTTGTTGTTAACTGGGGATGTTATCTACTATGTAAATAGGACTATAGGCTCCCTACACAATGAATAGCTATTAAGATATTACCGGAGAAGACAATTGTGATGATACAACCCTGAGTAAATCTGTTCTATGAACAGGATCACTATCCGCTAACAAACATAGCTGCCATTAACAATTCTTGTTTCTAGTTGGTCGATTTCTAAAAATCTTCTCCTCTGGTTAATGATCCCTGATAAGTGGATAATAGGTTTGGTTTTGTTTTTGGTGTTTAATGCCACTTTCAGCAATATTTCAGCTATATCATGGCGACCAGTTTTAGTGGTGGAAGAAGCCGGAGTACCTGGAGAGAACTACCGACCATGGGCAAGTAACTGGTAAACTTTATCACTGGCGCCTGTAAGTCGAGTGCACCCTTTTTTGTAATTTACAAAGCCTGGTGCGAACCCACGCCGTATTGATGATAGGCTTGTACGAGTTGTTAGGTAATCCAACTACCTAACTCATTGAGCCACGCGGGGCACTTAAGTGGATAATATGATATGTTTATCATTCTATTGTATCTTTATGATCAATGATTCCTGGTAAGTAGATAATATGATATGTTTACCCATTTTGTATTTTCAGGTGAACGATCTATTATATTGTTTTCTGATAAGTAGACAGTGTGACATGTTTAGAACAGTAATAGATGACAGTGACAACAGTAACCTTGGTAAGTTTATAATGTTAAAACAGGGAATATTTTATGCCCCTGCTGTAACGAGATGGTGTTATTAAATGTTACCTGTGGATGTTAGTTTGTACATCCTTCTTCTGCATGTGATATCCGTTGTCACGACGTTGTGACTTATATTCCCTTTTACAGCAAAAGTGTTTGAAATTTTTGCACGATCTTTTCATCACAATACGATTTATTGATCGATTAACACTCAGATAGCAGTATTTCAGTAAATATATTCAGGACGTCCCACAATATGCAGTTCAGGTTATTCTCTAAATGATTTTAGGGTTATGCCCCTTAATTGAAAATGACAAATTTGTAGTTCCTGTGCTTGGGCTTTAGTTTCCCATGACCATATGTTTTGAATTTTGTTCACCATGTTTTTGATCACAATACACAGGTCAAGCTTGAATTTTGTTATATTTTCCCTTTTATTGTTCTAGAGTTATGCCCTTAATTTCGTGCTCTAACTTCAGTTTCCTCGGCCAAGCATTTTTAAATTAAAAAAATTTTAAACTAAGGTTTTGACAGCAATATGCAGGTCAAGTTTGTTTTTGACTGTAACCTCATGTACAATTCCAGAGTTATGCCCCTTAATTCTTAACTAATTTTTAAAATTCAGCTTTTGTGGTTTTCTTAGCCATTTTAACATAATGTGACATTTCTCCAACTTAAAAACAATAGCAACTTGACTTATGTATTTCTGATAATATCTGTATTATTTGTATTGAAAAGTAACTTGCAACACATAAGTCATAGAACATGTTCATGTCATTGTCATTTGTTGTTGATCTGACAAAAGTACATTTTTTTAAATAATATTTGTTTCAGATGAGAGTACCCTTCCTTACCCGTTTTATGTTGGTGTCAGTACTACATCTGGTAACCAGGTTACCTCCCTTACAAAAAAACTGTTAAGTTATTTCATAGGAGACAGAGTTGACAATACCAAGGATGCATGTAAAAAACCAAGCAATAATAAGGTATTATTACTTCCCCTGACCAAACTTCTGCCATCACTTGGCATCAGTCATATATTCTTCAATTTTCTTGTAAAAAAACCACTGGCCAATTTATGAAAAGTGTAAACTGTTCCAAACCAAGTTTTACAAGTATAACCTGTTCAACAATTTTAAATATTCCTTATAATTTAATTTTTACAACAAAATTTAATGATTCCTAGATTTTAATTACGATTATTTCATGGGACTATTTGAATTTGTCATTGGCGAATGAATATATTGGTGACGTCACAATACCAACCCAGGTTATCAAGTATAACCAATTTTTTCTTCAGGCAGATCAGCCAATCAGATTGCATTATTCACATCAAATTACATTATTTATTGTTATATCAAAATAAATATTTTTTCAAAGGGATCCTAAATTCCTAAATGAGTTTTTGAACTTATGTATTCGAATGTTCCAAATATAAATGTTTTAATGGAAGCAATGAAAGAAAACTCTAGTTACAGTGAAAATTATCAATTCAAAACGTGACTGATTTAATTGGTGGTGACCATAGAAACAGTATAGTGATATTTTGTGTTATAGGTTTATCAGTATTATTGGATGCAAGGTCCACTTAATGCCACCACTGGACAAAGAGAAGGATTCTGTAGCAAAAGTACTTCTATATTAACTACTGCTAAATCTCCAGTGTTTGACCAGGAAGGTGAGGCTTTAAGTTAGGTTTGGTTTAGGGGTTAGTAATTAATTAATTTAAGTTAATATACTAATATACTAAGTGAAAAAAGAAAGTCGATTCAGTTCTGGTAATATTATTTTACCTGTTCACCACATGTATATAAATTTGGTATGTGCCAAATTTGAACGCCTAAAGAATTTTTTTTTTTAATTGGGTCATCTATGACCATGTACAACACAATATGCTTTTAACCATTTTTTTTTTAAACATGTGCATCCCTAGTACTCCAATGGGGTATTGACTTGAACACCATACCAAACTGAAATATTAAAAAGTGCACATCAGTTGTACAACATTTCATCTAAACAAAATAAAGAAGCAAAATGGTATGAATCAGGGAAGTCAATAGGGATTGGATTATTGTTCGTATTCAGTGGCTATCAAAATGTTACGTTACTTCAGCCAACACTTGGGGTTTCATGGGTCCACAATTAATAGCTCATTAAGTTAGGTAGAACCGCAGGACGTCTGTGTGTTATATAGCGATGTCAGGATAGAGGGATGAGTCACTACAGTAAACCATTCAGAAAGCAATAGACAGTGAAGAAATTTGTAGGTACTCCTGAACTGGTTACTAAGTGTATCCCAAGAACCAGTTAGGAATAGGTTGCCTGTCTTCAATTGAAGGCCACAACATCCCTATATTGGTCAGCAACTTGCACATCCGATAATTCGTCAAAATAAATTTCCATGATTGCATGTTTTTGCACCAAATGGGTTTAGCATGGCCCACTGGAGATGTTTATTATTCAGTGACGAATCTTGTTTCACATTTTGCTGGTCAGGTCACAATGAGTATCGATGTCGAGATGAGCGATATTTAATCGCTTACAATTCGGCACATGCAAACATTTCTAATGTATTTTTGTTTATCTAATATTAGATTATAACTGGGATATAAGTGAGTACCCTGTATGGACAGAGAGTAGTTGGCAGACTGATTCTATACAGATGAGAGTATTCTTAGTACCCAGTAAACATTTAGAGGTAGGTGTCACATGCTTTTGTATTATACATGTACATGTAAAGTCAAACCTATATTAAGAGGTCATCTTTGGGGCAAAGAAAAAGTGACTTTTTAATACAGGTGACCTTTTAATACAGGTGACCTTATGGGCAGGTTTGACTGTATGTTTAAACTATGAAGGAACTTGATTGATTCCAAATTTAATGATTGTAAGGATATTAAGAGGAAATTTAATACAAAAAATGTATGTAGATTCTAAATTCCTTGGTTGTTTAATGGTTATATAAAATTCAAAAGTTAACAGATTCTAAAATTCACATGGTTATCAAGATGTTCCTTAATAGTTGTATCAAGAGTTAACCTGTAAGATTGATACTAGTAGTCCAGGATATATAGTCATAAAACTTTAGAGAAAGGTTTTTATACTCGTACTCGAAAAGTGACCAATCAAAATGATGTATTCATTAAATGCAGTGTTTTCATTGGATTATTTTGGAATATGAGTACAACTATCCTACTAGAAAGTTCTATGAACATAAATCCAGTAAGAATGATTTGACAGTAATTAGATAACACAGATATTATTATGTAGAGATTCTTACAACTCACCTAGATGAGTCATGAACTCATCATATTCAGTTGGCACTCGTCAAAATTTTCAAATTTCTACAATAGTGGGAATCACTAAAATTTTCAGAAATGTCTTCTGGACTCCTCAACATAAATTACTAGAAGTATCCCTGAATTGTATACTTCTTTTACTTCTACTTCTACCAAATATCAACGCCCTTCAATAAGTTGACGATTCTGTCAGAGGTTGCACTTGACAACTGAGATATTCAGTTTACAATAGCATGTAGTTTTCTGTTTGTTTTGGTACCATTTTATTTTTGCACCATGTTATACTCAATGATAATTACTACATAATATCAATGTATATTTATTATAGTATGTATACTGTTTATTTTCTGATTAATTTCATTAGGACTTTTCTATTTAAATTTACATAGGACGGGGAATGCCACTTTTTTTTCTGAATTTCATTGCATGTAAAGAGGAATTATGTATTCATTTTGAATAAAGATATTAAAACTGCCACTGATATGTTAAAAATAAAATTGGCCTCCTCCATTAAGATAGATTAAAATAGAAAAGTCTGTATAATTTACTAGTGACTTGAACATATAACTATACTTTGAAAT
The DNA here is from genome assembly GCA_963383655.1 of Bathymodiolus septemdierum. Classification (NCBI taxonomy): domain Eukaryota; kingdom Metazoa; phylum Mollusca; class Bivalvia; order Mytilida; family Modiolidae; genus Bathymodiolus; species Bathymodiolus septemdierum. The sequence goes on from OY726521.1 coordinate 6,194,689, forward strand.
ATCTGTTACTACCTGAAATATTTTAACACAAGCACATGTATTATAATTACACCAATCATAAAATGAAAAAAGACATAAATATATTTCTTGGAAATTGTTAACATATTGGTATTTGCAGTTGACAATATTTCATTGAAACTCTTGTTTTCAAGATTTTTGCTGATGTTGATTTTTGTTATTTTGAACTTGTTCTTGTAATATTCTGTATAATGATAAAAACAAGTCTCTAATTTTCACTTTTTATTGGTAGTGTAAATCAAAGCAGCACAAATATGACTACTTTTATGCAGGTCTTATTAAAATTACATGTTTGTTGTATCTTTTTTTATTTTTATTTTTGGCTATATACTAATAATATCTAAGGACATCCTGTGTGGGGTCATGTCAGGTAACCTTTTATTCATATTTGCTCATCCAATCAAAGAAATATAATAAAATTTAATGACCAATCAGACAAAAAATCTCAGCATGTGATTGTTTTTAAGATTTGGAAGGCTTGTCGCTGATTGGTCGATTGAAAATATGACTACATGACCCAACATGGGATACCATAACTTGTTAGTGTATCACTAAAGAAATGAGAACAAAAATACAACAAACATCTAATTTTTATACATATTGTATACTTCTATTAATAGATATGTATGTA